>CM041636.1:31940192-32325220 GCA_023333625.1 Bothriochloa decipiens | reverse complement strand
ACCAAGTCAAATCTTGGATTTTTAAACATGTGACTAGTGTTTGCTAATACTTTCTCAAATGCAGAAATGACTTATGTATCAAATGTAGATCTTGATGAGTTGTACAATTTTTCTATTCAAAATTTGAGGTCATTTGGTGGCTCAATTGACCATATTTGACCAAGTCAAATATTGGATTTCGAAAATATGACACTTTGACTGCAGTTTTTGAAGCCCTAAAATGTTTCCGATACAAAAGTCATGAACCAAGTTGCTAAACTCATCAAGATCTACTTAAGGTGTTTTGGTCAACTTTGCATTCGACAAAATTTGGATGGTTCAAATTTTGATTTTTAAATTTTTCACAGCTTAAAACCAGTTTTCGAAACCCTAGATGGTCTCAACTCGAAAAGTCATGAATACCAATATTGGTCCACTCATCAAGACCTACTTTGATAAATAGGACTTTTTTGCATTTGATAAAGTGTTCGCAAAGTGTAGTTCTAAATCCACATGTCTCACATATTTTCCACAGATTAAAAAGGGAAAACCTTTGTATTCATGTCCTTGATTTTTAGTATTTAAATAGTTTATTTTCCTGTGTAGGTCAATGCTGGTTGTTCCTACTTGGAACATCTACATGTATTTGCTAGAAAGAAGGGAAAATAACCACTTACACTCAAATTGAGCATTGGCGTGGTGGTATGTCTTGATCTCTTTCATCAAGAGGTACAAGGTTCGACCCCTATCTCAAGCAACTATTTTGCTACTTTTTTCCATTTTGGGGAAATTGAATAAATACGTCAAATGGATTAAAAAATCAAAAACTAACTACGAAGGATGCATAGCCTGGTGGTTTGGTTGCTCCCTTTCATGCTAGAGGTTGCAGGTTCGACCCTGGTGTGCCTCAATTATTTTGTTATTCTGGTGTGCCTCAATTATTTTGTTATTTTATTTATTTTGTTCTTTTATTTCTTTTTAACGAGATCAGAGCACACTAGTACTTGCATGCTCGGTTCATTCCATGAGTAAATGTTTGATTCCTATCACATTTTTAATATTGTTTAACATGTTTTCCTATAGTTTAAATAATGAAATGGGATCACTATAGCATGAACGGATGCATGCCTAAGTGGTCTATGCACTTTTTCCAAAGGTACTAGGTTTAATCCCTAAATATATGCATAATATTATTCTCTTTTTTTAGTTTTTAACCTTTAATGCTAGGAGACCTAATGTATACTAGGATTTATAAATTAAAATGAAAAAAGAAAGGAAAAAGAAAAAATCTCTCAACCTTACTCTTTTAGGCCCAGCCCGTCTCCACCAACTATGCCTCCTCTTCCTTTAGGCTAAGGCCTAGCTTTAGGCCCAATAGACATGGTAAATTATTGAAGTAACTAAATGTGACAACGCTAAGTAGTCATAAAATGATAGGTCCTAGTGTCACAAAAAGTAAACAGACGAACGTCTCCCGGCGCTAGACAATTTGTGACGAGATTTGATGACTTTATGTGACAACAAAACAAAGTCGTCACAAAAAAACTGGCTCTCTATATGTGACGACACAAATTTTTTTGTCATATTATGGTACATTATATGACGAAATCAGGCACCGTCATGAAGAATTTTGTCATAAAAAGTAGGATCTCTTGTAGTGCTTGTTGAGTACGGTTGTATACTTACGCTTGCTTTATATTCAATTTTTAGAAAATCCCGGATGTGTAGCAGATGAAGGATGGAATGAGGACTATCGTAATGAGTATTAGGCATGCTGTCCCCCAGTCGACGATGTCCCTGTGATTGAAGCTTCCGCAAGAGTGCTAGCTGATTAGAGTTATATATATTTATAAGGCATTTATATATGAGATATGTAATAATGATTATTCATTCGCTATGTAATAAACATTGAGATTGTATTTTTATTGATTTGTTGACTTATGTGTGTGACTAATTCTGGGGCACACATAAGGTTTCATGCATCCAATTTTGTTCTTAAAATTGGGGTGTGACAATCATACAAGATTAAAATGGTTAATTCTTCTCCAGACGTACTATGCTCAAGCTAATGGCCTAGCTGAAGGAAGTAACAAGACTTTAATCAACCTCAGCAAGATGAAGATCAAAGAGATTCCAAGAATTTGGCATGAGGTTTTGTCAGAAGCTTTGTGGGTGTATCGCATATCAAAGCATGGTGCTACAAATATCACTCCTTTTAAGCTAGTCTATGGTCAAGAAGCTATGTTGCCCGTTGAAGTGAACTTGAGTGTATACATATTTGCTAAGCAAAATGATCTATCTCTTGTTGTTACCATGATCTTATTATGGACAAAATAGATGAAGTGATAGGTAAAAGATTTGAAGCTCTAAAGGAGTTTGAGAAAGATAAAGCTCATGTTGCAAAGGCCTATAACAAGAAAGTGAGGAGCAAATCATTACAAGTGAGGAATCTAGTGTGGCAAACCATACTACCTTTTGCATCAAAGAGTAATCAATTTGTCAAATGGTCACCTAATTGGAAAGGACTTTTGCAAGTGATTAAAGTCATATACGGAAACTCATATTTGCTGGAGACGATGAAAGGTGAATGTCGCACGAAGGCAATCAACAGGAGGTACCTCAAAAAATACTTCACAAGTGTTTGGCAAGAGGCCTAATGTGCTCTACCAAAAAAATTGCCAATACATGTATCGTCCTTAGCACAAAAAATGACCGATGTATATATCGCCCTTAGCTGCTGACCAGCCGATGTGATGTGTATCGTTGCTGGTTGGTTATATTTTGACAGGCATTTTTAGGTTCAATGCATCATTCACCCGAAAACAGGGGTGATATGTTAACACTAAAAAATGTGAATGGTGGATTTGGTAATATGAATAAGTTATGGTGGCTCTAGACATGGTCGAGGTCAAGTGGCGACGTTAATGGAGAGATAAATCATGCGAAGAAGACAACAAGCCACAATCGAGCCAGCCCAGTTGGCTAAGCCGGCTAGGCCAGTTCTGTTGGGAATATGCCCAAGAGGTAATGATAGAGATGGCGATATTTCAATTGTATCTATGACATGTATTAAGTATTCATTAAATATCCATTATAGACAACTTGTATTGATTGTCAATTATGTGAATTATTTGTGGAACTCTTTACTTGAATGGTTATTCTAAAGTTTGTCCCTAGTCAGCATTCTTGTGAGAACACACATGAATACAAGACCAGCACATGTATTAGTTGATGGCTATGTTTTACAAGTCATGGACATGGAGATGTCGAACTAATAATGTGGGCACATGTGAGACATGTAGGCTGGACTGACTCGACTTGAGGAAGTCTCTATCCATGTCATGTACGTTATGTCCTAAGACATGTGAGACATTGTGGTATGTACTCAAGATGTAAAACAGCCTACTTAGGGACTGTCAAATGCTGCTCCATAACTGGGTAGTTATAAAGGTGGTCTTCGGGTGGTCGGGAAGCATGCTATGAGACATAGGCAGTCAAGACGGAATTTGCCCCTCTCGCATGAGAGAGATATCACTAGATCACTCCAGTGATTGGATCAACAAATGCATGGTCGTGCTTGGGTTAAGTGTTAACCATGAGTTGAACCATATATTGAGTGGCAAAGGGAATAACATGTACGTGGTTGTAGTAGTTTGTCTGATATGATCTTTGTATATGCATAGGAGTTGTCACGCCTTGCTAGAAGCCGTTGTCAACTATTGGGCGAGTAGGAGTACTCGGCCCATGTCTATGTGTGCGTGAACCCATAGGGTCACATGCTGAAAGGCTGGACCTAGCAGTCTAGTTGCGCAACACTTCTTTTTGTACGTGTGGGATTCCTCGGAGGTGCTACATCTGTAGTACTTGGATGGATCACGACGTTCACCGTGGTTGGGACTGGTTGGCGACTGGTCGTACCGATCGGAATTTCGCCATCCGAGTTAAGTGATACATGTAAATCCAGTCATGGTGTGTTGGAGATCAATCTGATTGATCAAATTGAACCCTAGGTTAAGTGTCAAGCACATGTAATGTGCGACGGTTGTAGATGGGATCTACTACCTAGTACCAGGTTACCAAGAAAAGTGTTGTTTGGTAGACCAGTAACTTTTGAACCGTAACTCGGATTGAGACAAAATTCTAGAAAACCCTTTACCAGATGAGCCTAATGAAAATGCAACTACTGCTGATAGAACCGCTTATAGGAGAGCATGTAATGCTGATATTAAAGTGAGTTGCCTTATGCTTTCTTACATGGAACTTGATTTGTAGATGCAGTTCAATAACAATCATTTAGCGAAAAATATGATCGTGGCGCTTGAAGATATGTTCCATACACAAGCTAGGATTGAAAGGTTCAATGTCTCTAAGGCGCTTGTTGAAACCAAGCTAGCAGAGGGCACAATAGTCAGATGACACGTAATCAAGATGGTTGGTTACACTCAGAGGTTGGAGAAGCTAGCTTCCCAATCAGCCAAGAGTTGGCTACTAATTTTATTCTCTCGTCTCTTCCACCTAGTTATGAAAACTTCATCTTGAACTACCATATGCATGGGGTGAAGAGAGGCTTGAATGAATTGTGTGGCATGCTAAAAACAACAGAGGCTAACATCAAGAAAGGTGCAGGCAGTAGCCAAGTGTTGGCGTCCAGAACAGGCCTTGATTCAAAGAGGAAGGGTAATTCTTGGAAGAAGAAGAAGGGCAAGGCTAAAGATGAGATCTCTAAGCCAAAACCATCTACTTCCAAGGCTGGACCATCTGCAAATTCAGATTGCTTTTACTGTAAGGGGAAAGATCACTGGAAAGAGGAACTGCAAGGTGTATTTGGCATCCATAGAGAAGGATGGCGGCAATAAAGGTACTACTGCTGCTTGTACTCTTGTTGTTCATATTATGGATATTTTTCTTACTAATTCTTATATCACTTCTTGGGTGTTTGATACCAGATTGGTTGCTCATATTTGTACAATATAGGGAATGATAAGAAGTAGAAGCATCGAAAAGGGAGAGGTTGACTTCCACATGGGCAACAATGCAAGAGTTGTTGCATTAAATGTTGGGATGATGCAACTTCACCTGCCGTCAGGATTTATCATGGAATTGAATAATTGTTATATGTTCCTAGCTTAAGTTGAAACATTGTGTCAGCTTCATGTTTGATGAAGGATGGTTATTCTTTTGTGAGTAAAGATAATGGTTGTGTGATCTCCAAGAATGACATGTTTGTGGCTTTCACATCCATTGTGAATGAGTTATTTATATTAAAACTTGACGATGCACCTTTCTATAATATTAATGCTAAAAGGCCTCGGCTTAATGAGTTAAGTCCAACCTATATGTGACATTGTTATTTGGGTCATATAAGTGAGAATCGCATGAAGAAGCTCCATGCTGATGGGCTTTTAACTTCGTTTGATTTTGAATCTTATGAGACATGTGAAGCTTGCCTGCTCGGCAAGATGACCAAGGCGCCTTTCATAGGTTTTCTTGAGAGAGCGTGTGACTTGTTAGAACTCATACATACTGATGTGTGTGGATCACTAAGCATGACAGCCAGAGGCGAATTTCAATACTTCATAACTTTTACTGATGACTAGTAGATATGGGTATGTCTACTTAATGAAGCATAGGTCTGAACCATTTGAAAAGTTCAAAGAATTTTAGAATGAAGTAGAGAACAACATGGCAAGAAGATTAAGGCTTTGCAATCTGATTGTGGAGGCGAATATTTGAGTCACGAGTTTAGCAATCATCTTAAGAGTTGCGGTATTGTTCCACAACTTACGCCACCCATAATGCCTTAGAGAAACGGCGTGTCTGAGTGATGTAATCGGACTTTGTTGGACATGTTTGTGCTGATATTTCTTAACGTCATCACAAAAGATAGACTAAAATTCCATCCCCGGCAATGGTGCCATAAATGCTTGTTGCCCTACCTAACTACCATCACCTAGAAGACAAACATTCGGCCCTAACGACAAAGGCTAAGGTATTGTAGATCTGGTAACAATAGTTAGAAGTGTCTGATTGGCCTTCCTAACCGTCATTACTTACGAGTGCAATCCTATAGCATGGTGCCGTTGAGGTATGCAATAGGAGTTACAATCCTTAGGTAATGGTACTTAGGTACACCAATTATGATAGCTCAGTAAGAGTTTACAATAAATCTGCAAGCGCACAGAACTATTGTTATAGCATGTCACCCTTGAGTATTCAAGGGTATCTTCATTTATAATTTCCCTAGGAGGGCAATATGCATCTAGCGTTGGTATAAACATGATTACTTATTATGCAGGGGTAGTCATAGCATAAACAGGGGTAAATCATGGTTTAAAGATAGTGGACACACATTTGAGCCAACCTCAAAGATAAAAGAGAAATAAAGAATAAAAGAATATAACTAACTAGAGTAGGCATTAATCATATACAACTATGCAAAGAACTGTTAGTACACATCTAACTAGTATGTCTAGTATCAGGACTAAGTCTCAGATGATAGGGAGATCCCCGCAGCTGGTCTGCCAGCCGGTGAGACTTTACGAACTCCTACTCAATTCCCAAACATGGGGGAATGCAAAGGATGAATAGGGCTCTCACTACATTCCCACCTACCCCTCTATCCATGGAGTAGCGACATATTCACCGATCTCCACATACCTGGGCACCATGCCCGTGTATATGGAAACAACTCCTAACTGCCGCGGACCCCAACCCTTCGGATTGACAAGCTAGGTTAAGAGTAACCAAAAAGGCATGATGAAACATCACCTCAACACTAGTTCTTCTTCTATTCATACTAATCTGATGAACAATGAAGAATGAAGATGAACAAGTTAAGAACATAATTCATAAACTATGTACTAGTCCATATATTATGATCATAACATGAACATAACTATACTCTAGTTCATAAGCATGATTATATAAATAAGATTAGAACTTGCATATGGAGGAAAACTGAATTGTATTCATACCAAGATGTTCTTCTTCCTCCAAGGAGACAAGCTCTCCTTGATAGATTTTGCCTTGCTCACAAACTACTAAGACTACTCTAAAGAATACAAGTGAGAGGTGTGAGGTGTGTGACTCCAATGTGTGTGTAGAATGGAGGAGCACCCTCTCTTTATAGCTCAAGTTGGTTAGTTTTGGTGCCATCAGATATGGAAGGAGGTGAAACTGACGTGGGAGAACCACCTGAGAGAGCTGGGCCTGGGAGGAGCTAGCTAGGGGGTGGCCACCCCTAGGGCGGTCGGTCCCCTGGTGCGCCCTTTGGCCACCGCCTTCACGTGATTGGTTTCGCTCTGGGCCTGGACCTCCCCTGTGGCTAAGATCGAGCCCAGAGTTGTAATGAAGGTGGGTGTTGGTATAAATTAAGTGCAACTAAAATATGAAGGATTCTAGAAGTGCACGAAAAATAGCATTGTAGCATTTTATCGGGAGTATCCAGGTATCATTATTTATATTTTACCACAGGGAAGCATGGGTTAAAGAGTCTGATAATTCAGCATCATGTATCTACGAACTTAGTAAACCAACTAGACTATAACAGGGGTAAATAAAATATTTGAATTGATAGGATCTATGCAATATAACACATAGGGACAGGTCACTTAAGATATGCAACTAGTATACTTGAGAGGTCAATGGAGAGGTAGATTCCTATGATATTCTTATCACATGGTAAAGGTATATCCAACTTTATCAAGAGTGCACTTCGGGACGCCACTAGACAGTAGAGAGTACCACAAAGGATACCACTACTGATGTGACTACGGTCCTACAATTTAAGAACCTGCTCGATTCGATATGGACAGGGCTGTCACCTCCCGTAACTACCATACAACCAGGAAACAGGGTGCACTCACAGGTAGAACATCATGTAAGCACCATGCTTACATGAGGCTCGGCTACTTAGTCCAATCGGTTAAGCAAAGACTAAGCGCTCTTTGAACTAGCACACAAAAGCATTGATAACCTCAACTAGCAAGATATAAAGTAAGCATAGCCTTGTAAATAAGAGAATAATTATGAGTCTTACAGAATGTTGAAGTGAAGATACAAGGCTTTACCAAGCCTCCAAGACTAGATCCAGAACCTCGAGCAAGAGCCCATCACGACCCCCTCTTCCTAGCAACTAGTTGACTACATTGGAGAGTCTAGACCTAATCCTCTAGGGTTGAGAGAGAGATTATCCTTTCAAGGGACACCTCTCATTCAAATGAATAATGAATTAGGGTTTCACCTAGGGCCAGCGGCCTTGCTTATATAGCCGCCAAGGATGCACCGCGACCGTCGGATCAAACTGACCTTAATCAATGACTTAGGTTGGACCTCAAAGGCGGTGGGAGGCCGTATCTCGAAGCAGAGGCTGACATGTGGGTCCGATTGGGCGCCTGCCCAAGTGCCTTGGGCGCCCGCCTAGCTCCAAAAGATTCTGGAGCTCTGCCTTGGCGACGTGTCTTCCCAGCCTTCTAGAGTCTTGTTTCGTGTATGTAGTTGTAAAATTGATATCTCTTCACCCAGAACCCCAAATATAGCAAATGATATATGGATTTTGATCGTCTCGATGAGCTCTAAGCAATGGTCCATTCCATTTCACCATTTGAGATACTTTTATTTTATGGTTCAGGCCCTTTTCCTATTTAACCTCTGCAAAACATAGATTCACCAAAACTCATGGAATTCGTTAGTTCAAACCCCTAAGTCTATAAGTTGTGATCATTTTCATGCATTTATATTAGTCTATTGATGGTTAAAAATGATACTTATCTACCATCAACAAACTCCCCCAAGCTTAACCTTTGCTCGTCCCTGAGTAAAGCTAAACTCAACAATGGATCAGGAGTTGCTACAATGCTTTCACGCCTCAAAAGTACACATGCGTTCAAACGAGAACTCTCCTCCGGATTAGAATCAACCATCCTAAATTTCAACTTACCCATATTACCTTCAACCATGGGGCTTATAGCCTTCACTTGGTCTTCAACAATTGAAAGATAGAACAATCAGGCCAAGCACTATGTCTCGAGTTCTTCGATCAACCTTCATTCTAGAGTTTTTGTAAGTGTTCAAAAATAAAACTCAGAGATTCCTTTGTATAACCCTTCCTAGTCTCTCATATGTGGTATTTGTGGATTCTCACCAAGGCAACAATGGTGTTTTGCCTTCCCTCTTCTCTTAGAATACGTGGTATTTTTGGATTAAGGCAAAGTAGCATTATGCCTTTTCTCTCACCCTATAACTAATAGGCTTATATGGTGTTCATAGGTGGGGAGACAAGGAAAACATACTTGCAATACATATGTTGCCTAGTCGAACCATGGATCCAGAGGAACTCGTCATACAATCAAATCAAGATGTGCATGTGTGGTTGCAAATGAGTGATGAACAGACTATGATAGAGAATATTTGTCGAAGGTAGAAGGGGTGAAGGCTTAATTCAATGCTCCTTAATAAAGGATAACTTCTCTCAAACTATAACTTTAAAGGACTTGGAAAAACTAGGGCTTTGCTTTCTCTTTTTCTATCTTTCTTTCTTCTTCTTTTCTTTCTTCTTTTCTTCTCTCTTTCTCTTTTTTTCATCATATTTTTTCACTTTTTTTAATAGCCCAATCTCTGATATACTGAAAGTTCTTGAGAGGAAAGATGATAACAACTTGGAGCATTTATTTTGGAACTTGGGTAGCAGACAAGGAAAACCTTGGGAAATACTTTTTGGTGTTCACTCCCAATGTAGGAGCAGAACATTTCTTTTGAGTGGATCTAAATGGGTGAATATGGCGGTGCGTACTTCCAGGGTAGAAGTAGCAAGGGGTGCATGGTGTGTGTGAAATCTTAATTTTAACCACATGAAAATCTCCTAAGGGTCAACACAGCTGGACCAAACTCAATGCACACAAGCAGTAAAAAAATGTGGAAGTTTTCCTATTCTAGCAAGCATGCATATATGGCTGTGGTAGGAATTTAAGCTCTCATCATACAGGAACTCATCATGTGGCATTTTTAAGTTTTCAAAAGATAAATCTCTAGAACTCTAGTCTCACTAGGAACAAGATAAACAACAGCTCTGACCTTCTCATATCATATCCGTCAACTACCTAGACTTAGATCAAGCATTCGCTACCCACAAGTTTCAAGCTTAGAGCAAATCTTAGGCCAAAACAATCTTATCCAAAACTCGGGAGAATTCAAGACTGAAAACTAGGTACTTGAAAGGAATTATGGTAGAGCAACTATTCATCATTTCTATACAAGAGTTTAGGGTTCATTTTAGCAATGTTATGTATCTTTTTAGAAATTTTATGGTAGAGCAACTATTCATCATTTTAGCAACTATTCATCATTTAGCAAACTTAAAAGATCTCACAAAAAACATATATATAGAAAGGGAAATATTTATTTGGTTTCTGAAGGTTATGTATCTTTTTATTTGTTGTTAAATAAAGCAAACACAATACTAAAAATTGTAGAGGGACAGAAATACTTAGCTGGATACATGGAGATGCTTTCCCCCAAGCTGGATGTTGACATAGTCTTTATTGATGCAGCATACAGACAATGGAGGTGTACTTCCTCTCTAGGAATGTTCATGGTGATGACTGTTGAGACAGATCATGCTCCTGTCTGTTAGCTTCCTTTGGTCCTTAAAATTTTGTGAAGCTCAAATAGACAACAAAGCTTGTGGAACTGATTAAGTGTTAGTCATAAATCTCTAAGCCTTGAGTATATCGAACCTCCTTATATATATTTCTTTATTTAGCAGGATCTTTTCTTTAATATATATTTTTGGTATTTCATATTTTTATTATGCAAGGAACTGTAAACATGATGAATGCATATTTATATTATTTTATGCCACCATAGCAAATATTCTCATGGGTGTTATGCCATGAATTTATTTGCATGGGGCTTAGTATTTTTTTATGAATGCAATGCATGACATTTTTGTTTTCTTTTCCATGACAGCATCGATAAAGTAAACATGCAGCTAACTATGCATTTTAAGAGAATGTAAATATGTTTGACAACATTTTAATGCAATGCTGAAAAGGAAATTATTGATAACTTACCAAGCTTACCTTCCTGGTGAGGGTTCAATGGTTTGAGTCCTTCAAAGAGGACTTCTTGCCATGTTCGCTCCTCAGGTGCATTTTCTAATCTCAAAGGTGGAGACCTTGATAACTATGCCCCTTGAGATGGTAACTCTAAGGAAGGTGTCACCCATATTCTTTGTTTATCCATCGGTTTGAAGTGCAGCTTAATTGTTGAAGTTGGCGGCATCTTGCTCAGTGTGCTTGTTTGCAAACTTGGAACCTCCACTTGTAGAATTTGGGGAATCTTCTAACTCCCCTACATTTTGCTTGATGTGTGTCCTTTATCATTGGAGCATGATGACACCATGTGATGAAGGGTAGTAGATGTGTATTGGTAGTCCATTGCTTTTTTCACAACTTGATTTACTTGGTTCAACTTCCACCTTGACTTGTTCAAAAGCATCTTACCTTCTAGATCTACACTCTTACTCCTCCTTCTTCTCTTCTTTTTTTGTCTAGACCTTTTACTCCACTCATTATTTCTTCTCTGCAAAGGATTAGTGGACAAAACATACCCGAAGGAATATACAAACAATAACAAGGGTAGAGTTTGTCATGGAGCTAAAAGTCACTTTCTATGCTATGGAAAAGTTGGTTTGACTATTTTAATCAACATAGCACATTTGCTCACAATTATTTCTTCTCTTAGAGGATTGATTTTATCTTTATTAAGTTTGATTTTTTTATGTTAATTGTAGAAACATTCAAACTTATAGAGAGAAAATAATTGTGAGTGGAGGGGTTGCAAACTAGAGTGCTAGAGCGACGGGAGCTTGGGAGAAGGAAGAGCATTGTTGGATCATCTTTAGAGGAGTTGGTGGCCTTGATCCCCCAAGCTTGAGCCTTGCTGTCGCTCACCACTTGTGTGTGTTCAATTGTCCCTCAGAGTGTGTTGCAATTCCCATGTCCTTAGATATGTTCATCCTTTATTCTTAAATCTTCACCTGCAAAGGTTAGTGACCAAGAATACCTGAAGGGAAGTTTCCTAGGAGCATTTTTTTAATCAAAGCATGAGCCTTCATGTGCTCTCATTTTTTCTTTTCTTTATAACTGGACCTTCATGTGCCCATATATATTTTTTTCTTTTATTTATATAACTATGGGTGGACCTTCTGTGCCCATATATATATATTTATAACTTAAGATAAATATAGTATAATAAATATGAGATAAATACCGAATTACCTGTCGGTGAGGGCTCATAATTTTTAGGTCCATTGAGCAGGACATCTCCCTTGCATTTTGCTTTTATTGAGACTATCCGATCTAGGAGATGACGATGCGAACAATTGCATGCTCTTCATTCGTCAACCATTCTTCATTTTCATTGGGTCTTGGTTGCAGAATTGATGTTCATTGGAGATGCAGGCTAGAGTTCCTCCTTGGTAGTTTTGTCTTCTAGTGACATGGCGAAGAGTTATCTGTTAATGATACACCGGTCATCTTGATGGTCAAGGAAGGAACCTCATTGAGGATTGCATGATGACTTCATCTCCAATGAATTAAGGACATCATCTTGTGATCATAGTTGTTCATGGTCTTTCAGGTCTTGGACAACAATCAACCTCTTGATTGATGATTTGTTACCACAAGGATGCATGACACGCTGTAATGACATCTTGTCATCCTTGTGCTTGCTACCAATGTGCAAGATGGTGTCTTCAAGGACAATGAGAGCAGGTCTTTGATTGGCTAATATGAAGCGAGTTGCACCCTGCTTCTCATTGGCATCCTAGCTTGAGTTTTGGGAAGCCTCAATGCTATAATGTCTTCACTTTCCTCATGGCTAGTCACATTGCTCATCCACTTCCTCAGGGCGAGTGCTATTGATGAAGGTCTTGTAAAGGGCACTCGTCTCCTTTATTCCATTACTGAAGTGGTGATTTATCAAGGTCATGCCAAACTATGAACAGACATAGCGTAGATTCTTTCCTACAAAATGTTAGTGGAAACATACCCGAAGGACTGCAAGAAATTTGATATGGGGTTGTCCATAACTTATTTGAGTTTCATCTATGCTAATAAAGGGATGTTTTTAGGAATATTTTAGCATAGATTATGTTCATCATATTTGCATAACACATTTTTATTTGTTTTCTGTATTCTAGCATGGTTCAAGGCAAAGGTAACTTGTAGCAAAAGACTAGGTGAGTGATATTTAATACTTACTGTTCTTCCATCAATGATGAATGAGATGAGTCTTTTGTGTGAAGTTGTTGGAGTCCATCGTATGCCTTGCTTCATCTCTTGTACGAGTTCATCTCATGACTTACACAAAGTGGATTTGTGAATTTCTGTAGGGGTTAGTCTAACAAAATAGCCATTGTCTACATTAGCAATTTTTAGTTCAATAACTAAACTAGACTCCATGTCTAATTTAATTAAGGAAGACATTTTAACCTAAGCACCACGCTTAATTTAAAAGCCTTTGGAAATACCCATATTGCAATATTGAGCATATCCAAACCAAAGCATGCTATAGTAGATAAAGGTAGCATGAAAGCACTCTTAGAGATTTACTCAATTGGAGATGAAAGAGCATGATCATGGTGAGGATTTTTTATTTAAGATGCAGGTGACATGAATGCAACTAACTAAACATGCTATGGATTTGAGGAAACATAAACTAAACAAAGTGGAGAGGATGCATGGATGATTTAAAGTAAACATATTGTGGATTGATGAGAAAACCTAAACAAATGAGGCACATGGATTATTAAAAGCAAACATGCAATGTGATGCAAGAATTTAAAAGATAACTACTCATAAATTTAAAGTCCATGAGCAAGACTATCTCACCTTTACTTGATCATACTTACCATGACTCACAAAATGGTTGTGAGTAGTGCAGCTTCATTGTTAACTTAAGATTTGAGTTGAATTCTTGTGACAATGACCTTTTCTTCAATTTACACATGGTTGGAATAATATATATGTAAACACGAACCTGTGAGATGGCAGGGTTCCAATGTTGATGACTGTTGAATGTTGCGGCACCCTAGCTTCATCAAGGTCTCTTCTTTTTTTTTCCTGTGGAATCTTTTTGGAAGATCAAAACAACTTATTTTGTCCTGTCTATTCCACAGCTCAACAGAACAAGGGGTAATCCTACTAAAGCTAGTGATACACTAAATTAGAAGACATCAAGATCATTATCAAAATCTTTACGCCAAATGCTTCCCCTGCAACGGCACCAAAAATGCTAGTTGGTATAAATTAAGTGTAACTAAAATATGAAGGATTCTGCAAGTGCACAGAAAATACCATTGTAGCATTTTACTGAGAGTATCCAAGCATCGTTATTGATATTTTACCACAGGGAAGCATGGGTTAAAGAATCTGATAATTCACCATTATGTATCTACTAACTTAGTAAACCAACTAGACTATAGTTGGGGTAAATAAAATATTTGAATTGATAGGATCTATGCAATATAACACCTAGGGATAGGTCACTTAAGATATGCAACTAGTATACTTGAGAGGTCAACGGAGAGGTAGATTCCTATGATATTCTTATCACATGGTAAAGGTATAACCAACTATATCAAGACTTACTGTATTCTTGTGCACTTCGGGATGCCACTAGACAGGAGAGAGTACCACAAAGGATACCTCTACTGATGCGACTACGGTCCTACAATTTAAGAACCTGCTCGATTTGATATGGACGGGGCTTTCACCTCCCGTAACTACCATACAACCAAGGAACAGAGTGCACTCACAGGTAGAACATCATGTAAGCTTACACGAGGCTCAGCTACTTAGTCCAACTGGTTAAGCAAAGACTAAGCGCTCTATGAACTAGCACATTAAAGCATTGATAACCTCAACTAGCAAGATATAAAGCAAGCATAACCATGTAAATAAGAGAATAAGTATGAGTCTGACAAAATATTGAAGTGAAGATACAAGTCTTTACCAAGCCTCCAAGACTAGATCCAGAACCTCGAGCAAGAGCCCATCTCGACCCTTTCTCCCTAGCAATTAGTTGACTACATTGGAGAGTCTAGACCTAATCCTCTAGGGTTGAGAGATAGATTATCCTTCCGGACACCTCTTAATTAAATGAATAATGAATTAGGGTTTCTCCTAGGGCCAGGGGCCTTGCTTATATAGCCCCCTAGGATGCACCACGACCGTCAGATCAAACCGACCTTAATCAACGACTTAGATTAGACCTCAAAGGCCGTGGGAGGCCATATCTCAAAGCAGAGGCTGACATGTGGGTCCCACTGGGCGCTCGCCCCAGTGCCTTGGGCGCCCGCCCAGCTCCAGAAGATTCTGGAGCTCTGCCTTGGCGACGTGTCTTCCCGAGCCTTCTAGAGTCTTCTTTCGTGTACGTAGTTGTAAAATTGATATCTCTTCACCCAGAACTCCAAATATAGCAAATGATATATGGATTTCAATTGTCTTGACGAGGTCTACGCAATGGTCCATTCCATTTCACCATTTGAGATACTTTTATTTGATGGTTTAGGCCCTTTTCCTATTTAACCTCTACAAAACATAGATTCACAAAAACTCATGGAATTCGTTAGTTCAAACCCCTAAGTGTATAAGTTGTGATCATTTTCATGCATTTATATTAGTCTGTTGACGGTTAATAATGATACTTATCTACTGTCAACAGTGGGCTCCTTTGTCATTGTTGATTGCGTATTTCTTGAATTCGTATCTTGCATTTGCGCTTTCTCATTTGTGTTGTGTACTTCCACTTGTTTTCATTAATAATCCTGCAAAACATGAATACTAGAGGTACAAGTGGAATTTCATTAATAGTATATGCATATGTGTTAAAGCATGATTATTTCTCCCATTTTAGACATAAGTTGGCGGCTAAAAATGGTCCATAAGCGCCGCTAACAGTTTGGTCTATGATGAGCCGGTCGGACCTACCTTTATCATTTTGGGGATACGCTCTAGAAACAGCCACTTTCACACTAAATAGGGTACCGTCTAAGTCCATAGTTAAGACACCATATGAGATGTGGACTGGTCGGCATCCTAGTTTGTCTTTTCTAAAAGTTTGGGGTTGTGAAGCCTATGTCAAACGGTCGATATCTGATAAGCTAGCACCAAAGTCGGACAAGTGCTTCTTCGTGGGATATCCAAAGGAAACTTTAGGGTTTACTTCTATAGTCGACCAGAGGGCAAAGTGTTTGCTGCACAGAATGACGTTTTCCTAGAGAAAGAGTTTCTCAAAGGTGATAGGAGTGGTCAAAATGTGTATCTTGAAGTAGTTCAAGATGAGCCAGTAGAAAATGACTCTACTAGTGATGCTAATGTAGCACAACAAGTTGAGACATTTGTGGTCGATACACGACCCCAACCACAAAGATTAGCAAGACTTCACAAATTGCATGGTTGTTGTTGTTAGACGATGATGAACCTGTGGATTATGCGGAAGCAATGATGGACCTAGATTCTAAGAAATGGCAGAGTGCCATGAGATCCGAGATAGATTCCATGGGAGACAATCAGGTTTGGAACTTGGTTGATCCACCTGATGGGGTTAGACCCATAGAGTGCAAATAGATCTATAAAAAGAAGAAGAATATGGATGGAAACATTCACGTCTATAAAGCTCGACTTATCGCAAAGTGTTTTTAACAAGTTCAAGGAATTGACTACGATGAGACTTTCTCACCGGTAGCGATGCTTAAATCTGTCCGAATCACTTCAGCAATTGCTGCATATTTTGATTATGAGATATGGCAGATGGATGTTAAAATAGCCTTTCTAAATGGGTATTTGGACGAGGACGTTGTTGGATGATGAAATCATGCGAACATAAAATGAGGTGAAAACAACATGCTAGTCGCAATTGTATTTCATTCTGTCTGAAAACTTACACCCCAAGGGGTATTTATTGACCCCCTGGCTTTGCCATTAAAGGAATCTTACAAAATTAGTCATGGCACCTCCTATACATTTCGCTAGAAAGCAAATCAGTGAAGTGGTGAAACACACTTCGCCCCTTTCCTTTTGTCTCCTTAAGAAACTTTAGACTTGATCATGATTTCTTGACTTAGCAGACAACCTCGTTGATTCTCATGCGAAGCCACTACGTCAGCTTCGCTGGTCATCAGGAGTTCAGTGAAATCATCTTTGCCAGATAACCTGAAACACATGAAAACATATGTGCGAAGTTTGAAATAGTCACGACAAAGTGTCCATGTCATCTTCGCCAAATATGTGTTGTCTCAAATATTTATAACAAAAAGTTTGTTCTTGACTCCAAAGTTTGAGATGGAAGTTTGTATGTTAAAGTTGTTCCCCAACAGCAGCCCCTCGCGGGCGAAGGCCTACTCCAAAGGTCTGAATCCCGCAAAGTTTATGTAAACTTTGCATGACAAACGCCGTCCAAACTTTGGAGTTGGCCCATTAACCTTTGAATTTTGAATCCAACGGCTAGTTTTGACTATTTGACTGTACTTGTCTATAAATAGCGATGCCCCTCTAGAGCTATCATTTTTAGAAGAGGGGAAATTCTACAAAAAGTTTTCCTGAACTAGAAAGTTCAAGATAGTTTTTGTGACATTTGGTGTTTGTGTTTGTCTTGTCTTGAACTCTTGAGCGAAGTTTGTTCGACAACTTCGGCCAGGTTTGTTCCTTCAAATATTTAAGATTTTGATATTTTATTGAAGTTATTATGATCTTGACTTTTTGTAGATGTCTTCGTGAGATTTTCATGATCAACTTCAGTCTCAGGAGAGTTCCAAAACTGAAGAAGATAAGTCTCAGCTGGATTCTGACGAAGAAGGTCTTGACAACGTTGATGCGTCAATTGATGATTTGGTTAAAGATGATGAAGGTTTCTCCTTGACTTTTGGGAAGACTTTGTTTGAAAAAAGTGATCTTGATGAAATGGTATGATTGAAGCTTGTTGAGCGTGATCAAGTGAGGGTGCCTGATCCTTCAGAGACTAATCCAAAGCCATATCCCGATGAATGTATTGTTTATCAGGATCTATTCACTGCTGGTCTTCGCTTCCCATGCCAGGACTTTGTTGAAGATGTGTTCAAGGCTTTCAATATTCAGATGCACCATTTGACTCCGAATGGTGTAGTTAGACTAGCTTGGTTTGTTTGGGCTGTGAAATTCATGGAAGCTAATGCTGACATCGCTGCGTTCGGTGTGCTATTTGAGATGCACACCTAATTTAAGGAATTTATGCTTGATGGGCGGGTGATTACCAAGTACTTTGCTTGCTCTAGTTTTAAAATGGCTCGTAATGCTGTTCAAATTTTTCCGATGATGAAGAATAAGTGGGGAGTTGGAGAGTGGTCGAGGTATTGGTTTTACCATAAAGTTTCCATGGTTGAGGAAAGAGATCTTGTATCAAAGAAGATGGTGAAGAGGTAGCCTTTGGCTGCTAGAATGGAGATTGAGAAATTTAAGTTGTTTCCATCCTTTCCTACTTCCATGATTTCAAAGACTGCAGTGAAGGCCTACAAATCTACAGCTTCACTGCAATGTGCTAGAGATCTTGTCGAGGAATATGCTGCTGCTAGGATCTGGTCGTTGAAGAAAGGATGGTCATTCCAGCGTTTCCATCCAAAGAAAGTTTGAGGAGTCAACTACAAATATCTGGATAATGATTTTCATCATCTGAGGACATTTGCTTCTGATGAAGAATTTGTGAAATCTGTTGAGAGTGCTGAAGATTTGCTTGGGAAATGTGTTGAGTGAAAAGAATAACATTGATAAAATTCTTGGTGCTGATTATAAGAGATTGAATAGAGTTTCTGAAGTGGCTCAAGTTGAGTATGGCGAAAGACCTCCTCCTGCTTATGCTCGGGAAAAGAAGCAGAGTAAGAAAAAAGAAACTACTGCTTAGACTAAATCAAACAAGCGCAAGGCTGGTGGTTCTAGCAAGGTTGTTGTTAAGAAGCTAAAAAAGAACCAAAGTCCTTCTGTTTTATTAGACGTAGATGAGATTGATGCTGTGCTTGAACAAAGTTTAGACATAGAAGGGAATTTGGTTTCTAACTTGGGTGGTTCTAGAAAAGATGGTGGTGATGTTGCAAAATATGTTGCTAATGTTGGTGTTTTTGTATCTCAACATGTTGAAGATGAGGTGAGAAAAATTACTACGATCTTTTCCTCTAGTGGCTTAACTCCGCCATTACTTACTCCACTAAATGGTACTTTGCAGAATCTGCAAGCTCAATGTTTTCTTGCTGTTGACGCTGTCAGGGTTAGTGCTGGCGAGGACTTGGTTTCTGAGAAGGAAACTTTGGTTGAAGATTTTCAAAAAACTGCTGAGCTTACTTCTCCAAAAATTATTTTCGAGATTCTAGAAATTGAATCTCATGATCGAAATGTTGCAATGACTGACGTTGAGAGGGTAACTTCGCCTGTGGAGCCTACAAATGTTAATGCTGGCGAAGCTTTGCCTAAAAATGTGTTAAAGAAAGTTGGTGGTTCTAGAGTTTATACTCTGAATTTTGATGAAAGTGATGAAGAGGTCTTCGATGATGAGGCTAATGATGATCGATTGGCCTGCTTGTCTAGTTTGACTATCAACATCAAGACTTGGAGGAAAGTTAAATGTGACTTAGGGGAGGGTGTTTCTATTGGTAAGTGTTGTGTTCTTGTATCTATTCTTCTTGTGGAATTCTGTTATCTTATTTTGCTGATCTTTATTTTCTATTTTTTCAGAGACTATTTTTCCTCATGCACCAACTTCTCCTCAGAAAAATGTGGACCTTGGTAAAATGAAGAGTGTCCATTAGGATCGCACAACTCCTATTGTACCTACTGGTTCGAGTGGCAAGGGTGGAGTCTCTGATGCCCTAAAGCGTTCTCTTGAGTTTTGTCAAGAATGAAGTTTGCGTTTGGACTCCTTCAAGTTTATTGGCATTGGGGCTGAGAAGCTGCGATTTATGCTGTGAAGCTCTGAAGTTCAACTTTCTAAATTTATTGATGAAGCTTATACTGTCTCGGATGCAGAACTTGAAATATCGAAGAAGCTGCTGCTTGAAGTTGCTGATGTTGGTTTATCTATGATGTACAAAGGTTCTATCTTGATGAGACATTTGTGGATGGGCTTAGAGGAGAAAGAGAAAAATTTTGCTCTTCATGAACACGATTATCAAGCTGAGATTCAAAATTTGAGGAGGCAACTTGCAGAGAAAGAGAAAGAAAGGGCTGATGCTGTTGATGCTCATAACATTTTAGAAGGTAAATTGATCGGTGCTCTTGCCCCTGTTGAGGAAAAGGAATATGATATTAAGAAAATTGCGAGGATAATGCGAAGTTGAGGGAAAGCATGAGGCGTATGGAGAGAAGGATCAAAGAGCAGGACAAATCCTTCTTTGATAATTGCAACCGCATTTGGGAACTTTGCTTTGAATGTTATGATAAGTTTGGAGCTAGACCTGGTGAGAAGTGTTGGGATCTTGGTGACCGTGATAGTTTTTTAGTTGGCTTTGTCATCAATATGAAGATTTGTCTCAAGTTATGGAGACCACAGTTGATATCGGTGTCTATTATTCTGCTCATGCTTTGTTTCATCTGATGAGGCAAAGTCAAGATCCCTTGTTTAGCCAACTTTGCGATGACAAGTACAAGTTTCCTTCTGTGGATAACTTGATTAATGTTAAAAAGGCTACTCAAGTGTTGTGCAACAAGGTGCTTGAGTAGTACTGGCTGTCAGGTGGTCAAACTCATTGTTCTGATAAAGCTAGAGAGAAATTGCAGAGGGTATGTTTTTCGTTTACTTGATTTTTATTGTTGCTTCTCTTCGCGCCTAACTTTTCTTTTGTTTGATAGCAAATTGTGAAGGAGACAGAGGCTACTCAGAGGAAAGCTGAGGAGGATGCGAAGAGGGAGGCGAGGGCTAAAAGTCATAGTGGTGCTAGATCAAGCAATGTTAGTGGTGGCCACGCTTAGATTTTAGTTGCTTTCTTTTGTGAAAGAGAGAAAGTTGAGACATGCTAACTTTGAGTTGTGATCCCTGTAAAATATGAATTTTGAGGATATTTAAGGTAACTATTATCCATCCTGCACAGGTTCCTCACGCTGAGCCTACGCAGGATGTCAAAGATATTACTCCGCTGATGATGTGTAAAAGCGATTTCGTTTTTGAACCGTCTGAATTTTATGATTTTCGTGCGAAGAATAATAACTGTGATGTTGATGATTTTCTTGCTCGTAAGTCTTTTCTTTGTGTTCTTTCTTCTTATTTCTACTTTGAATTTTGGGGATTTCGTCTTACAGAATTTTTGTAGATGTAAACAAGCGATACCGTTGTATCAGGCCTCCTAATTGTCGAGTGTTTGATTTCACGGATTTTGCTCAGGTAAAGTTTGATATGTGTGTTTTTGTTTGTTTCGTGGTTTTGCTATATTTGACAACTTCTTTTCTTATAGTCGTCAGGATCAAGTACTTCGCCAGCAAATGTTTGCGAGGATTATCTGCGCTGCGAAGCGGACAAAATTATTAATGAAGTTGTTAGAGACATACTCGATGGTGCTGCAGAAGTAGTTAACTCTCAAGATGATTAATTCATTGTAAACTTAGGGTTTGAGTTTTGAACAGACTGTAATGTGTTTGTGTATTACTATGAGGTGTATGTTTTTGCTTCGCTTGAATTGGTAAATAAATGTATGCAAGAATGAGTTGTAATAATTTTCAACCTTTAATTTTTGTCGTGTTGAGATTTTTTTGTGAGGAAAATTGGCCATGGCAAATTTTTGAAATGTTGTTTCCTTTGTTTATTCGAAGTGAACTGCAAACTTCGCTTTGAGGTTTGAAATATTTTTACCTTGGTGAAAATGAGTCAAAAAATTTACCTTGGTAAATTTTGAAATGTCGTCCCTTCTTTTTCGTTCGAAGTGGACGTGTACGCTTCGCTTAGAATCTTACAACATTTTCACCTTAGTGAAATCAGATCGAAAAATATTCCTTAGGAAATTTTGAAACGCCGTCCCTTCTTTTTCGTTCGAAGTGGACGCGTACGCTTCGCTTAGAAGCTTATAACATTTTTCACCTTGGTGAAGTCGAAAAATTTGCCTTAGCAAATTTTGAAACGCCGTCCCTTCTTTTTCATTCGAAGTGGATGCATACGCTTTGCTTAGAAGCTTACAACATTTTCCACCTTGGTGAAGTCGAAAAATTTGCCTTAGCAAATTTTGAAACGCCGTCCCTTCTTTTTCGTTCGAAGTGGACACGTACGCTTCGCTTACAAGTTTACAACAATTTCACCTTAGTGAAATCAAGTCAAAAAATTTGCCTTAGCTAATTTTGAAATGTCGTCCCGTCCTTTTTTGTTCGAAGTGGACGCGTACCGTTCGCTTAGAAGCTTACAACATTTTCACCTTAGTGAAATCAATTCAAAAAATTTGCCTTAGCAAATTTTGAAACGCCGTCCCTTCTTTTTCGTTCGAAATGGACACGTAAGCTTCAGTTAGAAGCTTACATCATTCTTACCTTAATGAAAAAAATTGAGCAGTACTCATTTAAACTGGATAAGTTAGCATTTTTTATGTTTAGTAAAATGTTGATGCTAACTTACATTTTTGCAAAGTTTGTGCCGATGTGAGAGTATGTTTTGGATATACACTTCGGCATATTGTGTTTTTGGTTAGGTAATGTAAAGACATTTTTTGGGGGAACTACTTTCTCATTTATACTTCATGAGATTTACGAAGAGACTGCCTCGTTAAAAGACCACTCGCCCTGCGAAGGCTTCCCCTGAGTATAAAAAGAGTGCAGCTCGATTACATTTTGAAATGTAAACTTGCTTGTAATGAAACTTCTACCTCTACTCTTGCAGAAAAGTAAACTAATCTTCTAATCTTGATTATGGATAGTACTTGCGAAGTGCTTCTTTGTTCCAGGTGTGATTGAGTTCTTCACCTTTCATATTCCTTGTTTGTTCTTGTGATGATGAAGGGTCCTTCCCACTTTTGTTGGAATTTCCCACTGTGTTTTCGTTTCTTTTTCTTTTGAGCATGAAATCTCCTGGTGCTAATTCTCTTGGCTTGACTTTCTTATTGTACCACTTCTTTGTTTCAAGTTGATACTTCTTGATATTTTCAAGTGCTTTGTTTCTTTCTTCTTTTTACTTGTTGCTTGATCTTCTTCTGTGATTATTGATGGTCCTTAACTACCAACTTTGACCATCATTATTGCATCAAAATGAGGACAACCAATAATACAAGTAGTGATTTATGTTTATTTATCACCTAGTTCCACTTGTACTTGGAGTTTATATTTGTATGCAGGAAAAGTACCAAAAATAAGTGCAAATGGACCAAATGGAGACAATAGAACGTGGCAGGGCCAGCAACCTAGCCAGGGCTAGGGCGCCCACCTTGGACTCAGGGCACCTACCCTGGCCAGGGTGCCCACCATGACTGTGCTAGCAAACCGACCCAGCCACGTCACTGATCCACGATAACATCTTTCCACGTCTTCCAACCATCGAAACCTAGTCGGTTTGATCCAAGTCGGTTTGATCCAAGCCATGTCACTTGGATTCATGGGCCCATTGTCATACACTCAAGGAGGTTAAGTCGGTTGGAACCGAGTCCAAACCGACTTATCTTGCATGCAACTGACTTGGGGGAGTAGCCATCACTGTTGGATCGAAAGGCGGTGCAAACAGACGGTTTGTCCAGGGTGCCCACCTTGGCCAAGGCATCCACCTTTTACCTAGGGTGCCCACCCCCAGTGTCACAGCTACCGCCCTCTAGAGCACTATAAATAGATCCCCAATCCTTTATTTGTAACACACACCAAGAAGGAGCTCTCTCTCTCTACCTTTCAATATAAACTCTAGTAGTAGTCTTAGCGGGAGCTCTCCTCAGAGTCTGGAGAAGTCTTCAGGAGTCTGGTATAGCTTTGTACCTCTCTTTTAATACTTTGATTATTTCAATAAAGAATTACTTTCTCTGCAAGTACTTTTCCAAGTCTTTACTTTAAGTAATAGTCTTATCCTTTAACTATGCTTTAGTGATAATCTCAAGTATTTATTTATCATTCTTGTGTGATTGTTCCACCACCCGGTTAAGGTGCTCTAATCAGTCATGAGGTTAGAAGTAGTGAGTCTATAGATTGAGCAAGGTGCTTAGGCTATAGCTTGCCTGTTGATGCTCCTAAATCTCCAGAGCTGGTAGCAATAGGTGGTGAAAGCCCTATTTGCCTATGTAGTCCACCACGATAGGTTTAGTTTGATGTAGAGCTTGAGGTGCTTACTGTGGAGCCATTTGCTATGGTGAGTTCCAAGGGAGTACGCTCACAGTATACAAGACCCTGATCTATCTTTACTTAATGTATATCATAATGATCCATGGCTAGGAGTTATGCTTATTTGGAAGTAACATAAGACTCTCGTGTTGTCCCTCTTACTACTCAATCATTTACTTATCAATGAGTAGAACCTCTTGGCTGTCATCCTATCTTAAATATTGCTTGACCCACTTTAGTCTAGTTGGTACACTAGTTAGCAAATGAATGATGGTTCACTATCACTATCTTTAACCATTGTCTCCCTATGGATAAATACAATACCCTAGAATACTCCTGGGTGAAGTGCTATGATGATATTCTGTGTGCTTATGAAATCTTCTACATGAGCACTAGAAATATCAACAGGCATTTCTGGCATCATTGCCAAGAACAAACAAACCTGGTAACGACGTTAAGAAATGTCAACAAGCATTTCTGGCGCCGTTGTCGGGGAGACAATTTGTGTAAAGATTTTGATATGGAACTTGATGTCTGCTAACTTAGTTGCCACTAGTTTTTTGTGGGTAAAACATTTGTCATGAGCCCAGGGTGCCTAATCATTCTTGAACCATCAAACCACCACCCTGTCATCGTGTAGATAGGTATGTGTGCACACTAATTAGGTGCAAATGAAGAAAAGGTTGCCCTCAAGCTGAAAGAAAATCATCATATGTTTGTTGGAGTGATATGATGGAGTGACTATGATTCAATCACAGGTTGTGAGTGATGAATTGATCAAGATAAGAGAGAACCAACCCAAAAACATTTTATGCATTCTAATTTTATTTCTACCACTGCATGTTTGTTAAATTTATCATATATCTAAATTTGCTTGCATATTGCTCTTTTAATTTGTTTAAACTATGACATGTTTGATTGATCATATTCATTCACCAGATTTGCATTACCTTGCATTAAAAAACTTTGGTTCTTTGATTCATCATTCAATGCTCCCACATCCGTTTGAATCATCTCATGTTTACATGCTTCTTTCTACATTAGTATTTTTCAGTTTGGGAGTGTTAGTTACTGCGCAGTGATCATACTTTCATAGGTGTTTAAATTAAGCGTGGTGCTTAGGTTAAATAGCCTACCTTAATCAAATTAAACATGGTGTCTAGTTTGATTATTGAACTAAAAATGTTTGTGTAGACATTGGTTGTGTGGACTAACCCCTGTAGGAAATTGAAAATTTTGAGTGGTTAAGTCTTTGAGATAAATTCAATGGAGAAGTCATGCTCAATTGACTTGAAACATTGAGCCCTTGCCGACAGGTAAATCGGTATGTATCCTATATTTAATTCTTGCATAATGTTTTAGTTCATGAATGTTTAGTTTCCAACAAAATTGTTTTTCTTTCATGCATAATAAATTAAAACAACATTATCTTTTGTTAAAAAAATTTGCATTGACTCTTAGCATAATAAGCTTACAACCACTCTCCTAATAAGACCTCTAAAAAAATAATATGAAGAATGTGCTCTAAGATAAATTCCCTTTGGTTTATTTTCTCACTAAATGTTTCGAGGAGAATGCATGTCTAGAAATTTGATTCTTGCTCTTGCCCTGTGCTTCAAAAAGAAAGTTCCGTTTTTTCATTCTCACTAAAATGAAGTTGTAATAAAAATATGCTTGTAAAAGCGAGAACCAAATGCATCCGGTATCCTTCGGGTATGCTTGTCACTAAACCTTGTAGGATGAACATAAAAGAGAATGAAGGGTCAAAACAACACAGTAGAACAATTTGAGTAAGACATCATTCAGCAGTGGAGTACATTTCAAGGGATGAACAAAATTGACACTAAGCCTTTAATGTCAAAGACATAAAAGTCCTAGTGTGGGGGAGGCTGCGCAGTTTGTATATACCACCCTCTCTCGGCCTCCGCCATTTTGTCGCACTAGTTTGCACCCCCTCTGCCACTCTTGTTTTTACATTGTAGGCTTGATGTCCTGATAATGCTACATATTAAAAATATCAAGCTTAAAATCATATGGTGTTCTTTGTTAGAATCTAATGCAAAAAGAGGTGAAATTAATCTTGACTTAAGTATCTATCTTAAATTGACACCTTAAAGTTTTGTTGGAAGTGATGAAAAGTTGCTCTGTAATACTTTACAAAAGCCCTTCATACAACCCTTTACTGCTTAAGTTTTGAGCATGTGAAACAAGAGTTCATCTTAAATCAAACGCTATTGTGGGTTGCATTTTCTATAACTAAGTTTATGCTCTTATAAGATAAGATGTGGTGGTGAATAGAGTAAATCTTTTAACTTGTCTGAGGAATGGTTCAGACAAATCTGGAGTTTTATTTTGAAAAATCTGAAAACCTTGCCCAAAAGTTCCTCGATGGTGTTAAAATTCCTACCAAAAGCCATATACATGTTCCCTAGATAGGAAAGCTCCACAAAAAGCTTGATTGCTTTGAGCTTGGTTAGGCCTTATTGATCTAAGTAGAGAAACTAGTCATGCCCCTTGATCAAGATCACATGCACGTGTACCCATTGCTACTTCTACAAAGGAAGTACGCAACCACCAAATAATTATGCACCCCCTGCTATTACCACATCGAAAATATGCAACTAGCTCCATAAACTATTTGAGACATATTTTTGAAGGACATGAGCTACCAAAAGAAAAGAGAGAAAAGAGAGATATAGTCCCCAAATGAGAGATGATACAGCAGAAGCCTCAATACCCACTGTGAGAGAAAAATGAGTGCACTCGACAAAAAAAGTCAAGCAAAAAAAAAGTCGAGCAAAAAAAAGAGGACCAAGTGTCCCATGTAGAATATCGGGTAGCCATGCTCTCTTCAAAAACAAGTTACCATCAGAAAGTCTCAAGGAGTTCCACCAAATATTCACACTTGCACATCTTGATCATTTTGTATGCCTTATTGCTCCTTTTGAGTTCAAGTCGCTTATGCTTTTCCCACCTATGAGCTCCACATAAGATTTAGTATAGGTGCAAAAGGTCTCTACCTTTGGCCTTGGTGAGAATTATTAAAAACCATTGAGCGATTGAGTGTATCATTTGAGGAGCTTAGGCATGCTTTTCTTTTAAAATCTTGAAAACCTCCAGAAAGAGTCTCGACTTTACCAAAGTAAGGTACAAAGTTTCTACCTACTGCTCTATCTTACTTTTGCATATTACAAGGTGAAAGCTATAAACCCCATATGGCTAAGATTAATGGTTGATTTCTAACCTGCTCAATTCAAGAGTAGTATTGGTTTGTATATGAGTTTTTGCATGGCGTCACATTGTAGCAACTCCTGATCCAACATGCTAAAGCCCACCTCTTTGCTCGGGACTAGCAAAGGTTTAGTGTGGGGGAGCTTGTTGACGGTCCTTAACTATCAATTTTGACCATCATTATTGCATCAAAAAGAGGACAGCCAATAATACAAGTAGTGATTTATGTTTATAATTCACCTAGTTCCACTTGTACTTGGAGTTTATATTTGTATGCAGGAAAACTACCAAAAAGAAGTGCAAATGGACCAAATGGAGGCAATAGAACGTGGCAGGGTCAGCAACCCAGCCAGGGCCAGGGCACCCACCCTGGACTCAGGGCGCCCACCCTGGCCAGGGCGCCCACCCTGGACTCAGGGCGCCCAGCCTGGCCAGGGCGCCCACCATGATCGTGCCATCAAACCGACCTAGCCACGTCATCGATCCATGACAACATCTTCCCACGTCTCCCAATCGTTGAAACCAAGTTAGTTTGATCCAAGGGCGCTCGATGGATGTCACTTGGATTCATGGGCCCATTGTCATACACTCAAGGAGGTTAAGTCGGTTGGAACCTAGTCCAAACCACTTATCTCGCATCCAACCGACTTGGGGGAGTAGCCATTGCCCTTGGATCGAAAGGCGGTGCAAATGGACGGTATGTCCAGGGCGCCCACCCTGTACACAGGGCGCCCACCCCTGGATAAGTTAGCATTTTTTATGTTTAGTAAAATGTTGATGCTAACTTACATTTTTGCAAAGTTTGTGCCGATGTGAGAGCATGTTTTGGATATACACTTCAGCATATTATGTTTTTGGTTAGGTAATGTAAAGACATTTTTTGGGGGAACTACTTTCTCATTTATACTTCATGAGATTTACAAAGAGACTGCCTCGTTAAAAAACCACTCGCCCTATGAAGGGCTTCCCCTGAGTGTAAAAAGAGTGCAGCTCGATTACATTTTGAGATGTAAACTTGCTTGTAATGAAACTTGTACCTCTATTCTTGCGGAAAAGTAAACTACTCTTGTAATCTTGCTTATGGATAGTACTTGCGAAGTGCTTCTTTGTTCCAGGTGTGATTGAGTTCTTCACCTTTCATATTCCTTGTTTGTTCTTGTGATGATGAAGGGTCCTTCCCACTTTTGTTGGAATTTCCCACTGTGTCTTCATTTCTTTTTCTTTTGAGCATGAAATCTCCTGGTGCTAATTCTCTTGGCTTGACTTTCTTATTGTACCACTTCTTTGTTTCATGTTGATACTTCTTGATATTTTCAAGTGCTTCGTTTCTTTCTTCTTTTTATTTGTTGCTTGATCTTCTTCTGTGATTATTGATGGTCCTTAACTATCAATTTTGACCGTCATTATTGCATCAAAATGAGGACAATCAATAATACAAGTAGTGATTTATGTTTATTTATCACCTAGTTCCACTTGTACTTGGAGGTTATATTTGTATGCAGGAAAAGTACTAAAAATAAGTGAAAATGGACCAAATGGATGCAATAGAATGTGGCAGGGCCAGCAAACTAGCCAGGGCCAGGGCACCCACCCTAGACTCAGGGCGCTTACCCTGGCCAGGGCACCCACCATGACCGTGCCACCAAACTGACCCAACCACATCACTGATCCATGACAACATCTTCCCACATCTCCCAACCATCGAAACCAAGTCGGTTTGATCCAAGTCGGTTTGATCCAAGCCATGTCACTTGGATTCATGGGCCCATTGTCATACACTCAAGGAGGTTAAGTCGGGTGGAACCAAGTCCAAACTGACTTATCTTGCATGCAACCGACTTGGGGGAGTAGCCATCACCGTTGGATCGAAAGGCGGTGCAAACGGACGGTATGTCCAGGGCGCCCACCTTGGCAAGGGCGCCCACCCTGGACCCAGGGTGCCCACCCCCAGTATCACAGCTACCACCCTCCAGAGCACTATAAATAGGTCCCAAATCCTTCATTTGTAACACACACCAAGAAGGAGCTCTCTCTCTTGTATAGCTTTGTACCTCTCTTGTAATACTTTGCTTATATCAATAAAGAATTAATTTCTCTGTAAGTACTTTTTGAAGTCTTTACTTCAAGTAATAGTCTTGTCCTTTAACTATGCTCTAATGATAATCTTAAGTATTTATTTATCATTCTTGTGTGCTTGTTCCACCGCCCGGTTAAGGTGCTCTGATCAGTATGAGGTTAGAGGTAGTGAGTCTATAGATTGGGCAAGGTGCTTAGGCTATAGCTTGCCTGTGGATGCTCCTAAATCTTCAGAGGTGGTAGCTATAGGTGGTGATAGCCCTGTTTGCCTGTGTAGTCCACCATGATAGGTTTAGTTTGATGTAGAGCTCGAGGTGCTTAATATCAGAGCCATTTGTTGTGGTGAGTTTCGAGGGAGTACGCTCACAGTATACAAGTCCCTGATCTATCTTTACTTAATATATATCACAATGATCCATGGCTAGAGTTATGCTTGTTTGGAAGTAACATAAGACTCTCGTGCTGTCCCTCTTACTACTCAATCATTTACGTATCAATGAGTAGAACCTCTTGGCTATCATCCTATCTTGAATATCGCTTGACCCACTTTAGTCTAGTTGGTACACTAGTTAGCAGATGAATGATGGTTCACTATCACTATCTTTAATCATTGTTTCCCTGTGGATAAATACGATACCCTGAAATACTCCTGGGTGAAGTGCTATAACGATATCAACAGGCATTTCTGGCATGAGCACAAGAAATATCTTCTACATGAGCACAAAAAATATCAACAGTGCTATAATGATATCAACATGCGTTTGCCTGTGTAATCTTCTACATGAGCACAAGAAATATTGACAGGCATTTCTAGCATCGTTGCCAGGAACAAACAAACCTGGTAACGACATTAAGAAATGTCAACAGTGATCATTTGTATGTTTGTTCTTGGTCCTTCATACTTTATTTCTTCGGGGGTCATTGCTTCATCTCCATATAGTAACTTGAATGGAGAGAAGTCTATTGGCCTTGGCTTCAAAGTTTTGTGGGACCAAATTACTCTTGGTAACTCATCTACCCATTTTCCCTTTTTCAGATCTCTCGAGCATTTTGAAATTTCTGTGTAAATTATCCTATTTGCCCTTTCCACTGCTCTGTTGGACTGTGGATGTCTTACTGATGCGAAGCAAAGTTTGATTCCCATTGATTGACAATATTGTCTGAAATCTTCGCTGTCAAATTGAGCTCCATTGTCTATGGTGATGTGTCTTGGAACTTCGAATCTGCATATGATATTTTGCCATAGGAACTTTTTCATTATGTGAGAGGACATGTTGGTGATTGGCTTCGCTTCAATCCATTTGGTGAAATAGTCAACTGCTACCACTGCGTATTGATAGTTGCCTTGAACTGGAGGTAAATTTCCAATTATGTCAATGCCCCATCTTGCAAGTGGTCAAGTTGGTTCGATTGGCTGTAAATTTGTTCCTGGTGCATTGACTTTGCTTCCTGCCATTTGACAATTGTGACATGTCTGAATTATTTCTTTGCTGTCATTTTGGGCGGTTGGTCAATAAAACCCTTGTCTAAAAGCTTTTCCAACTATTGATCTAGCCCTAGCATGGCATTCACAGATTTCCTCGTGAATTTCTCTCAGTAGATTTTCCATCTTCCCTTGAGATGCACTTTAGTAATGGTTGGCAAATTCCTTCCTTGTACAGCTCTTCATTGATGATTTTGTAGCTCCTTGTCTTTTGTTTCATTCTTATTTCATCAACCTCATTTTCTAGCTCGTAAAATCCTCTTAGGAATGCCATGATTGGTGCTCTCCAATCGTTGCTTTCGATGATGTGTACTTCCTTTGGTTGTTCTATTTTTGTCTTCGTTGAGGCGTCGGTGATAGTTTGAAAGAATATTTCTAGTGGTAACTCTAACTTCTGTGCAGTTGCTTTTGCAATTTCATCTGCATCTGTGTTATCATTCCTTGATATGCTCTTCACTGTGAATCCAGTGAAGTGTTTTTCTTGGTCTCTTAGAAGTTGGAGGTACTTTGCTAGCTCTGGGTCTCTTGCTTTGTAATTTTTCTCAATGTGCCCAGCTACAACTTGGGAATCTGTCTTGATTATCAACTTTTGAATTCCCATTGCTTTTTCCTTGCGGAGCCCCCGTAGGACTGCTTCGTATTCTATGATGTTGTTTGTAAATTGGAATTCTAGTTTTGCTGCATATTTGAGCTTGACTCCAGATGGTGAAGTTATGATTGCTGCTACTCCGGCTCCGGTGAAGCTCCAAGCGCTGTCACAATAGATTATCCATTTTGGCTGCTCCATTTCTTCTTGATTGTACTTTGATGGTGTCTAATCTGCTATGAAGTCAGCCAATACTTAAGATTTGATTGTTGTTCTTTTTTCAAATTTGATGAAGTATTGAGATAGTTCTGCTGCCCATTTTCCCAAATCTTCCAGAGGATTTACAGCCTTGTAACACTTCTTTGAGTGGTTGATTTGTAGGCACTCTTATTTTGTGTTCTTGAAAGTAGTGCTGCAACTTTCTTGATGCCATAAGTACTGCATATGCAATTTTCTCAATTTTTGAGTAGAAAATTTTTGATCCTGACAGGGCTTCGGATACGAAGTAAACTATAATTTGTCTTGTTGAGTGCTTGCTTTGCTCTTCTTATATCAACACTGCACTAACTGTGCTTTCATTTGCTGATACATATAATAGTAAATCTGCCATTGGATCAGGTGTTGCTAAATTTGAGAGGTTGGATAGACACTTCTTTATTTCTTTGAAAGCTTCTTATTGTGCTTGACCCTAGTTGAATTTTTCCTTCTTTCCCATTAAGGCTTGAAATATTGGTAGGCTTCGCTCAGCTGATTTTGATATGAATCTGTTTAGCGAAGCCAATCTTCCTGTCAATTTTTGGATGTCTTTGATGTTTCTTGGCACTTGCATGTTCAGCATTGCCTTCACCTTCTCTGGATTTGGATCCATGCCTTTTGTAGATATGATACATCCCAGGATTTTGCCTGTTTGAACTCCAAATATACATTTTTCTAGGTCCAACTTTAAATTTGCCTTTCTGAGATTAGAAAAGGTTTCTTGCAAGTCTTCGATGTGATCTTCTCTTTTCTTGCTCTTTACTACCAAACCGTCAACATATGCAAGTAAGTTTCTTGGTATTTGGTCTTTGAGAATTGTGGATGTCATTGTGCTAAAAGTTGTTCCTACGTTGCGAAGCCCCTCGGCCATTCTTTGGAAACAGTAAGTTCCAAATGGTATTATAAAACTTGTAAACTCTTCATCTTCTTTTTTCATCCAAATTTGATGATAACCTGAGTAGCAGTCGAGGAAACTGAGTATTTCACTTCCTACTGCTTGATCCACCAGAGTGTCTATTCTTGGTAGTGGGAAGTTGTCTTTTGGGCATGCTTTGTTGAGATCTGTGAAATCTATACACATTCTCCATTTCTTATTCTTTTTCTGTACCATGACTATATTTGCAAGCCAAGTTGTAAATTGTACTTCTCTTATAACTTTTGCATCTAGAAGTCTTTGCACTTCGGCTTTTGCAGCTTGAGTTCTGTCTTCGGACAACTTTCTGAGCTTTTGCTTTTTTGGTCTGAAATTTGGGTCAATATTTAACTTGTGTTCTATGACATCTCTGCTGACTCCTCCAAGGTCTTGTGCTGACCAGGTGAAGATGTCCTTGTTACTTTGTAGTACTTGAATTAGCTTTTCTTGTTCATCTTTTGATAAGTTTGTGCCAATGATAACCTGTCTTTCCGGCACCATTGGATCAAGTGGTACTTTCTTTGTGTCTTCGCAGGCTTTGCTTTTTCTTGCGCATTGGCATTTTCAGTTTCGAGCTCATCTTCTTCTTCTTCTTGTATGACATGAACATTTTTGAAAGCTGGGCTTGAATCTCTTTCTATGTTTCTTGCTTCTGTTTGATCACTGAAGACAGTTATGATGCCATTGATTGCTGGCATTTTCATGCACAAGTATGAATAGCTTATTATTGCTTCGAAGGAATTTAAACTTCCTCTTCCGAAGATCGCAATGTACTGGCTGTGCATTTCAACTACGTCAAATGTAATTTGCTCTGTTCTTGCATTGTTCACTGTCCCGAATGAGACTGGTAAGACAATTCTGTCGATGGAGTTTATTTTCTTTCCACCAAAGCCATCTAATGGATGTTCAGCTCTCCCCAAAGTTTTCCTGTCAATTTTCTTTGCATCTAAAGTTGTTGTGAATAAGATATCAGCTGAGCTACCTCCATCTACTAAAATCTTTGAGACTGCCCATCCTTCAATGTTTGCTTCTATTACCATTGCGTCTATGTGAGGGTAATCTTTCAACTTTAGATCTTATTCTGAGAATGTTATTAGGAGGTGAGACCATCTTGTTTTCTTAAATGGGCCTTCTATTGCAATGGAGTTTACTCTTCTAAAATAATTTCTTCTTTCATTTCTTGTGTCAAGCTTCATGCTGTTTCCACTGAAGATTGTCATGATTCTTCCTTTGCTTGGGATAATTGCATTCCCATTGCTTGTTAATACTTTGCAGATGTTATTGATGTGTTGATTTTGGTGATTGTTGTTTGCCACTGAACTTTTAGGATGGAAACTTTGCTGTTGACTTTGGGTCCATTGATTTTGTAGACACATTGCTAGCGGTTGATAGTTGTAGATTGGCGGAGGTGGTGGCAGCATCTGTTGAGGGTAAGTTATTGGCATGTAGTTTGTTCTTTGGGGAGTTAGGTGATTCACAACTTTCATTTGTGCGGTTGCCCTATTTTCTTCTTGCATTTCTTCAATGCTTTTCTTTACTCTTGGACACATTTTGGACATGTGACCAGCCATTTTGCCATGTATGATGCAGTACATTTCTTCGGGCTTGAGGATTTTTCTTTCGAAGCCCCTGCCTTGATTGTTGTAATTTGCTCTTGGCTGATTGTTTTCTTTGTAATTTCTGTTTTGTTGAAAGTTTCTTTGGCTATTTGAGTGCTGACTTGTGTTGTTGACTTCACTTGAATTGTTGATATTGTTGATTATCTGGAATGGTCTTTGCTCAGCGTTTGTCACTCTTGATTGTTGGAAGTTGTTGTTTGGTCTTGACATGTTTCTTTGTCCATTTTCTTCTTCTATTCTTTTTCTGTAGTCTTTGTCTGATTCGCAATACTTCCTCATTTCTTCATATAGCTTTTTTCATTGTAGTAGGTCTTTCTCTTTTGAAATGTGATGAGAGTTGACCTGCTCATAAACCTTTGATTGCTACTAAGATAACAACTTCATCTGGGATATTTGGTATTTGTTCCTTCGCTTGTACAAATCTTTTGTAATATTGGCTCAATGGTTCTTTCGATTGCTGCTTGATATTGAAGAGATCATCACTTGTGAGTTCAACTCTTTGTAAGCCTTGAAAGTCGAGGAGCAAAGTTGTGCGAATTTGATCCCAGGATTTGATTGATCTTGGCTTTACCGAAGAGTACCAATGTTGTGCTGGTCCTCTTACTGCCATGATGAGTCACTTTGGTAGAGTATTTGTGTCTCCTCCACTCAATGCAATAGCTGCTTCGAAGCTCAACAGGAATTGTCTTGGATCAGACATGCCATTGTACGTTGGGATGATGTTGAATTTGAAGCCTGCTGGCCACTTCGCTAGCTGAATATCGATTGATAGAGGCGATTCTGTATCAATTGTTGTGATTTGACTCTAATTTTCTTTGTTTCTAGTGTTTTTGCTTGCTGAGTTTGGGTCTTGAACCATGACTTCGCTTTCGTTCTCTATCTCATCATTGAGCTTTCTTAGTTCAGCTTCTACTTCTTCTATTCTTTGTCTTAGGGACTTCTCTTTGGTTTTTGCTCTTGCTTCTTCGAGCTGTTTTTTCTTGATGATAAGTTGGTCTTTGAGTTTTTTGAGTCTTCTTTCTTCGCTTTGTGTTTCTTCATCTTCTTATGTGCGTCTATTTTCTATTTTTGTCTTATCTTCCAAAAGTGGGTCTTTGTCTTGGGTTGTATTATCTTCAACCGGAGCCGCCTTTTTGCTGAGTGTTGCCATTTTGCGTCCGTGTTGTGGTCGTGGGTGTCTTTGATCACACAAACGGACGGCGCCAGATGTTGGGTGATGAAATCACGCGAACATAAAATGAGGTGAAAACAATATGCTAGTCACAATTGTATTTCATTCTGTCTGAAAACTTACACCCTAGGGGGTATTTATAGACCCCCTGGCTTCGCCATTCAAGGAATCTTACTAGTTATGGCACCTCCTATACATTTAGCTAGAAAGCAAATCAGCAAAGTGGTGAAACACACTTCGCCCCTTTCCTTTTGTCTCCTTAAGCAACTTTGGACTTGATCATGATTTCATGACTTAGCAGACAACCTCGTTGATTCTTCATGCGAAGCCGCTATGTCAGCTTTGCTGGTCATCAGGAGTTCAGCGAAGTCATCTTCGCCAGATAACCTCAAACATGTGAAAACATATATGCGAAGTTTGAAATAGTCACAATGAAGTGTCCACGTCATCTTTTTCGAATATTGTGTTGTCTCAAATATTTATAACAAAATGTTTGTTCTCAACTCCAAAGTTTGAGATGAAAGTTTGTATGTCAAAGTTGTTCCCCAACAGACGTGTATATGATACAATGTAAGGTTTTGTTGATCCTAACAATGCTGGAAAGATATGCAAGCTTAAGAAATCCATCTATGGGTTAAAGCAAGCATCTCAGAGTTGGAATATTCATTTTGATGAGGTCGTCAAAGGGTTTGGCTTCCGGTAGAATGAAGAACCTTGTGTTTACAAGAAGGAAAGTGGAAGTGCTGTGGTGTTTCTAATCTTATATGTGGATGACATACTGCTGATCAGGAATGATATTCCAATGTTGCAATTCGTAAAGACTTCACTGAATAATAGTTTTTCTATGAAGGATTTAGGAGAGGCAACATACATCTTGGGCATAAAGATCTATAGAGGTAGGTCAAGGAGGCTAATAGGATTAATCCAGGATATGTACATTGACAAGGTGTTGAAGCGGTTCAACATAGAAAAGTCCAAGAAAGGGTTCTTGCCTGTGTCACATGATATGCGTTTTAGTGACAAGCAGTGTCCTTCCACTGATGCTTAGCGCAAGCGCATGAGCAAGGTTCCATACGCTTCAGTAGTTGGTTCCATCATGTATGCCATGATATGTACTTGCCCAGATATCTTATATTGAAACATCCTTGACTTCTACGAAGGGAAAATCCACAGAATTACAATAAGGTGATAGTCCCAAGTGGTCATCCCATCACATTATCATATATCAGCTGATATCATAGTCATACATCGTAAGATTACAAATTTACATGGTAATGCAACTCATGAGATCATACCTATTACATGGTTAATCTAGCGGAAACGTATATAAGAAAATATCAGAGGCGACTTGGTGAAGACTCCTTCTTCACGACATCCATCAGAGTAGGCTATGCATGACGTAGACTTCTTCTGAACCAAACTTGAGTGTAGGCACGAGACCTCCTAATCCTTCTAATCTCGACTCCTCCGTAAGTCAGGTAAGTTTGCACACCGCCAGATATGTACAGGTCAAGGTCAGCACCGATGAGTTTTGGTGGAAAGAGAAAAATAAGGGGATCTGGTGATCCTATTATTTGGCTGTAGTTTGTATCCTAGAGCATGCGAAGTAGCAAGTGATAATAATAGTTCATCAAGTTTCAATCATTCCCATCCCACACCTGTACCACCAACCAACAACCTCTCATCTCACTCAGCAAACCACACTCACACATGGGCGGCAAAGGATAACTCCCTCTCATCCTTGCCTAAACGGCCAGCATGCCGTAGGGTAACAACAACAACCACATCACTCGGGGGAGGTAGAAAGGACTCATCTCACTACTCAAGAGAAGCGTGGGTCACGAAATAGCCATACTGAGGCTGCGGACTATATATAGATTTGAATCAACTCTGTAGAGTGTGTACACTTGTAACCGGCTAATGCCGACCATCCACAAGATAACTATCATTGGCGCTCATGAACGCCTAGACTGATATCAAAATGAGCATCTAACTATGACGATGCCACCCTACCTCTCAGCCCTAGAACACCCCAAGTCGAGTCTGGAGTGGTTGAAATTGTGAAGTCATGAACCTACACTCGGAGGGGCCAATGCTCGGAGGAGGATACATGAACGTCTCGGAAGGGTGTGAGCTCTACCCTAGGTAGCTGAAAACATTCGTCCCCTGTTCATCTGGGGCGAGTGGTGTGTACGAAGGGATCCATGGTTCTGGTTCTCAAGAGACAACAGGTCCTAGGGGGGCCAGACAGGATATCTCCTCAAAAAGGGGCTACAACAACCCGTGCTACAACAGCCCATGCTACAACAACACCTCCTACCCGGGGCTTCGCTCCACGAAGGCTCTCGACCCCGGGATCTCCTCAAGTCACCATGTACCCGCCACATGTACTAAGAACACAGTGGTGCCCAGGTTGCACCCCCTCGGCAAGACTCGCTCCAAAAGCTCATCATAGATCCTGCCCAGTCGACTCAACCCTCACCACCTACTCATCTAAGTCATATACCAGGAGACACCCAAACGATCCCAAGTCCGGCATCCCAAGCTGAACCCACCCAGGGTTCACCACCCACATCACATCCCAGACATAATGCAAGGCGAAGTAAGTATAGTGAAGTAATATACAAGCAAGCAAGTAGGGCACAAATATAGTGCGAGCCTGAGGCAGGGTAATCAAGGTAAAGTAGTTTCAAGCAAGGTAGATATAGCTCAGGTGAAAGCATGCATCATTATACTAGCAAAGGAATAAACACAAAGCGCTAAGCCATTCTACTCATTTGCAATGTCTAATAGGATTCTCTAAGTAGAGGGTTGCCATGACACCTGCGCTGTTGAGGTAGTAGTGGTATAGGTTGGTGTAGTTGATCAGTGAGTCCTCTTCGCCATTGTCGATCACATCCTCTTCCTCCAACAGGTTCTGATCCGATCATTGTCCTCCTCGATGCAACTATCTCATGAAGCAGCACCCATAGCAGGAGAAACAATCAAAGCACGACTAGCCCTCTCGGCGGATATCCAATCCGTGGGCCAAAGAAAGAGGAGTGGTTGTTTACTAGCATAAGCTTAAGTCATAGCCTAGCTCATACGTCCTGAGTCAATTGTGTCAGCATATGTATGGCTTCAAGATAATGGCTTAGACTTAAACTCATCCTAAGCAAACACCATGGCTCAAGTTCTCCCAATCGGAGCATCATGATGATGACGAGAACCAGAAGGATGGGCTAAGCGGAAAGGAAAATGGCAAGCGATCGACTTTGCCCCAATACCCACGCCATGGGAAAGGCGGGGCACCGGCAAGGGCGTCACATAGGAGAACACGAGGACTTAACCCACTTGTAGGGCACCATGACCATGCAACGTAATGGCACAAAGCTATTCCTAAAGTTCGTAGCGATGTGGTTGTCACCGCTAGATCCGAAGGAATGCTATAGTCGAATGGTACAAACATACGAGAGGGTTAGGATAAACACGAGAGAGAAAATAAGGTAGAACTCAATGGTCATGGCGAGGCAGCTCACGACCACAAGCTTAACCTAAGCGAGTTTACATTCGTTGGTCTATGAGAGTTATCCCCTAATCGTATCCCACTAGATTAGGTCCCATTGGCTTGAAGCATGTGGTTATGATCCGCATTGATATTGACATTGGCCTCAAGTCTGTTGTGACCATGTCCTAGGGATGGGGATAGGGGGTAACAATCGTAGCACATCGGTGACAACTACCGAGGAACCAAACAACTCCAACAAAAGAATCGATAAAATGACCATGAGGCTAAACTAACACGATAACAACTAAAGGAGTAGCACATTTCCATAGCGAAAAAGAGAGGCAAAAGGTTACTGCAAGACAAGAAGAGAGGCAGATATATGAGGGCACAAATGATAAGGGTAAAATGAAAGTGGTCTAATGCACTTGCGCATTAGCCTATGATGTAGAGATTGATTTTAGAAAAATTATGAAACTAGTTTCACAATTTTTGGAGCAAGAACGTATGTTGGATTTTAGAAGGTGGATAAGTATTTCTGGAAATAAGAAAATGGCAAGGCCAACGATGATCGTGGGTTGCTGGTTCTGGGCGTGAGTGAGCTGATGGGCTCTAGGCAGCCGGCGGTTTGCTATATCTTCCTGTTTCCAGGAACCACACCGGCCAGGTGCTCGGTGAAAGGTCGGAAGGGCTTGCCTACGGGCAGGGTGTCGTGCTCTAGAAGTGAACGTGTCCAGTGCCGAACAGCAATGGCTGCAAGGCACCGGTGGTATCAAAAGAGAGCAAGGGTGTGATTGCGGTGACTGGCGGTGACGTGCCAGAGATGCCGGGCAGTGCCGGGTGCAAGTGTGGGCGTGAGCTTGTCAGAACGCGGCCATGCTCCGACGACATCCGGCGATGGCGTCACATCTCTGGAAGGACCATGGGTGTGTGCAAGGCAAGGATGCGGTCGTGGCTGTGGCGACATGCTTGTGCAACGTGGGTGTTCAGGTGATGGCTTGACACGACTTGGTCATGGCCAAGGTGGTTGCACGTGCACGTATCGAGTGGGTGGCTTCCGTTTGTGGCATGTTGTAGCCGTGATGTGTGCCCGTGCTTCAACATGCTGAGGCACTGCGTGTGCGTGCGTTCCAGCGTGGGGCTTGGCACGAGTGACATGGGCGACTATGGCAGCAAGGCATGGACCGTGCGTGTGCGTGTATATATGCAGCGAGGTCTTAGTGGTGGCGAGGCAGAGAGGCCATGCCGCATCGGCTCCACTGAGCAGGGGCATGGTGGCGGGGATGAGCTGGCGACGGCGGCCACGGCACCAGCGACGGAAATCGTCGGCGGCGGCGAAACTCCGGCGAAGCTTTAAATTGGGCACCATCTTCTTCCTCCTCTTCTTGATTGGAGCAGCTAGGAGCTCCAAGGCCTATCTAACGCAGCTAATAGTGGCACGGCAGGGCGCGCGCGGCTGCGAGAGCCATGGCGGCACTCCGGTGGCCAGAGTCCGGGGAGACCAGGGCCAGCAAAAAGTGCGTGGCCCCACTGGGGTCTATGCCGGCTCCACGAGGTTGCCAAATCGGCGTTCTAGGCTACGGCGCATGCGCTGGTCGAGTTAATGAGGCGTAAGCCTCAGCAGATCGACGGGAACGCGACGGCGGTCTACGGCATACGCATGTGCAAGGGATGCCATGGCCTCAACTCGGCGTGAACTGTGTGCAAGTGGTGGGAGCTCGTGGCCGTGTCCAGGTGGTGGCGTACTGAGGCACGCCGTGGGGCAGATCATGGCCGTGGTCACGTACCAGTGGCCAGCACGCAGCAGTGCTAAACTTGCAAGTCCGTGTGCCGGCGTGCAGGTGGGTTGCCACGACAACGGCGGCCGTGAAGGGTATCGCCGCAACCAAGGGTGGCTGGTGACAACGGGGAGGCTATGAAGAGCGGATGCAGCACCACTGTGCAGGGCAAGATGGCTATGCAGGCATCAAAAACCAGAGCAGCGCGCCGGCGTCGAAGGCCGGAACAGGCATGGACATATGACGGGCTCGGCGATATAGGTAGGAGCTTGGGCGCTTGGGGCTCACCAGCAGCTTGACGAGGGTAGAACGCGTGGTGCTGCTGCTGACGAGGTCGTGTCCTGGCCGGTGGCAAGGTGGTGGCCGGGCTCGAGGTAGGGGACGACGAGGCCGACGGCGAGGACGTCTATGAGCTCGCGTCGCTAGCGATGAAGGAGCAGACGTCATGGAACAAGCTCGCGGTACAGGGCTTCGTGCGTCCTGGTCGCGGTGCTGCTCGGGGTGGACACAGCTCCGGTGAGGAAGAGGAGGTGCACGACGTCACGGTGGCAAGGCTGCGTCCCCGCTTGGCCCTCCGAGGGCCGTGGCGGTGAAGTCATGGTGGCCTTGCGGTGACGTGCAGGGCGAGCTCGACAGCGTGGCCTCCGTCGTCTCTGCCATCGGCGCTGTGGACGAGTCCACGCTCGGCGCCGGTACGCGACGACAATGGCCTTGGAGAAGGGGAACGGCAGGGCCGGCTGCTGCTGGTGGCGTAGTAGCCGGAGAAGAAGGGAAGGGAAATAGATGGTGGCGGCGCTGTGGGGAGATGGCGGGAGCAACTGGGGCTCGGCTTTTATAACCATGGTCGTCCATGGCGGTCCGGTGGACGGCGCGGATGAGCGTAAGGGCAACGGACGGACAAGATGGCCGGACGCCTAGGGTTTCGGGGACGCAGGGTGGTCACGTGTGCGCCCGTGCTTCAAATTCCGAGCGGCGGGTCACGGTGGGGACCGCACTGCGCTGGCGCCGTGGGGGCCATGGCCGCGTCAGCGCGAGGGCATCCGAGGGAGCAGGTTGCGTTGCGACAGCAAACGGCAGAAGTGACGGGAGGCAGCGGGGCTTGGTCGTACGGAGAGAGGACGATGACTGCGCTGTCCGACGGAAGAAGAACGGCGTCGTCAAGTCCTTGGATTCCTCTTTGCTCTCGTGGCTGACGAGTGGGACAGCTTCCGTACAGGGGCATGCAGCGTTCGCGTAAATCCTACGCGAAGCAGGCACGAGCGGAGCGCGTGAGGGCGGCGGCGGCTTCCTTCTGTGCGGTTCACGTGAGGGTTCCGGGGTTGGAGCTGGACTGCGTGTTGATGCTCAGGAGAGGGAGCTAGGCTGGGCTGTTGCTGCGGTTCGACTTGGGCCAGGAGGGAACACAAGCCGGCCTTGCTTCGGTCTGGACCAAAGGAAGCTCGTCACGTTCACAGGCAAAATGGTACAGGAGCATGCACGGCTATTGGTTGGGGCAAGGTACGTATATGTGTACACATACATATACGTACACAGGGCAGGCATGGCTACGAACACTGTTGTGGCTTCAGCTGGCTTGTAATTTGCATGCTCCGATTTTGGGAAGCAGGGAGATCAAGGCCACGCACACTTCGATTGGAGGTCTGCTAGTTCATACGAATTGGGCATTACTATATGTGTATATACACACACATACACGTATAGAGGGGGCATGGTGGCTTGCACGCTGGCTTCAAAGGTAGCAGGAGCTCACGTGATTAAATACACGAGTACAGGAACATGTATGGTCATGATACGTGCTGCTACTTGAGTAGTGTGCACATCGAGTATGCACCCTAGTGTTGTTGGCCAAAGAAATAAGAAGATAGGTGCTTCTATTAAGCTCCAGAATTTTTTTAGGAGATGTGCCGAGGTTGCGGCTTCACAATATGACCGTCGTCTTGGGTCGATTCGGCATTGCGGGCGCAAGCGCGAGCTAGGTCGGTTGGTTATTAGACTCAGGAAAATTTAGAGATGGTCAAGGGAGATCGAGAGAGATCGGAGTATTGGGATAAGAGAGAAGAATAGGTAAGGGGCTTTCCTCCTGGCGAACATGTGCTCCAAAGGTGGAAGGCACTCGCAGGGGCGGAGGAAAAGTACAAGAAGAACAAGGGGAGAGTTGAGATAGATACGCAAGGAAAAGAAATGAATTGCTATGGAGTTGTGCTCTCCAACACTAAACCCTAACTCGAACAAAGAAGCTCCGGTAAACTCTTACAAGCAATTCTATATGAATACAATAATTTATTTAGAAATTGTTGTTAGTTAAACTAGTTTTGACCTAACATCTACATGCTTCATACAATTGCAAGAAATTTTTTTGAAAGTTCATGTTTTTGGCTTCTCCAAAAACCTGGGTTGTTACACATATGCTCTAAGTGTTGCGAACAGGTACCAAGCTAATCCTGGTGAGTGTCACTGGACGCTGGTCAAAAACATCCTTAAGTACTTGAGAAGGACTAAGGATGTGTTCCTAATCTATGGAGGTGAGGAGGAGCTCATTGTAAAGGTTTACACTGATGCTAGCTTCCAGACTGACATGGATAATTCACAGTCTCAATCAGGTTTTATGTTCATAATAATTGGTGGTGTAGTAAGCTGGTAGAGTTCCAAGCAGGAAATGGTGACCAATTCCACAGCAGAGGCCAAGTACATTGCGACTGCTAGATCTGCAAAGGAAGGTGTTTGGATGAGAGATTCCTCATTGAACTTGGTGTGTTTTCTAATGCATCGGGCCCATTGAATTTACATTATTATAACAATGGGGCGATTGCACAGGCTAAGCAGCCTAGGGATCACTTGAAGAACAAACATGTACTATAGAAATTTCATCTCATTCGAGAGTTTGTGAAATGTGATGAGATTAAGATGTGCAAGATACATACAGATTTGAATATAGCAGATCCTTTGACAAAGGCTCTTCCACAGCCTAAACATGAGGCACACATGAGGTCTATGGGGATTAGACTTCTTAGAGATTAACTCTCATTCAAGTGGGAGATTGTTGGGAATATGACCTCGAGGTAATCATAGAGATTATGATATTCTGATTATATCTACGACATGTATTAAGTGTTCATTGAATATCCATTATAGACAACTAGTATCAATTGACAATTATGTGACATGTTTGTGGAACTCTTTACTCGAATGGTTAGTCTAAAGTTGTCCCTGGTCGGCGTTCTTGTGAGAACACACATAAATATTAGACCAGCACATATATTAGTTGATGGCTATGTTTAACAAGTCATGGACATGGAAATGTCGAACTAATAATGTGGGCACATGTGAGACATGTAGGTTGGACTAACCCAACTTGAGAAAGTCTCTATCCACGTCATGTACATTATGTCCTTAGACCTGAGATTGTGGTATGTACTCAAGATGTGAAACGACCTACTTAGGGATTGTCAAACGCTGCTCTGTAACTGGGTAGTTATAAAGGTGGTCTTCGGATGGTCAGTTTTGGCAAATCTTAACGCAATTATGAAAAATAGTATGTTCCTGGTAACGATGCTAGAAATGCCTGTTGGTAATTCTTAGTATTACTACCAAAGTTTGGCAGCGGCACTATAAAAGCCTGTGGGGTATGTCTTATGTCTATGAGATTACTCCGCAAGCGTACAGAATATACCGATGTAGCACTTCACCAAGGATGAGTATTCCAAGGTATCTTTATTTGTTTTATCCTAGGGGAAAGCAGAAGCTAGGAAAATATTTAATAAAAGGGGAAAGAGATCCTTGTGTCTACTACAATCTAGCATCACTAGTGTAGAAAGGAGGGTAAGAGGATCAAAGGTATGATAGGTAAATGTAATAGCAAAGATCCTAATCTAAAGATAACTGGTAGACTATGTTGATATTGGTTATGCACATGAAAGAATCAAAGAGAAATAATCTGCAAGCACATAGATATCAGAGAGCACTTCACTAGGAAGATAAGTCTAAAGTATCATATTTGTTTATCCGCTAGGAGAAAATATGCAAAACACTAACCCGGTCTTATCTACTAGCCCTGGCCTGCAAGGCAAGATAGCAAGAATTAAGCGATATAAAGAGGATTACTCCATCAGCCTTCCTCTAACCTATGGCAAGCTTTGCGATTATTGTTCTAAGGGGGGCACCTAGGGAAAAGAGACACCTCAGAGAATGCTTAACCCCGGCACACTAAATCCTACCAAACCTCCTGATGGGACATGGATTACGGAGGCAACAAGGGGACTATCAGTTCCTCCGCTACTACCACAAATCTGGCCAGATAGGGAGTATCTATGAGTATTCCTAGCCCAAGACGCCTACGCTACGAATGATTATTCTATTCCCTACGCGAAGCGAATAAAGTAAACTCATAAACCAAAGAATAATAACAACAATGAACTTACTAGTATTAGAATTTGAATTGCCGAATGATCCTAGAACCAAGCTTTGGGTTAGGAGACTTGATCCTGCAGGTACAACTAGAGAGGAGACACTGACAGGCCAGGCTTCCTCCAATCTACCTCTACCCTTTACTCTCTCAATCTCTCTTGTTGCTAAAACCCTAAAGAGACAGATCCATTCAAGGGACCCCTCTCTGGCTAATTCTCTTCGAAAAATATGAATTAGGGTTTCTGAATTGGCATTGATCCAAGGGCTAGGGGCCTGTTTATATAGCCCTCTAGGATGTACCATAGCCCTCGGATCAAACCGACATAAATAGATGGCTAATATTCATCCTCAAAGTCGGTGGAGGCAGGATCTGCGAGCCTCCACCTGATTGGTGGAGGGCTCTGGGTGGCCGCCACTACCCCTGGGCGCCTGCCTAGCCACACTAGCAGGTGGGCCCTAGCTTGCAGGGGGTGGCTTCTTGAGTCTTCTAGATTGTTCCTGTGTACATGTTCCTCCTTTATCTCTATGTAATCCCTACATGTGGATCTTCTTTGGTAGTTTTTAGCTAACACCCTGTAGAAACAGATATTCACCAAAACTCATGGAATTCTGTTAGTGATAACCCTATAACTACTAGGCGTTTGCATATAGATCCATTTTCATGTTTAGTTGACGGTTAAAATTATGAGTTATCTACCATCAATAGAGTGTTAGCTAGGTAGGAGGACAACGAGTGAGTAAAGGACTCCTATGTATCTAACTTTACTTCTATGCACTTGATCCTAACAGATGGATGACTCAACTAGACTAGCGCCTTACTACTTGTGTGGTGAGGATAGATGAGACAGCAGAAGACATAACCTCTACTAAAGCGACTATTTGGCTTATGGACACCCTACCTTTTAAGAACTAGTCCGGACGTGGTGAGAAACCCTAATGCCACCCAAGACTTGTCACCGCTTGGGAGTGTGCTCATGAAGTGTCCTTGCAGACCAGCGGCAATCAAAGGTAAGACTAAGTCTGAGCACCTCGGTCACGCTTACTCTTATAACTCTAGCTAACACGCAGATAGCTAAAGCTCCTATGCAAAAATAGGACGATGAGACACACACAAGAAATTGGTTACAGGAAACCAATCCAACTATGACAACTACACTACTAAGGCAAACACACAACAAGACTATAAATTAAGACTTGCACTAAGTAAATACTTAGTAAAGTAAAGCAAGAATGATATATTAATGAAAGGAAAGTCTTACAAAAGAGAAAAGGTACAAGAGCTATACCAGACTCTCCAGAAGACAACTGCGGAGACCCCGAGCTTCACTCAACTCGACTCGAACTCCCACTCTAGACTAACTACTACTACTCTTGCTTGATCTCCTTTGGAGTATAAATGAGAGATTGGAGATGTGGAGATTTGGATATGCTTTCCAAGGGTGGTGGCAGCCTCCTTTTATAGGGGAAGGAGGAGGGTGCCACGTCAATGATCCATGTGCTCCTCCTCTCTACACCCTTGGATAAACTAACCTTGTAACCACCTTAGATGGACGTCCACGATGAAGCCAGCTGCATGGCGGCATGCAGGAAGGCGGTGGGAGCAAACCGACCTAGTGGGGCCACCAGGGGAGTTGGCTGACCCCCTCATTGGCAGGTAGGCCCGGTAGGGTCTTCTAGAAGGTTTCCCCACCTGTCATCTGAAGTGGTTCGGTGTTTTGCCAAATATTAGTCACGTTGCTTGCTTCCCTGTGGGCCCATGAATCCATGTATATGATCTTTTTCCATTGGATGAAAACACAAGTTCATCTGATGGTTGAATTGGAGTCCAGGGACCTTGACATGGATTATGCTCGATGCTCAGTTCAAGGTGAGCTCACAGGGGGGTCAGCCGACCCCCTATGTGGGTCCCACTAAGCTATATTTTGTCTTTCCTGAAATCATAAGCTAAGAGTACAAGTGGAACTAGTTATTGATAAAATATGCTCATGTTATGCTATTCTTCCGTGGAACTGAGGCATGTTGACGGTGTTTTAAGTGTGGATTTTTAGGGCATATCCTCTGTCAATAGTTAGGAAGTATGCTGTGAGACATAGATAATCAAGATGGAATTTGCCCCTCTCTGCCTGAGAGAGATATCACTGGATCACTCAAGTGATTGGATCAACAAATGCATGGCCGTGCTTGGGTTAAGTGTTAACCCACGAGTTGAACCATATATCGAGTGGCAAAGGGAATAACATGTACGTGGTCGTAGTGGTTTGTCTGATATGATCTTTGCGTATGCATAGGAGTTGTCACGCCTTGCTAGAGGCCACTGTCAACTATTGGGCGAGTAGGAGTACTCAACCCATGTCTATGTGTGCATGAACATAGGATCGCACGCTTAAGGGCTGGAAGCCTAGTTCGGGTTGAACCCGAATTAGACAAGGCTTAGCGTTTTCTAATGGGCCTCCATGTCGGGGTCGCATAGGAACGCCTATATAAGCAAGGGGTAGGGGCAAGGCAAAGTGATCCACTTGATCGATTCAGCCGCCGTTGCCCACCCCACGCTCACGCCTTAGCTCCTCGCGGACCGAGCAGTCTAGTTGCAAAACGCTTCTTCCCATACATGTGGGAGTCCTCGGAGGTGCTACATCTGTAGTACTTTGATGAATCACGATGATCACCATGGTTGGGACTGGTCGTACTGGTCGGGAGCGTGCTCGGACAATCCACAAGCGAAGGACGTACTTGACAGACGACCACGCAACTGCACGGCACTGCTATGACGTGTTTGACTACATCGAGTCTTCTGCTACACCTGCGCGTCTAGTGGTAATCCCGTGACCTATATCTAGCAGTAGATCCTAGTTTATGAGGTAGAAAATTTTTATTTTCTAGCTAGCGTAGCACCCTCATAACCCTTTAGGTTCACCCCCTCTAGTCAGCTTAGCCGGGTCGCCAGGTCAGCTAAGCCGGCTCTGTGCCAGCTGGCCATGGCCGCTGTGCAAGCCGGCTAAGCCGGGTGCTTAAACCAGCTTAGTCAGGTCCAGATCTGGCCACCCGGGCGCCAGGACCAAAGCCCGCGAAAACAAACTAAGCCGGGTCCCTAACCGGCTAGGACGACTCCCACCTCGAGACCGAACCGATTTGTCTCCAAATCGTGTTTTGGCAAGTTTTGGTCGTTGGAAACTTGAAGATCGTGATTTGGAGTTGTTTTCTACTGAGATAAGACCACCCCCTCTATATAAACGAGAGGATCATGGTCGATTGATCTCATCCTCAATCATCATAATCACAAAACAATTATCTCATTTGCTCTACTTTTCTCTCCTCAACTCCTCTATCCGCTGTCCGACACTTCTCTCCACGAGATTTGTTGGCATCTTAGGCAGCCTTGCTAGTTCTAAGAGATCCTCCATGTGCTTCCTCCTAACAGATCCTTCCAGAGGTGGTTCGGGAGTCATTTCAGCCATCAACGAGCTCTACATTGGCCCTGTCGGTCTCTAGATCGGTTTGGCCGGTTACGCTGCGTTGTCGCTGCATTGTAGGTTGTAGAGACAACCTCTTTGGTCGTCCAAGCCCATTGGTGTGTTGGCACGGTCCGGAATCAGCGTCAGCAATATACAAAAAGACATGTGCTTGTTCATCATGCGCAAAATTATACACTTTGAAGGAAAATATCATGATTTATCCTCTGAGTTAGCACAAGAAGGTACCAAGATCTCGTAGATTTTGCTAGGCTAGAACTAAACAAAGATGATTATTAGAGAATTCATGGAACTTATGTGTTGAAAACTTTGACCTATATATATTTGTGCTATATTCGATGTATATACTTGGGTTGATGACTATGGTAGATTGAAATAGATATTGTTTTTGTCATGCATTGTGTATATTTAGGTTCTTTTGAACTTTAAATATAATTGCCTCTGGTGGGAAATATATGACGTGAACATTTATTTTTTTTTTGAAATAGTTCACTAGAGGTTTATGTTAACCGCATGTGGAAATGCATTTGCTCAGGCTGTTTTCTTAAACTAACAACCAGTGTAATAAATCCATTTACCCAAGTGGTTTTCTTATGAAAATGCATTTACGCTGGCGGTTTCCTTTGCACTTGCGGTTCTTTAAAAGACACCTGTGATGAAGTTAATAATTTTAACTGGCTTTTTACACCGGTGGAAACTAGAAACGGCAGTCAAAATAGATTTGGAACCACGAATACTGATGTTCACCGTACTAGTGATAGTATGAAAATATGTTACGTGCTGTATCGAGCTAACTAGAATAATTTTGCGACATAAATAATTTCAGGACAACTCTATTAGTTGATTTATTCAGGGATACATGGAGTATTATATAGATTTAGATTGAAAAATAAATGCATATTATTTTTTATCACTAAATAAAGTATGGGAGTTTACCAGCTGTGTGAACGTGAGTACGTGACAAGGAAATTATGTTCACATCTCATGAGGCCCAGGTTTTCACATTGCATAGGTAAAAAAGAGCTTCACAGCGGTCTTTGAATTGACCGGAAACCTTTACATTGCTTTAAGGTTATTTTACATGCATTTCACCTTGTGCATAGGTAAAAGAGCTTCATAGGGGTCTTTGAATTGACCAGAAACCTTTACATTGCTTTAACGTTATCTTACATGCATTGCAGAGTTACACGGACTAAGCGAACAGAATTAGATCACTCGGTTGAGTTTTTTTGGTGAAACCTGTTCACACCGGCCTGGGTTCAAGTCCTGTTGACTTGGTAGGGGTGCTTGAATTTTCCTGGATTTATTGCAAGATTTAACGGAAGTGTTTCGGGATGGTCATAGGGTGAGTGTTAGCTTACGTGTATTCATAGGTGTGAGTATGTGTATGTTGAGCGTCTACGTTATACCGTGTAATTCTAAAAATGGAGTTACATAGACAGTAGAGTTGATCGAGTCTGTCGTCGTGTAATGGTTTGAACTACACATTCAATTTCACAATTTCCATCAGAAATAATAAGTATCTCAAACCGTGCCTATGTTTTCAACTAATATATTGCGCCCCAGCTATACTTCTTGTGATTGAGAGAAATTAAGCAAGGGCAATGTAGTAATATGATAGCATTTACATCAGAGGTGGGTATAACAATGTGTAGTGATGTAATAATAGTTCTTATGATTGTGAACATCGTACTTGCAATGTTCACCCACAAACACACAGGATATATTTTTCATTTAGCTAGGTTGTACTTGTACCCCAATTTGCTGTTATCTTTGCTGCCAGAGGCGCATAAGCACTCAACTACGTGTATTAGGACACAACTTCGTTCATGTATGTTTCACCTTATGTACCTTCTTCCACCACAGCCGTTCTCTCTCTGGCAGTTGAAGTACACTGCAGCAACAGGGGAGTCAAGGTTGTAGATGGCTGCGAAGTCCCTTGTGTTAAAGTTTGATCTCCACCCCGGCGCATAGGTGGTCTGCCTGACTGACTGCCTGAACAGGACGAACGCAAAGCGATGGATTCCGGCAGTTGGACGTGGGCTCTCATATGGAACTATTTCATTCCCTGTTACATACAATATCAACTTCATTGAACTGAAATATCTGTACATTAATTAAAAAATACATGCTTTCCATCTTTAGTTTGAACGTGGAATTGTATGCCTTGACATGAAAACCAGAATATCTTGTAATAAGATTACAATTTTTCTGTGTACGGTTTGATTTTTATGTTTGGGCAACATCTAAATAAGTGAAAAGGTTTTAAATTGGAAATAATGTGGAGCAGATATACTTTATTAAAATGCTTGTAAACAACGAATCCAGTGAGCATGTGATGTGGCAAGAAAATGTTATCCAAGTTTTAACTTTAATATCCGACCCGGAGTAATAAATGGAGTTGACAGAATGATTCTTTCTCACGTTTAAAGTTGAATTTAGAGTTTGTGTTCTCGCTTTTCATGCTACAGTTAATCTTTATATTAATTTTAGCGTGACAAAGAAATCTAAAAGACACTTTTTTGATGACGGCGCCGAAAATGAAATTATTATCCAACATGAGCATAAGTCGCAGGCTACATTCAGACAATGCAACCAGTGTGGGTCAAATCACTTACCGAAACTGGCATCAGTTGTCTCTGGAATGTCTGTCACCAACCTATCGGGAATTGAGAACTAACCAATCAGTACGACATGAATGAAGATTATTATATATGATAATATTATACTCTGGTAATCAACAACAGGAGCAGAATGCCACGCATGGCATGCATATAAAGTGAACATGGAAAGTGCCAGTGGATTACCACCCGGCGGCATGCATGGGCAAAGCTGCAGAGAGAGCTTACCAGTGAAGGTTCTCTCTTTTAGTAGGGTTACTGGGGCTTGGTGCATCTGGGTCCACCATGACCTAGCAACACGATAAATAGATAGATTGACACATGAACTAGGTTAGCCAGTCTTGATATACGAAGGAATCATGATTCTCTTTGATGCACTAATGCACTTTATTTCCACACTGTTACACGAGTGTGTGTGTGTGTATAGAGAGAGAGATAATATTTATATAGAGAACATTAAATAGAGACACTGAGGTCAATTTTATGGGCGTTTAACCTTACTAAAAAATGATCATTAATTGTTGTATGATTCAAAATTGCACCTTATAGAAAATATATGATAGAGGTCAGTTAGTCTTATCATCAGCCTAAAGGCATACAAAAGGGCTTGAGAGTTCACAAAAAACAAATTCTTTGCTTTTTATCTATTATTATCATCACGGATGCACAATATACTACTTTAATATATATCCAGAACTAGGTTAACTAATAGTATAGATATATATAGCCAAGATATGAAACTTGAGCCAAATAAATGGAGAAACCAAGACTCTATAAATTATCATCACAAGAAACAAGAATTAACCAACAATAAAATGCAATGACAATCACACACTTACAAGTGTGTAGAGAGTCCTCATGTCACGCCCACTGATGTGGACCCTTGGCTCATTCATCACTTGAGATGGCTTAAGCTCAGAACCATTTGTCATCTCCTTATTGTTGTAGAACACCCTCATTGACGCAGTTGTGATGAAGGGATCCACAATATCCCCCACGACATGCCCAACGACCAATGGGTCCCTAGACATATTGAACATGGTATGATTTGGCCGAAAGGAATGCTAGTGCTTGTTGAGGTTGGTTAGGATAGGAGAGCTCAAATCTGGTTTGTACTGTGAGAGGATGATGGAAGGGAAGAGGCCTATTTATAGAGAGATCGATAGATGATGATGATCAAGAGACGTTTCCCTATTCTCTCCAGAGGTCCTGGAATCTGCTTTGTGGAATAATAAGTGTGGATGGCTCTTGCAAGAAGTTGTGAGGCTCCTTCTCCATCCTTTAGTTTAGGGCTAGTGGAGGCAAAGACATTTTCTCTCTTGTCTAGTACTGGTGAATAAAATCTTCTTGCTGCGTTGCCGTTATTCTCTAAATCTGGACCCATTTTATGCGTATAATTAACATATAAAGTTCGTTCACTTTTGACCTAGGTCCCATCAAGCACGATTGGCATGCGCTAACTGACCTAGGCTAGCAGAGAGTGTGGAGTTCTGTCTCACGCACAAGTAAGCCACAAGGTGGTAGCGTACCTTTAGGCACAATTTTATTGCTTATTTTAGGTTCAATTCATGGCGACATCAAAGACGTACGTGACTCCTACAATTCACAACATGACATTCCCTTGTTCTCATACTTTTCTCTTATAATGGGTTCATGGCATTGGATTCTGCACTGCATGCATGTAAAGAAGATATTTAGAAAGCGAGAACATTGGTGTAGCTGAGAGGATGATGAGCATGTCATTTGAAGGGTTTAGCTGGGAGAACAGTCAAGAGCAAGGACGTATAACACATCTATGCATGTGTTATTAATTCTGTCTCAATAATTCAGACATATGCATATCTTCTAGGACGTCAGACATATCTTCTAGAACGTGTGGACAACTGTGCCTACGATCCTGATTTGAATAAAGATAGATTGCATATGAAAGTTGCCGTGTTGATGCAAGCCAGCTAGGAATATGGTATATAAGTGCTTGTCTATACTTTCTTTGAGTTAGTCCTCTTAGTGCCTACTCCGTTTCAACGAGCAAGCATTGGTTATAGCATGCAAGTTGAGCTAATGTTCAAGCAAGCACATTCCACATGGTGATGTCTTACTTGATAAGGTTCATATATATTACTAGGATCTTGATCTAATTTATCTTACAGAAATGTACGCCAAACTGTTAAAGCTGCACAAAGTATATTTTACAGAACACCCTGGACTCTTAACTTTAGGGATTTGTTGCACCTGCTGTCAAACATGTTAATGACACGAAAGCTCCTGTGTTTCATTCCGCTTCCTTTTTGATATAACTAAGTTTCTTCGGTTCTCTTCAAGAATTACACACTATTAGAAATGTGGACTTCATGATGATCAGATAAGCAGTAATCTTAAGCTTTCCGTAATTAGAAATGCAATCATCATATAAGCCTATCACTGTAGGGAAAATGGACTACAATTTACCTTAACTGTCAACATGATATAGTAGTTTTGTGCTCTAGGCCTAACATGGCATCTTGTTAATGTCGATTGCACAATATTTATGCTTCTGGCATTTGTTATTGACATATGATCGAGGTATGAATGAGTTGTCGACATGCCATGAAAAATGTTAGCCACCTTTGAGCAATGGATTAACTAGACAAGCAAGCTAAACAAGATTCTGCATTATGAGTGTGGCATTTGCATATATACGAAAGTGACTCAATAGTTGTTAACTTATCATCTTAGATGCCCCATCCCTTCAAGAAACAAGCTGAATTGTGATGCTGAAACTATCTCTTAACTGTACTTGTATAGTTATTATTACTAGGGGTACCGAAATAAGTTTTGTGATACATAGGGTGGATAACAAGTAATTGAGTTGTACACTTTTTAGTTCAAAATTGATTTATTTCCATTTATGATGGTCGTCCCTTCTTCTACAACTTAAGACCCAATTTGAACACAGCCGAGCTGAACCTGAGTGAAATGAGCTTTTATGAAAAATCAAATAAAATATAAGAAAAAACTGATGCCATGTTTTTTTTAAAAAAACTGTAATGATTTCATATCATCCAGCCTTTTTGAAAAACATTTGTGCCCTTGTTTTTCTCACTCATCACACAGCCACACCTATCATCGTGTCATTATAAAACTAAGCTAACTAAGGGGCAGGTGATTCGGTTAATATGCATGGCTACGAGCCTATATCGTATTTAATCATCCTCTTCAATATATTCCCAATGATTATCGATCATCTTGCGTACTTAATTAGTAAATCTAGGTATCAAAAGTTGTGAAAGCCACTAATCAAGGGATGCCACGAGTAATTAGTCTCTCACCTTTATCTCTCACTTCCTTTTCTCTATACATGGCAATCTGGCATGAAGTGGTATTGATTTGCTGAGATGTACGTATCCTATCGCTAGAGAGAGTGATGAGACTTGAGAGTGGTCCTGTGTTTGTTAAGCATGCACTTGCAGTTTCTCATGTGCTTTAGAGCCGCTCTCAACATGAGTTTGGCTGCAATGATCTTAGAACATGGAAGGAACGCATGCGCCAACTAAAAAAAAGAATGATTTATTTGGAGTCGTCTCTCTCGAGATCGAGGTGATGAAAGCATGGATTTGGTACGTACAAAATTGCACGCTGTCCACATCTTCGCACATATAAGGTGTGTGGTCCTCTCTTAGCTCCAAGCCTTTTATATTTTATATATAGTTCAGATTTTCTTTTCACCGAAGTAAACAAGGGAAGCCCCATCGTATTTTTTAAATTTTTTAATAATGCAGACCTATATAAATTCGCTGTTACGGGGAGTCAAACCTAAGTCTGTTGGGTGCTAGTCAGGTGCTCTAACCACTAGGCTAGAGACCCTTTCACTATATATATTTTAGATTAGCAACATATATATGCAAGCCTTTGCTTCGAGAAGGGTGAGATAATACAATTGTATCGGGTTTAGGGATCCAGTTGTCTATTGGATGACACTCCTGCTAAAAATCAAAGCTATTTTATTTTTGTTCTAGGTCATACTTGTTCATATTGGCTAATTTCATAAAATATGTAGCGATATCTAAAACACAACCAAATCAATTTTATTAGTTGAGTCCATCATATAATGCATTATTTTAATATTTTTTGGTCTATGAAATAAGACGAAATTACTTCTTGTCAGGGGTTTCCCACAAGGGCCCCCTGGTGGCAGCGATGGCTACGGTTGAGGGCGGCGGCGCTGGGGAGGTAGGGCGTCGGCATGCGCTAGGGTAGGGAGAAGGAGTGGTGGCGGCAGTAGAGAGAGGGATAGAGAGGATATATATAGGGAAAGAGCTTTTGCTTGTCTATTACATGATTGGATTAATTACATATCCCTAGTATTTATAGTCCCCCTTTGAGACTTGAATCCTAAGCAAACTAGGAGGTTCTCATAGGATACAGATTCTCCTTTCCAATCTTTAACAAACTCGATTACCTAACTTAATTCAATTTTTCTAAAACCTAAGGAGACTCAATATGGAAATAGATGATGCGATAGGACTGGCGGCGACATCGTCGGGAAATGTGGCGCCCCTCTCCTGCATGCGCATGGCCTAGTGCGCCTCCCTAGGCCTACGTGGTGCAGCCACGGCGGCAGCGCAGGGGGCTCGTCCGAGCCTACCTTGGCCTATTTTATTCACCGAGAAGTATGGCCCCTGTTGAGCATGTGACACTTCTATACCATCAAAAGCTGTGATTGTCCCGTCTAATCCATCTAAGGTTACTGTTGACGCCGATTCACGACCGTGCCAACACACCAGCGGGCTTTGGACACCCAAGGAGGTTGCTTGGACAACCTACAACACAGCAAACATGTAGCGTAATCGGCCAAACCGATCTAGAGATCGATAGGGCCGATGTAGAGCTCGTGTATGGCTAAAAAAGCTCCTGAACCACCTCCGAAAGGATCCATCAAAAGGAAGCCCATGGTGGATCTCCTAGGACCAGCAAGGCTGCCTAGGATGCCAATGAATCTCGTGGAGAGAAGCACCGGATAGCAGGTAGAGAGGTTGAGGAGAGAAAAGGGGTAAAAGAGGTGATAGATCGGTTTTTTGTTTGATTGATTGGATGGGATCAATCAGCCATGATCCTCTCGTATATATAAAGGGGGGTGGTCTTATCCTAGTAGGAAACAACTCCAACACGTGATCTTCAAGTTTTCCATGCTTAAAACTTGCCAAAACACGATTTAGGATCAAATCGGTTCGGACTCAGCACTAGGCCAGCCTAGCCGGCTTCCCACCCGGCTTAGCCGGTTATCACGGGCGCTGTCCAGCCCCCAACGCCAACCCAGCTAAGCTGATCTGCAGCCATGACTTGCCACATCGGCCTCGGGCCGACTTAGCCGATCCTACGAACCGGCTTAGCCGGTCTGGTTGGCCAGCGAGGCCACCTGGCAGAGAAGCCGGCTTAGATGGCCAAGAGACCGGCTAAGCCGTCTAAGGGCACCCGTCCTAGCCGGCTTGGCCAACCGGCCTAGCCAATTGGGTTGGCTTACTTGTGGCTTCCCATCTTCCTCGCGTGATTGCTTGCTCCATTGATGGCGCCACTTGACCTCAACCATGTCCAGGGCCTTCATAACTTGTTCTCATTGCCACATATGCCATTGGACATTTTTGAGTGTCAACATATGCCCCCTGTTTTCAAGTGAATGATGCATGAACTTGAAAACACCTATCAAGACAAAACCGACCAGCACGATACCCATCACATCGGCTGACCAGCGACTAAGGACGATGTATACATCGGCCATTTTTGTACTAAGGGCGATACATGTATCAGCCATTACTTGGTAGAGCACTTAGGCGTCTTGCCAAACACTTGGAAAGTATTTTTTGAGATTCCTTCCGTTAATTGCCTTCGGGAGAGGCTCACCTTTCAGTGTTTCTAGCAAGAATGAGTTCCTGTAGATGAATCTAATCACTCTAAAAGAACCATTCCAATTGGGCGACCATTTGCCAAATTCACCACTCTTTGATCCAATAGGAAGTATAGTCTGCCAGACTAGATGTCCCACTTGAAACGACTTGCTTCGAACCTTCTTGTTATAAGCCCTTGCAACACGGACTTTGTCTTTCTCAATCTCCTTGAGAGCTTGTAACCTTTTATCTGTCACTTCATCCATATTGTCCATCATTAGATCATGGTACACAATAGGAGATAGATCATTTTGCTTAGCAAATCTATATGCACTCAAATTCATTTTGACAGGCAACATGGCTTCTTGACCATACACTAGCTCAAAAGGAGTCACTTTTATAGCACCATGCTTTGATGTGCGATATGTCCACAAAGCCTTTGATAAAGTTTCATGCCACTTCCTTGGTTATTCCTCGATTTTCTTCTTGATGAGCTTGATTAGAGTCTTGTTACTAGCTTCAGCTAGGCCATTAGCTTGAGCATAGTATGGAGATGAGTTTACCAACTTGATCTTGTAGGATTCGACAAACTTCTTAACCTCTTTGGACATAAATAAAGTTCCTTGATCTGTGGTTAATAATTGAGGAATGCCGAATCTATGAATAATATGCTCAGTGATGAACTCAATAACCTCCTTATGAGTAATATTCTTCAAAGGAATCGCTTCATACCACTTAGTGAAATAATCAGTGGCAACCAGAATGAATTGATGCCCCTTTGAAAATAAGGGATGAATTTTGCCAATGAAATCTAGCCCCCAACCTCTAAATGTCCATGGCTTCATAATAGGATGGAGTTTTGCAGCAGGCACCATCTGAATATTACCAAACCGTTGACACTCGTCACAACCTTTGTAGTAGCAAAAACAATCGGCCATCATAGTAGGCCAGTAGAAATCAACCCTTCTCAACAACCACTTCATCTTTGGGGCCGATTGATGTGTACCACAAATTTCTTCATGGACTTCTCCCATTGCCACTCTTGCATCATCAGATCCCAGGCACTTGAGCAACAAATCATCAGCAGTTCTTTAATAGAGCTCGCCATGCTAAATAATATACTTGAATGCACTTCTTCGCACGCTCTTATCAACTTTGGCACTAGGATCCTGCAAATATTTTATCAAAGGAGTTCTCCAATCCTCCAAATTGGTACTAGAACTAACAGAATCAGAGCTAGACTGATTTGGATCATCATTGGGTGAATTAGCAGCAGCACTTACAGAAGAGTCGGCTAGGCCAACTGTAGTAGTCAGCTTAGCCGACTGGGCTGCCCAGTCAGTAGAGTCGGCTAGGCCGACTACAGCAACCGGCTTAGCCGACTAGGAGCACCAGTCAGCAGAACCAGCTAGGCTAGCCTGGTGACCCGGCTTAGCCGCCTGGAGGCCGGCTAGGCTGACTATGACAGTTGGCTAGGATGGTTTGTTCAGACCTGCATAGAAAAAATAATAATCTTGGTGCATCGGCTTTTCTTGAGTATGAAAATTACGCCCACTGACATCAAAGCCTGATGCTTGTTGAGCTAACATGTTGGTCTTCTGATTCTCATGTCTTGGAATATGCCTAATTTTGAATTCGGCAAACTTAGAGATAAGGTCAAGACAAGTATTAAGAGAATCTTGAAGTGATTCATCTAAACATTGAATTCACCAGCAACTTGCTGCACAACCAGCAATGAATCACCATAGGCCTCCATATGTTGTACCACCATAGAAGTTAACATGATCAACCTGAATATAAGAGCTTGATATTCGGTTTGATTGTTAGTACACTGAAACTCCAATCGGCTTGACATCCCTGTCTCAACATTATTAGGAGAAACAAGAACAATACCAACACCTTGGCCATCTTTACAAACCGATCCATCAAAATATAGCTTCCATGGAGTGTAAGTAAGATAATTGACCTCTTCATCAAGATCAATACCATGCTCAACAATAAAATCAGCAAGCACTTGACCCTTTATAGATCTCAATGGTTCATAAGTCAAGTCATATTCAATTAAAGAGTATGCCCATTTGCCCAACCTTCCACTAAGGATTCATCGATATAGCATATACTTGATGATATCGGCCTGGCATGCTACAACACATGTACTTGACAAAAGATAATGTCTCATCTGGTTACATGCAAAGTACAGTGATAAGCATAATTTCTCAATATGAGCATACCTTATCTTGGGATCAAGAAGACAGCGACCAAGATAAGCAATCACATACTCTTTCCCTTCATCTTCTTGAGTCACCACAGCCCCAATAATCTTCTCTTCGACAGCCACATAGATTCTGAATGGTACTCCTCTTCTAGGTGCACAAAGAATAGGCGGTGATGATAGACACTCCTTTATCTTTTCAAATGTACCTTGTTGACTTGCCCCCAAGTGAATTCAGATTCATCTTTCAACTTGAGTATAGGAGTAAAAGGAATAATATTCTAGGACAGATTAGCAATAAATCTTCTCAAGTAGTTCACCTTGCCTAAGAATTTCTGCACATCCTTCTTGCATGTAGGCGGTTGAACTTTCTTGATCTTTTCAATCCTCTTAGTATCAACTTCTATGCCTTTGCCATGAATGATAAAGCCTAGAAACTTCCCAGCCGACACTCCAAAAGCACACTTGAGCGGATCCATCTTCAAATTATAATGGCGCATCCTTTCAAAAGCAAGACGCAAATCGACTAAGTGAGATTTATGGGTAGCTAATTTGATCACAATATCATCAATGTAAACCTTCATAATCACCCCAATTAGATCATGGAAAATCAAGTTCATCGCTCTTTGATAAGTTGCACCTGCATTCTTCAACCCAAAGGTCATGACAATCCACTCAAACAAACCAACAAAGCCAGGACAAATGAAGCCTTCTTTAATGTGTCTTCTTCCGCCATAAAAATCTGATTATACCCAGCATTACCATCAAGAAGGCTAATCACTCGGTGTCCAGAAGCATCATTGATCAACATGTCGGCTATAGGTATAGGATATTCATCTTTGGGAGTGGCTCTATTAAGATCTCTAAAATCAACTCAGACTTTGATCTTGCTAGTGTCCTTCTCAAAAGGCACAATATTAGAAACCCATTCCACATATTGGCATGGACGAATGAACTCAGCTTGCAACAACCTATTGATCTCCTCCTTAATTCGGTCATGAATAGCTGAATTGAAGCACCGCGGATGTTGCTTGATAGGCCTGAATCCATCTTTGATTTTGAGTCGATGCTCCATAAGATCTCGGATCAATCCTGGCATCTCAGTATAGTTCCATGTAAAACAATCCAAATATTCCTTGAGAAGTGCGATTAGTTCAGCTTTGTAATCAGCTTTTACATTTTTATTAACAAACGTCGGTCGCGGTATTGAACCATCCCCAATATCAACTTGTTCTAAAGGTTCTGCCAATGTGAAACCTTGGCCCAACTTATTGAGCTCATCAAAGTCATCAATAGCTTCACAGGCATCGGTCATTTTAGCCTGATACTCTTCAACATGATGCTTTAACCATTCAACATTATCCATTGATTATATTATGGTGCTAAGCCAATTGTCAATCGGCTTAAGGGATACAGGAATAAATCCTTGCCTAGTAAAACTTACAAAATCATATTCGGACAAGTCTCTACGTGACAAGCAACCAAAAGCACCATGTCCCCAGCTTCACATGCATCGGTTGTGGCAACCTCAATAGATGAATCAGCATGGACGACCTCAATGGCATCTTCCACCCACTGGATGAGAAACTGGTGCAAGCTGGATGACACACACTCATTGGCATGAATCCAATCATGCCCAAGTATCACATTGTGGCTTCCCTTGATATCAAAAATGAAGAAAGCCAGTAGGCAAAGTCTTGCACCCGATGGTCAACTCAACGTTAGTAATGCCCCTAGCTAGAATTGGAGCCTCACTACCAACACCCATGATGGTCATGTTGGTCTTCACAGCTCTTCATCTTTGTTACCGAGCTTCTTGAACAGCGAGTATAGCATGACGTTCATAATTGCACCGTTGTCCACCAACATGCTATGAACAGGCTTCCCGTTGATGTGACCCTTCAAGTGGAGTGGCCTAAGATGATCCACTCGCACCGCCGACTTCTTGAATATAGCATCTTCAATGATAAACACCAATTTTGTTGCTCGTGGCTCCTCTTCATCATGTCGAATCACGTAGTAATTAGAGGAGAAATATACTACGTTCACATCTCCATGTGGCGATGATGGCTCATAATCCACCATCTCTCCTTTGGCACTTCTGGAGTCTCCATGCCCACCATATTAGCAACAACGCAAGCAAACTCCTCTGGTGAGTCACCAAGATCTTCAGAACCTGCTAGAATTGACACGGGCATCTCAGAAGACACCACAGCCGATGTGGGAAGCACCTGGGTAGTCTCATCAGCAGCAGCCGGCTTGGCCGACTCACCAGTCAGCCTGGCCGTCTCAAGCCGACTAGTTAGTCGGCTTAGCCGACTGCCGGCCCTCTTGGCCAGCGTCAGTAGTATAAGCCGGCTTGGCTGGCTCTAAAGCCGGCTTAGCCAACTCAGTTGTCCTAGCCGCCTCTAGGGCCGGCTTAGCCATCTGAGCAGGAGTACCAGCTGTGAAGATGGTCTCTTGTGGGATCTCTTGAGGTTTTTCTGGTGCAGGTGGGTCCTCAACGATCCCAAGAGCTTCCCTCTTCAGTTTCTTTTGCCGAGCATGTTGCAGCTTTCGCCTTTGAGTTTTATTCAACCCTTGTGGGCACCACATGGGTTGAGTGTACTTGGAGTCCCTCGGTGGCTTCTCTTGGTCTTGAACTCCAACAACTTCTTTAGTAGTCTTTCCTTGTTGCTCTACTAGATTTTCATCTCCAATCACAATTGGCTTGTTGTCATTAATGATAGGGGCTGACATTGAGCCGATTATGATGCTAGGAACTTTCATAGGTTTCTTGGGCACCTCAACCTTTTTTGGCACATACACTTGCTGCATAGTGGCCTTCTTCGCCTCTTGAGGAGCTTCAACCTGCATATTAACCATCTTATTTTGATTTGCTCCGCTAGAGCTTGATTGATCTCCCAATCGGCTAAAGATGAAGGGCTTCAAAGATAGACCAGCAACATCTCCTAATCTTTGGAACACGGGGGCCTGAGGATATGGCACCCACACTCCACGAGGTCCCCACTATGGCGTTGGTATAATTGGTGGAGCTGGAGGCACGGGAGGTCCCCAACGCCACTGTTGACACTTCTTAACATTGCTACCTAAGATTGTTAGTTCCCGGTAACGGTGTCAGAAATGCTGCTGGTATTTGTTAGCATCACTCACGGGGTTGTCAGTCCTGACACTAAAAACACATGACAAAGGTTCTATAGGTAGAAAAGGATTCTGCAAGCGCACAGAACTATCATGTAGCACTTCACCTGGGAGTACCAGGTGTCGATTTATTTATTCCCAATCCTTGGGTAGAGTATGGTGAGTCATTGGGTGAAGGGTAAAATGGATGGATGGATGGGTGGAATGATAACTAAGGATAACTTAGAATCTAAGATAATCCTAGGGTAATGATCGCTACTTCACTCTTAGTGCGTGCACGCAGGTGTAATCTAGGTAACTATGATAGCTGAGTGGATAGAGAAATTATATCTAGTAAAGAGGCGCACATGCTCCTAATTAAACAGGACACAACGTACCACAAGCCTTACCAATTACTAAACTAGTTCTAGCGTGATGGATTACACAGGTGAATAGGGCTGTCACAACCTATTGCTACCACCTCCGGAGACCTAGCCACACCTACAGGTAAGTTATAGCCTAAGCACCATGCTTAATCTACAAGCTTACTATCTCTACTTGAGCTCGAAGAAGAGACACCTTAACCAGACGATAGGACAATACTAGATAAATATAACTATCACTAAAATAACTTGGTAAACCTATGCCTATAACCAAAGCTTAACCTTACTACTAATAAATAGTAGGAAAGTAAGACTTGAATGTAAAGGCGTAAGTAAACACTTAATGAAATACATAAAGTAAAGTACTTGTATTAAGTAGATAATGTATGATTACAAAGAAGTATACCAAACTCGAAGACTTGGGAAGACTCTTCCAGACTCCGAGGCAAAAACTCCACCCGACTCCTCTCCTCTTGCTAACAGCGGCTACTCTTGCTAAACTAGAGCTAGAGGTAGAGCGAGAGAGCACTAAGCACTAGAGCTTCCTATTGCCTTCTAATGCTTGCAATGATGTAGTGATGGTAGGAATTGATGGATGCTTGCTTCAATGGCAGAGGTGCTCCTTATATAGTGATGGGGGCACCATGGGGTACTTGTAGGCCGAAGGGGAAGTTGGTTTGCCAGTACCACCAAGGTAGGCGCCCTAGGCCTAGGGTGGGCGCCGTCCACTTGGCACCGCCTCATGATCAAACGGCCATGGCTCATCCCCTTAGGTCAGTTGCATGCTGGTTGAGTTGGTTTGGAGTCGGTTCCAACCGACTTCACCACTTGAGTGCATGACAATAGGCCCATGGATCCAAGTGACCAAACTCAGGAGCCCTTGGATCAAACCGAGTTGGATTTGATGGTTGGGAGACGTGGGAAGGTGTTGTCACGGATCAGTGATGTGGCTGAGTCCGAGAGCTGGCACGGCCAAGGTGGGTGCCCTGGGATCAGGGTGGCCACCCTGGTTAGGGTGGGCGCCCTGGTTCCAGGGTGGCCACCCTGGTTAGGGTGGGCGCCCTGGTTCCAGGGTGGGCATCCTGGCACTTGGTCCGGCTGCTGCCCTGTTATGTTCCATTGCCTCATTTTGGTCCATTTGCACTTATTTTTGGTATTTTTCCTATATACAAATATAAATTCCAAGTATAAGGGAACTAGGTAAAATTCAAAGCAATTTTAGACATTGTCGGGTTATATTACTGAGTATTTAATGAAATGTTGATGGTAAAAACAGTAGTTAATGACCATCAACAGCGACACACGAGGATGAGCAACCTGCAAGGAAGAATCAGCTAGTGGAGTCATCGCCATTTGCTTGTTTTTATCTTCTTCATGCTTTGGCGGCATAGACTCCCTTTTTCTTATGTGTCGATTCTCGAATCGGCCTTTTGTTTCTTGTACTTAGCCATAAGTCGATCAAAAGTACAAAGTGTCTTTGCCACAAATTTCTTGGTCTTCTGCTCCTTCTGCTTCCAAACACCAACTTCCGGGTTTTGAGGAACAAACGTGCGAATCACATGAATGCCGGAAGCAGGACTGCCTAGAGGAGGGGAGCCAGCTAGGCCGATTGGACCAGTCGGCTTAGCCGTCTGACTGGACCTGGCTAGGCTGACTGTGTCAGTCGGCTTAGTCGGCTCTGGCTGGGCAGCAGTGAAGTTGGCTTGGCCGACTGGAGCAGTCGGCCTAGCCAGCCTCTAGAGAGCGATGCGCGTCTCATACCATCTTTGCCTTCTCAAAGCCTCCACTAATCCAGTGGTGATTGTAAGCTTGTTCTTGCCTTCTTGGTCTTTCTCAAGCACCACTTGTCGCCCCAAATTTGTTTGAGCATTCGGTGCGGCACATGGTTTGCTAATAATGACATTATTACCTTTGGCTTTATCGGCTTGCTCGGGTTGGATCAAGATTGCTGGACTTCCTGCTTCAATTGTATTCATATGTGCAGGAAAAGGATTCTTATTGATCTCTATGTCAGAAAAACTCAATCGTCCGTCATTAAGGGCCGGTTGGACCTACAGATGAAAGACATTACAATCATTAGTGCCATGAGAATAAGAGTTATGATATATAAGCTCTTCTCTTAATCTTATCTGCAGAAGGCATGGTATAATGAATTCTAATGTATCTGATTTTGAGTAATTGATTAAAAATCTATTCATACTTAGAAATATCAAAAGTAAATTTTAGTTCCTCATTCCGATTCTTTTGAATCAGCTTAAGAGAAGGACAAGTAACATGTTTGTTCTCCGCTGGCCATCTAATTTCAACGGCCAATGTCTCTTTACTTTCATCATCCAAATCATCTAAAAAAGCACCAAGAGCATGTGTATTCGAATGATATGGTTTATATGCATCACGAGATTCTTTAAGGTGTGATTCCCAGAAAACGGCCCTCTCGACAAGATGACTAAAGCTAGCAAATTGAATGTTCTCAAGTTTATCTTTAATATTATCATTCAAACAATTAAAGCATATGTCAACAAAATCTCTTTCAGAAATATTCAAGTAAAAGCATCTATTCTTTATATCTCTAGCTTTCTTAAAGAAATTATGTACAGATTCACCACGCATTTGCTTAATGGCAGTAAGATCGCCTAGTTTCTTGGGCTCTAGTATAAAAGTGATCATGAAAGTTTCTTCTAAATTAGCCTAAGTACAAATAGTTAAAGGTGGTAAAGAAGTAAACCAAGCAAAAATAGTACCAGTAAGAGACAAAGGAAAGCAATGAACTCTCATATAATCATGATTAGCGCTTTTCCTAATTGTGCAAGGTAAATATTTACATGCTCCATGGTTGATTTATTATCATTACCTCTAAACTTTTGAAAATCCGATACCTTCCAGCCATTAGGAGCTCTTGCACGATCATAGGCTGAAGGGTATGGTTTTGAGTACAAATGTTTGGAAGATTTTAAATTAACACCTAAAGTCTCTTGGATAGACTTAGCAAAGTCCTCCTTGAACCGATTCAAGATATCATCGATATCGGTAGAAGGAGCCTTGTCCCGCGTACCTTCAACCATGGGATTGATGCTAGGAGACTTCCATGGGTTATGTAATGTCGGTGTTTCGACCCCGAGGCCTAACACCAATGAGTAAATTCATAATTGTGTGCTCCCTTAATCCGGTGGGTGATGCAAGAAGGACGCAGTGATTTATCCTGGTTCGGGCAAAGAAGGCCCTAGTCTAGCGGGGAGAGGTGTGTTATCTTGCACCGAAGTGCTAGTACAGGGGTGAATACAAGCGGGTGTGAGAAGTGTGGGCTTGGGCTCAAGCATTTCGGGCACTTAGCTCTCTACACTGTCTCACGGTGTTGTTCTGTGATCTAAGTCTTAGCGTATGAAGCTCTAGGATCTCTTCTATCTCAGATCCCCTGTCCCAAGCCCTAGTGCCTCCTTTTATAGGCGAAGGAGAGGAACAGGAGCACATATTTTTAGTGCTAACGTGGTCGGTGACGTATGACGTCGATGCCGATCATGTCGGTGCCGCTGTAGAGGCGTACGTTGGTATGGGAAGCCCTGCGGCCATCGCGTCAGTAGTTGTTGAAGTGTTGACCGAAGTTGTTGAAGTCCCGCTCGAGGGTCGGTGTGACGGTGTCGAGGGGCGACGGTCGAGGCCTTGGGTCGAGGCTCATCGGATAAGGTCGAATCTCGGATTATGCGGGGAATATGAGTCTTGAGGGGGTGCCAGATGGGGCACAGTGCTCGGTATGGCACGACAGTGAGGTACGATCCACGAGATTCCTGGGTATGGGCGGTAAAAGCAGGATTTGACTGCCATACTCATAGCTATTTCGGTAACTGTGGCCATACGGTTAGGCAGGAGCAGGTAAAATGCATTGAGTACGCCTGGATCCGTACTGGGAGTAGGTAGCCAAGGGTTTTACCATGCTCGAGCGCTGCCCATTTGCAGGGGCAAAGTTCCATCCTCGAGGCCGGCCCGTTCGCCCAGGCAGAGTTCCGTCCTCGAGGGGTCACCCGAGTCGCACCCTCGAGAGTACAGTATCGGTCCGTGCGATGGTCCGTCGAGTAGGTTGTGGCTTTGGGCTATTGACGTCTATTCGTGGGCTGGTCCAGCATGCTTTAGTTTGTGGATTTCTGAGTGGTAATGAGGGATGTCGTTGGAGGGCTTGCGTTGCTGACTTTAGGGATCTGCCCAGTTAAAAGAGGGCTTAGGGTACCCCTTTCCGAGGTAACTGACAGTTGCCCCCGAGCCTCTGCGCGAGTGCTAGCACTCGGGCAGGGGGTCAGGAACCAGGAGTGAAGTGTGGCTTAGATTTTTCTATGGGGGGCACATGAGTGTTCCCCACGGGGGTAGCCCCTGAGGCCTCGGAGGAGTCAGAGGACTCCTTCGAGGGCTTTATTTGTGTTCGATCGAGGGGTGCTCGTCCAGTCGGGTGCGGACCTGAACTGGAGTCGTGGTGCTTTGCCAAGGGGTACGTAGGAACGTCGAGCTCCTAGGGGATTTTTGACCCTCTTTCGTCAAGGGGTGCTGGGCATGGTCGAGCCTCAGAGCCTCGTGCGGCTGGCGCGTTGCCGGCCTCGGCATTCATCTCACGAGTCCTTTCGATCGGACGTGAGGTGAGAAGCGTCGGACTACCCTCGATAGGGTGAGCCTCGAAGTTCTAAGTGAGCTGGTAACGGGAGAATCCAAGTGAGAGCCCAATCCTCATTTGATAGAGGTCGGCAGGAGGCTCGGAGGCGGTCTCATTAAAGCAAAACGCAATGGACCTATGGATACCAATTCCATTCGATAGGTCTCAGTGGCTCGATGCCTCCCTTTGGGGGGATTCCATAGAAGTCCTAGCATTTTGCCTTGGATATGTCCAAAGGGGTCTCGAGGGTTCATTCTCGAGTGGGGCCTCGTGTTGGCTCCTCCTTGGACACCCCTGACTCGGGTGCTCGAGGGTGGCAGTCGAACCCTGGTCGAGGGCCAGCCTTCACTCCCTCGAGGCTTGTTGTGGGGCTGGAGCCTCTTTACCTTCTCCTGGAGGAATCCGCTGATAAGTAACATTTGTTTTTCTTACCATCGGACGTGTCTTTTGAGGAAGAAGGTTAAACGATGCGGTGGTGGAGATCGTGGCGGGCCCAGGCAACGGCTAATTTCCTGAGGCGTGACACATGTATCCAGCCGAGAATCGAGGGGGAACGATTAGGTAAACGCATTAACTGCGGGGAGTTACCTTTTTCTTCTGTTGGATTCTGCCCGTTGCTCTTCCTAGGTATAAGACCAGAGGGGACAGGCACTGTTCGCCCCTACCTTTGCCACATTGCCTTCACCACCGCTAGTGCTCCCGAGTCCCTGCTTTCCTACACGTGAGGGTAGGAACTTAGAGCAAGAAATCATGATTGGGATCCTTCTCGGTCGCCCGTCTGCCGAGGAGACCCGCATCGTCGCCGCCGCTGCCGCACCCAACGAACAGATCTGTGCCACTACTGCTGCCATGGCCCCCATCTTCCAGCCTACCAAACCTTGGCACCCGTCGACCATGACACGACAGAGGCTAAACGAGTTGGTGAGGGAAGGACTCCTCCGCCATGTCACTGATTAGACTCGGCCGGAGTGGATCGTGCCGCCGAAGAGCCACCCCGAGCCAAACCCACCGGAGGGCTACGTGGTGAGCTTCCTCAAGTACCACCGGCACGGGCTCGGAGCGCCCTCGAGCAAGTTCATGCGGGGGCTGACAAACTTTTACGGCATCGAGCTCCAACACTTCTCCCCCAACGCAATCTCCAACACCACCATCTTTGTGGTCGTCTGTGAGGGCTACTTGGGGATGGCGCCCCATTGGGAGCTATGGCTCAATCTCTACAAGGGGGAGTGGTTCACCTCTCTGGTGGGGTCAGGCGTGAGGCGGATTGTCAGAGCAGGCTTCCTCAACTTCGTGTTGAAGACAGGCAAGTCGGAGGTGCCGCACGAGTACATCCCCACTGGGTTGATGTCCAACCACTCTCGGTGGGACGAGCAATGGTTCTACCTCTGCAATGACGGAGGCTACTTCCCGCCGTACACCGGGCGGCTCATCACTGAGCGGCCATTCAACTGGCAGCACGGTGTGACGGGGGATCTCCAACCTCGACTTCGACCCCTCATCACTGCTATGAAGACCCTTTGAGAGGCTGGCCTAACGACGGGTGTGGTGGTCTTGGCCTTCCACCGTCGACGGGTGCTCCCCTTGATGGAGCGCCCACTACGGTTGGACGAGGTGCTTCCTGTGGTTGCACCCGAGGTGCTCGAGAGGTGCCGGAGTCCGTCGAGGGGATGTCCACCGTGGAGGTCATAGCGCGGGTGAAGGGGATGGTAGTGGGTTCGTTCAGGGCAGAGGATGTTAACCGCCTCCCCATGCGGCCAGAGGAAGGGGCCTCGACCTGGTGAGTGCCTCGACCCATGCCTTTCACATTTACATTTCGTCCCTTTTTTCCTTACCCTTGTCCTTATAGCTGAGTGTTTTTGTGCAGAGGGGAATCAACTACCGAAGATCGAGGCCCCCGTTGAGAGAGGATGCTCCCGACCGTCAGGTGAGACGTTTTGCCACCCAGCAGGAAAAGAAGCGCTAGGACAAAGAGAAGAAGAAAAAGGACAAGAAGCTCTAGGAGTGTGAAAAGCGCGAGAAGCACCGTGTGAAGCAGAGGTGCAACGGGCTCCTAGAGGAGGAGTCTACTTCAGAGGATGAGGGAGACGAAGATGATGATGATGACGATGATGTCGAAGAGGTGGCGGGGTGTCTCGAGCCCCTTCTGTCTAGTCCCTCTGGTACTGACCATCTTCCGGTACAGGAGGATGCACCGGAGCAGCGCGCCCCTCAGCCGGCGACGTCAGCCTTGGAGCACCGGCGAGGGAAAAGGTTACCCGACCCCTCGACTCGGGGGGTTCGCCCTCCTCCCGTCGTACTCGCGGCGGAACCCCGCCCACTTTCACCCGGAAAACCCGGTCCCGGTCATCGGTGTGGGTGGAGCAGAGCCGAGCCCAGGAGACCCCATCGAAGCAGGGAGGCATGGTGACCCCACTGACAGCCCCCAACAGCCTTAGCCCTTAGAAGAGCTCGGCTTCGGGTGGGGCCTCGAGATCTGCTGGCGACTCGAGGGGGACCCAAAAGGCCTCTATCCCCTTTGGGTAAGTGTTGTTGATTTAAGTCTCTTCTCTCTACTTCCCCATTCTGTGGTTCATTAAGTTCTGTACTATCCTGCTTCCTGTCCAGGCCAAAACACCGTATCGAGGAGGCGACCCTTGCGCCGGCTAAGCGGCTCAAGGTGGACATGGCCGTGAAGACGAGGGCCTCGGTCATAGGGGCGATGTCAAGGCCCTTGGCACCGTGGGAGGCAAAGTAGCTATCCTCAGCCCTTGGGGCTATGGCTCGTGGTGGGTTGATGGGTTCTGCGCTTGCTGCAGGGTCAAGCAACTCGGGGACCGTGACTAGCAGCGACTCCGAGCCGAGGAAGATGTGAGAGGGAAGGAGTGCCTCCTCGATGTCGACGTCCGTGGTCCTCGAGCTTGGCCCGGCACCAGGGAGTGGAGTCCCGACGTCGGGAGCTCCTGACCTAGGCCAACCCGAGGCTTCCGTTTCCATGCTCGAGGTGGGAGTCCCCGAGGGCCACGAGCCAGGAATGAAGGTAGCCCCCATCGACCTCGAGGGTGAGGAGGCCGTCGAGGGTGAGGAGGTCATCGCACCTCCCTCCTCGATGGGGGAGCGAAAGCCGTGGCCAGCAGGGCTACACGAGCTGGAGAGCCAGCAGAAGCAAGAGCAAGAGGCCCTGCAGGAAGAGGAGCTACCGCAGACGCAGCAGGAGGAGAAGAGGGAGCCGTAGGAGCAGCAGGAGGAGGTGGAGCTGACCGGGGGCCGACCCCCGCATCAGCAGGAGCAGCAGACACCACAGGGGGAACCGACATTGCCGGACTTGCCGTCGCAGGAGCTGCCCCAACCATCGGAGGCGGGGGAGGTCTTGGGACTCCTGAAACAATGGGTGTCCCTGATCACCCTCGATGAGCTGCTACAAGAAGCGGTGCTGAAACCCTCGACGTAGCTCGAGGAGGAGACCTCGGCACCAAGCCCGCTCGCAGACGTGTCGATGGTGGACCTGCCGGTGCCACAGGACGTGGCGTTGGAGGAAGCGATGGCCTTGTCCCCTTCGCTGCCTTAGGAGGCGCCTGAGCCAGTGTCGAGCCAGCCACCGCAGCCATCAGCCGTGCTGTTAGAGGAGCCAGCGGTTTCTAGTCCGCAGGCAAAGCGGTCGGAGGAGACGGCAGCTGCCATCGCATTGGGGGCTCCTGGCCTGTTGAGGAGGAGGTCGACGTTTGACCCGGGCTGGGAGGCACCAGCGCCGCATTGGAGTTCCCCACCTCGATTGAGTTATCAGAGCACCACGGTGCCCCACACGACATGGCAGAGGAGATCGAGTCCTTGGCGTGAACCAAGGTCAAGGCGCTCTTCTCTCATTGGGGTAAGGAGCGAGTTTTGCTCCAAGAGCTCGGTGATTCCAGTGCTCCCAGGATCAAGATGGATGACCCGGTGGAGGTCGAGCGCTGGGAGGGTGTGGAGCAGTCCCGGGCGTGGCTACAGCATTTCCTCAAGCTGGGTGTCGAGCTTGTTGGGGATCTTGACCATAGTCTCACGGTAAGTCCTTGTTTGGATCACATACGGTTTTTGGCTTTTCCTATATGGATCGCTTTAACCCTCGATTTCCTATTTCCATGACTTGCGGAGGCGTTCCCACTCCAAGTCATACTTCCTCCATGAAACACGTAACAGCTGAGAGGAAGTGTTTCGCCAACTCGAGGCCGGCCGTTCTGTGCAGAGCAGGTTGGCCGAGGTCGAGGAGGAGGTGAAGCGGGCCAGAGAGGAGGCCACCAGGGCTAAGGAGGAGGCCACCCAGGGGAAGGAGGACGCTGAGGCAGCTCGAGATGAAGCCGCCTGAGTCAAGGAGGAGCTCCAGTGGGTCAAGGAGGAGGTCAACACGGCCAGGGGCGAAGCGAAGGAGGCCAAGAGCAATGGTGCTCGCGCTCAAGAGCACGTCAAGCTGCTCGCGGAGGAGGCCCGAGGCTCCATGGAGCATATCCGTTCGCTCGAGGCCAGTCTGGCTTAGGTCTCCACGGTGCGTGACACCCTCTCCGCCTTGGTCAAGGAGCAGAAGGGTCGAGGTAACAGCCTGGATGCCAAGCTCGAGGCGATGAAGGCTACCCTTTGAGAGAAGGGGCAAGCCATCATCTTGGCTGGTGGCGCCCTTGAGACCCTCCGGTGCAAGAAGATCGACTTGACTCGGGCTTTCAAGAAGGCCCAGTGGGAGCGAGACGAGGCTCGGGAGGACCGCAGTGCCCTCCAGACTCGCTATGCCAGTGAGTTCCTTGGTGGGCTTTGACTTTTTCTTTCCGTGTGACTTGTTTAACTCTTGTTTTGTCTTTCAGGCCTTGAGTCCAAGCTGCTCTCCACTCAGACCGCCGCCAAGGCGCTAAGGAGGGCCTCGTGGCAGAGGGGGCACTTCTCGGTAGGTTCTAGGTTGCCATCAACAGGCTCTGTACCTCCTGGGAGGTCGAGCCCATCGAGGTGGCTGAAGAAGATGTCCCAGGGGCCACGCTCGTCGACCGGCTCTACCACCTCGATGCCACCCTTTAGGATCACATGCGGGAGGCGCTCCACACCGGCGTGAAGTGCACGCTGGTGGTGGTTTCCTTCGGCTTCATCCCCGACATCTCAAAGTCCGATGCCGAGAACGAGGAGTGGTGCTTGGGGCGGATTCGAGATGCCGAGAGGCGGGGGGAAGTGCTGGCGAAGCTGTTCGAGGATGAATTCCTCCCCTGAAGATGAGGGGTACATCGTCGAGGAGGGCGGCGATGGAGACGGCAGAGCAGGCCTGTAAAACTGGGCGAAGGTGCCCGTGTAAATAAGTTAGTTTTTGTAACTTATATTCAGTATGGCCACGGGGGCCATTAAACATCTATGCATCTATCGTAATGCATTTGAATATTTCAAGTTTGAGTCTTCTCTATTTTCTTCTGCCTAGATTTTGCTTTTTTGACTAAGTGTTCAAAGCGTGCTCGTATCCCTTGAGGGGGAGTGAGTGGAGGTACCATAGCCTAGAGGCATAGGAGAGCTCTCGGCTCGACAGCCCTTGACCCTTAGGGAATTTGAGGCATTTTCCTCTTAGTTACGAAGCGTATCGAAGTGAAGGAAAGAAAAGACGCTCGAGCTTTGATCATCTGACCTTTGCTTTTTGACTAATTGTTCAACGCATGCTTGTATCCCTCGAAGGGAGGAGTGAGTGGAGGTACCGTAGCCCTGGGGCGTAGGAGAGCTCCTGGCTCAACAACCCTCATCGACGTCGAGGGAGTTCGAGGTGTTTTCTACTTAGTTATGAAGCAAAAGGATACGCTCGATTTTTTGAAAAAATCGTTCATATTTTTAGGAACTTAGGGGGTTCCTCCGTTAGCCCCCGAGGGATGCTCGACTATAGCGAGACAAGTTCGAGGCTACCTCTTGCATGTATAATAATAAGTTTGAACTTATAATCGAAAGTACTTATATTTGTCATGCGAAAATGTATGAAACATGCGAGAATGTACAAGGGCATCAGTGCCCTAGGGGTAGAAATGACGTAGTTGTTCGATGTTGCATGCGTTGGTGAAGGTTTCGCCCTTGTTGTTTGCCATCTTGTATGTTCCGGGCTTCAGCACCTCAGCTACGGTGTATGGACCTTCCCATGGTGGAGTCAACTTGTGACGCCCCTTGTTGGTCTGTCATCGACGTAGGACGAGGTCTCCAACTTAGAAGTCCCTCGAGCGCATGTGGTTGTCATGGTAGCATCAAAGTTTCTTCTGATACCTCGAGGAGTGAATCAGCGCCATGTCTCGAGCCTCCTTGAGCTGGTCGACGGCGTTTGCTAGGGCTTCTTCATTGGTTTGCTCGTTGTAGGCCTTTAGATGAGGGGAACCATACTCGAGATCAGTAGGTAGGACGGCCTCGGACCCATAGACCGAGAAGAATGGTGTGAACCCCATCGCTCGACAAGGTGTTGTCCTTAAGCTCCACAGGACCGAAGGTAGCTCCGCAGCCCATTTCTTTCTGTGCTTGTTAAGGCGGTTGAAAATTCTCAGCTTGAGGCCTTGCGAAATCATGCCATTGGCGCGCTCGACCTGGCCGTTAGTTCGAGGATGAGCAATCGCAGACCAGTTCACACAGATGTGATGGTGATCACAGAAATCCAAGAACTTTTTGCCAGTGAACTGTGTGCCATTGTTAGTGATGATGACGTTTGGGACTCCGAAGCGATGGATGATGTCGATGAAGAACTCGACCGCCCACTCGGAGCGGATGTTGCCGATAGGCCGGGCCTCGATCCACTTGGTAAACTTGTCAACAGCAACGAGTAGGTGTGTGTACCCCTTGGTGGTCCTCTTGAGAGGCCCCACGATGTCGAGCCCCTAGACCACGAATAGCCAGGTGACGGGGATCATCTGTAGGGCATGAGCTGGGAGGTGAATCTGCTTGGCGTAGAATTGACACCCCTTGCATGAGCGGACAATGTTGATGGCGTCGGAAATGGCGGTCGGCCAGTAGAAACCCTGTCAGAAGGTGTTGCCGACGAGGGTCCTCGGTGCTGCGTGGTGGCCGCAAGCCCCCGAGTGTATGTCCTCAAGGAGCCTCCTTCCTTCTTCGATAGTGATGCAGCGCTGGAGGATGCCTGATGGGCTTCGCCTGTAGAGTTCCCTGCCATCACTGTAGATAACATAGGACTTGGCCTGTCGCGTGATCTGATGAGCCTCGGTCCAGTCTTCTGGGAGTTCACCTCGAATGAGCAGTCGAGGAAAGGGATTCACCAATCCGGAGGTGTCCCCTTGATCTCCATGACCTCAGCCCCGGTCAAGGGGGCCTCGGTCGAGGCCGCAGTGTCGAGTTTTGAGGGTGTGGTGCCAGCCCCCGAGCCCAAGTCAACAGAGGGCTCGAAGAGGTCCCTCGAGAATACATCCAGAGGGATAGTACTTCAAGTTGATGCGATCTTTGCGAGCTCATCCACAGCTTCATTGTAGCCTTGAGCAATATGATTGAGCTCAAGGCCGTGGAATTTGTCTTCTAGTTTGCGCACTTCATTGTAGTAGGCTTCCATCTTGGCGTCGTGGCAGCTTGAGGCCTTCATCACTTGGTCGATGATGAGTTGTGAGTCACCTCAAACGTCAAGGCGTCGGACCCCGAGTTCAAGAACAATACGCAACCCGCTAACAAGAGCCTCGTACTCCGCAATGTTATTAGAAGCAACAAAGTGGATGCGAATGATGTAGCGCATGTGGACTCCGAGGGGTGAGATGAAGAGCATGCCTACGCCTGCTCCTGTCTTCATAAGCGACCCGTCGAAGTACATCGTCCACAACTCGGCTTGAATTTGAACTGGTTGCAACTGGGCGTCGGTCCACTCAGTGATGAAATCCGCCAGCACTTGAGATTTGATAGCCTTCCGTGGTGCGTAGGTGATGGTCTCGCCCATGAGCTCGACCGACCACTTAGCAATTCTTCCAGCAGCCTCTCGGTCTTGGATGATCTCCCCCAAGGGGAATGAAGTCACCACGGTAACTAGGTGGCTGAGGAAGTAATGCCGGAGCTTGCGACGTGTAAGGACGATGGCGTAGAGCAGCTTTTGCACCTGTGGGTAGCAGATCTTGGTTTCCAAAAGCACTTCACTGATGAAGTAGACCGGTCGCTAGACAGGCAAGGCATGCCCTTCCTCTTGCCTCTCGACCACTATGGCCGTGCTTACCACCTGAGTGGTCGCGGTGACGTAGAGGAGGAGGGGCTCGGGCGGTTCAGTCGACGTCACTGGTCAAGGTGGGATGAGGATCAGGGCAGAGGTCAGCATGCTCTTGAGTTTATTGAGGGCCTCCTCGGCCTCCGTGGTCCATACGAAGCGTTTGAATTTTTTAAGAGGTGGTACAGGGGCAGGGCTTTTTCCCCCAATCGTGAGATGAAACGGCTGAGAGCCATGAGGCAGCCCGTGACCTTCCGTACGCCCTTGAGATCTCGAATCGGACCCATTCACGCGATGGCTGCGACCTTCTCGGGGTTGGCCTCGATCCCACGCTGGGAGACGATGTATCCGAGGAGCATGCCCCGAGGCACTCCAAAGACACATTTTTCAGGGTTGAGTTTTATGTTCTTGGCTCGAAGGCATCCGAATGCGATTTTGAGGTCATGGATGAGGTTGCTGACTTTCTTGGATTTGACCACGATGTCATCGACATAGGCCTCGCCCACGTTACCTATGTGTTCATCAAAGACATGGAGCATGCATCGCTAATAGGTCGCCCCGGCGTTTCGAAGGCCGAAGGGCATGGTCACGTAGCAGTATATGCCGAAAGGTGTGATGAAGGAAGTCGCAAGCTGGTCGGACTCTTTCATCTTGATTTGGTGGTAGCTGGAATAAGCATCAAGGAATGAGAGGGTTTCACATCCCGCGGTAGAGTCAATAATTTGATCAATGCGTGGTAAAGGAAATGAAACTTTGGGACATGCTTTGTTTAAACTAGTATAGTTAACACACATTCGCATTTTTCCATTCTTTTTCTTAACTAACATGGGATTAGCTAACCATTCGGGGTGATGAACCTCCTTGATGAATCCAGCCACCAAAAGCCTGTGTACCTCCTCGCCGATGATTCTGTGCTTCTCCTCATCGAAGCGGCGCAGGCGTTGCTTCACCGGTCTAGACCCGGCTCAGATCTCCAAGGCGTGCTCGACGACTTTCCTTGGTATGCCCGGCATGTACGAAGGACTCCACGCAAACATATCAACGTTCGCGTGGAGAAAGTCGATGAGCACTGCTTCCTATTTGCTCCCGAGGTTGGCACCGATCGTCAGCACCCTCTCGCTGAAGCAGCTCGGGTCGAGGGGATACTCTTGGTGTCTTGCGCTGGTTCGAAGCTGCCGGTGTGACGCTTAGGTTCGGGCACCTCATCGATGAGGTGCTCGAGGGTCGAGGCTATCATCGCGTTTTGCTCGATGGCCTCTCTGTACTCGATGCATTCGACGTCACAGTCGTACGCGTGCTCGTAGGAGGAGCCGATGGTGATGACACCTCTGGGTCCTGGCATCTTGAGCTTGAGGTAGGTGTAGTTTGGGATCGCCATGAATTGCGCGTAGCCCGGTCGGCCGATGATGGCATGATAGGTTCTGTGAAACCCAACCACCTCGAAGGTGGGGTTTTCTTTCCTAAAGTTGGCTGGGGTGCCAAAGCAGACGGGAAGGTTGATGCGGCCGATGGGAAGAGCCTTCTTCCCTGGTACGACGCCATTGAAGCCCTCAGCGTTGGGTTGGAGTTAGCACCTCTTGACCCCCATGAGGTCGAGGGTTTCAAGGTAGATGATGTTCAGGCTGCTGCCACCGTCCATGAGGACTTTCGAGAGGCGGGTGTTGACGATGATTGGGTCGACGATGAGCGGATAGGCCCCGGGGTTGGGGACGCGATCCGGATGGTTGTCGCGGTCGAATGTGATGGGTGCATCAGACCAGTCAAGGTAGTGGGGTGTTGCGACTTAGATGAAGAAGACTTCTCGACGCTCCCTCTTGCGCTGTCGAGGTGTGAGCTGGGTCGAGGGGCCTCCGTAGATCATGTAGCAGTCGTAGACTTTGGGGAATTTTTCGTCTTCCTCGTTGTCTCCCTCATTGCCGCCCTGGTCTTTCTTATCGTCACCCTTCTTGATGCCTAGTTGCTCAAAGTGCTTTTGAAGCATGCGGCAGTCTTTGAGTTTGTGTTTCTCCCCATCCTTGTGATAAGGGCAGGGCTCCTCGAGCATCCTGTCTTCGGGGGGACCTCGAGGTTTTTTGCGTTCGGCTGCTGTGACGAGATCGTCGTTTGCAACCTCACGCTTGCCTTGCTGATTCTTCTTCTTCTTCTTCTTGTTCTTCTTCAAACCTTTGTTCGAGCCCCTGGTATCGACTGTCGGTGCGTTTCTCTTGTCTTTTTCATCGTCGAAGAAGGCTCCAACCGCCTCCTCACCAGCCGTGTAGTTGGCGACCACATCCATGAGCTCGTCAACGGTGTTGGGGCGGTTGCGCCCCAAATCGTGAACTAGGTCCTTGCAGGTCGTACCCACAACAAACACTAGAATTACATCAAGATCAGAGATGTGGGGGAGTTTGGTTCGGAGCTTGGAGAAACGCCGAGCGAAGTCACACAGGGACTCCCCTAGTTTCTTCTTGCAGTTGTGTAGTTCCCAGGAGTTTCCAGAACGCATGTAGGTGCCCTTAAAGTTCCCCTCAAAGATCCGGACCAGGTTGACCCAGTCATGAATCTGGTCAGGGGGAAGCTCCTTAAGCCACCTACACGTGGTGTCAGATAGGAACAGGGGAAGGTGACGTATGATCGCGTGGTCGTCACGTGCCCGGCCTGCCTGATAAGCTAGTCGAAAATCGGCTAGCTAGAGCTTGGGTTTGGTTTCGCCGTTGTACTTGACGACACTCGTGGGGGGTCAAAACTTGTCGAGCAGCCGGGCGTTGTGGATCGTCCTGCTGAAGACTCGGGGACCCAGTGGCTTCCGGGCCCGTTGGTCTTCATCGCTGTCGTAACATCCCCCACGATGGGCACTGTACCCTCTGTTTGTGCTTGCGGTTCTCAATGATATCGAGGCGCGCGTCACTCGGGGCATGGTTGTCGATGATACGATCTCGAGCTGGTGTCTTCTTCACTTGGGCGGCCACCTCTTGATCGACCGAGCCCTCCCTTTCAGGCTGGGAGGGCTCGTCCTGTTGCTCATAAGCTGCCCCTCGACGCCTCGAGGCTGAGCTCTCGGCTTGCTGGACACCAGCAACTTGGAGGAGACCCTCGATATCGCGTTGTACCCGTCGAGCTTACGAGTTGGAAGGCACGGGCATATTGCGAAGAAGCATAGCCGTCACGATGATGTTCTGGCTTGCTCAAGGGTAACGGTTGACAGGATGTTCAGGTGCCCCGCCCTCGTTGATCTGTCGGTTGACCTCTCGGGCCCTGGCTCGGGCTCTACCGCCAGGTGGTGGTCGCTCCTGCTCGAGGGTTCGCTCGAGCTGGCACAGTCATTCCTGGTCATCGACGAGTTTAGCCTGCAACTTCTGAATTTGTGCCAGCTATGCGTCCTGCTCATCAGGACGGGGCACGCCTCTCAGGGTGCAACTGGTTCCTGCTCTGGGGGAGCTCCTCCCGCCGCAGCGGCAGGCGCATCGGTCATCGGATCGACAGTGTCCTCACTGGAGGCAACATCACCGTCAATGTGGAGACACTCGTAGGTAGGGTTCCAATGGTCAGAGCTAGAGTCAGGGTCGCCACAGTAGAAGACAAGGAATTGTCCCCACGCCTCCTCCTGCAGCTGCTGTCAGAGTGTGCCGACGGTGTACCTTCGGGGGCCGGGTGCTCTCGCGAAGCCCAAGTCCACGGAGGCCAGCATGACCATCCCCACGTCTATCATTGCTTGAAGGAGGGCGCCTGGGCGGTCCCCTATCATGCTCATGTTGGCACGGGTCAAGGTCGAGAACGCCTTTGCGGCATTATTGAGGCCGAATGGGAACCATCGACGATGCTCGAATAGCTCATGCGGAAGTAGGCTCGATGTAGTGGGGGTTGCAAGCATCGGGGGAGCTCTGCTGGGCTCCCTCAATGAGTGCATTGCAAAGGTGAAGTTGAGGTTGTCGTGGAGCCCTGCTGATCCGTCCTCTGCTCCTGAACTCAGGTCAGATAATCCCCCAACAAGGGGCTCCTCATCTCCGGTCAGGAGCGAGGGGAATGCAGCGGGCACCAATCTTGACTTAGGTTGATGGCGATGACAGTGCTGATCGCGCCTCCTTCTGGTTGCGGCAGCATGGTAGTGAGACCGGCGAGTGCCCCTTCCTGAGCATGGGGGCACACTACGACCTCCGCTTGGGTCACTGATCGAGAGCAGGGTCATGTCATAGCCCTATCCGAGGGACATGAACCCCAGGCTCCCGAACCAGATCACCGTAGCGTGAGGAAGTGGTGAAACAGAGTCGCCCATCCAGAAAGAATGGCGGGAAATCATTGGTAACAAGCAGGACCCCTACCTGGCGCGCCAACTATCGGTGTTTCGACCCCGGGGGCTAACACCAATGAGTAAATTCATAATTGCGTGCTCCCTTAATCTGGTGGGTGATGCAAGAAGGATACAATGATTTATCCTGGTTCAAGCAAAGAAGGCCCTACATCCAGTGGGGGGAGGATAGTTCATGTTATCTTGCACTGAAGCGCTAGTACAGGGGTGAATACAAGCGGGTGTGAGAAGTGTGGGCTTGGGCTCGAGCGTTTTGGGCACTTAGCTCTCTACACTGTCTCACGGTGTTGTTCTATGATCTAAGTCTTAGCGTATGAAGCACTAGGATCTCTTCTATCTTGGATCCCCTGTCCCAAGCCCTGGCGCCTCCTTTTATAGGCGAAGGAGAGGCACAGGAGTACATATTTTTAGTGCTAACGTGGTCGGCGACGTATGACATTGATGCCAATCATGTCGGTGCCACTGTAGAGGCGTACGTCGGTATGGGAAGCCCAGTAGCCATCACGTTGGTAGTAGTTGAAGTGTTGACCGATGTTGTTGAAGTCCTGCTCGAGGGTCAGCGTGACAGTGTTGAGGGGCGATGGTCGAGGCCTTGGGTCGAGGCTCATCGGATAAGGTTGAATCTCGGATTATGCGGGGAATATGCGTCTCGATGGGGTGCCGGACGGGGCACAGTGCTCGGTATGGCACGGTAGTGAGGTATGATCCGTGGGATTCCTGGGTATGGGCGGTAAAAGAAGGATTTGACTGTCATACCCGTAGGTGTTTCGGTAACTACGACCATACGGTTTGGCAGGAGCAGGTAAAATGCATTGAGTGCGCCTGGATTCGTACTGGGAGTAGGTAGCCGAGGGTTTTACCATGCTCGAGGGCTGCCCATTCGCAGGGGCAAAGTTCCGTCCTCGAGGCCGGCCCGTTCGCCCGGGCGAAGTTCCGTAATCGAGGGGTCGCCCGAGTCGCACCCTCCAGAGTACGGTCTCGGTCCGTGTGGTGGTCCGTCTAGTAGGTTGTGGCTTTGGGCTGTCGACGCCCATTCGTGGGCCGGTCCAGTATGCTTTAGTTTGTGGATTTCTGAGCGATAATGAGGGATGTCGTTGGAGGGCTTGCATTGCTGACGTCGGGGATCCGCCCAGTTAAACGAGGGCTTAGGGTACCCCTTTCCCAGGAAACCGACAGGTAAAATGTTATTTCCCTCCGAAGCTCTTGATGCCCTATAGTTGCTTCGTAATGTTTGAGCCAATTTTTTAGCACCTCCTAATGAACTATTTCCAGCATGACCAGTCTTATCAGTTGGAAGAACCAAAGAGCCTCATGTTAACTTTTTGGCTTGATCATAAGGAGTTCATTTATCATAAAAACCTTGAGGCATAATAAATTCAGGTTGTAGTAAAACACCCGATTGATCTAAATCGTTGTTTTACCATCTAATGTATCTAAACATTTGAAAACACCTTGATATGCATGTCGTATAGTATTGTTTATTGAATCAACAACTGCCTTATTATTTTGCATAATCATATTGCAAACATATTCTTGCGAAACCAGAACTTCATCATACTTAGGGGCATTATCTTGATGATTTACCTGCTCAGATGATGAAATACACAAGATTTCATTAATGCTTGGCGCCTTGAATTGCACCACCTTGTTGTTGCGGCCCTTAGAACAACCTAGAAGAAAAGCCTTCTGAAGTTCTTCAATCTGAGCCTGGAGTGTTTGTTGCAATTCCGGCATTAGCTCCTCCATGGACGTGGGATTGATGATGTTACCAATATGGACTTCACTCGCGTCCTTCGCTGCATCTTCATCCACTCCATGTCGCTGGTTGGTTGATATGTCAATTTACGCCTTGAAGTCCCCAGTGGAGTCGCTAAAAAGTATGTTGATGCCGATTCATGATCGTGCCAACACACCAGTGGGCTCTGGACGCCCAAGGAGGTTGCTTGGACAACCTACAATGCAGCAAACACATAGTGTAACCGGCCAAACCAATCTAGAGATCGATAGGGCCGATGTAGAGCTCGTGTATGGTAAAAAAGCTCCCGAATGACCTCCAGAAGGATCCGTTAGGAGGAAGCCCATGGAGGATCTCCTAGGACCAGCAAGGCCGCCTAGGATGCCAATGAATCTCATGGAAAGACGCACCGGACAGTAGGTAGAGAGGTTGAGGAGAGAAAAGGGGTAAAAGAGGTGATAGATTGGTTTTTTGTTCGATTGATTGGATGGGATCAATTAGCCATGATCCTCTCGTATATATAGAGGGGGGTGGTCTTATGCCAATAGGAAACAACTCCAACACGTGATCTCCAAGTTTCCCATGCTTAAAACTTGCCAAAAAACGATTTAGGACCAAATTGGTTTGGACTCAGAACGAGGCCGGCCTAGCCGACTTCCCACCTGGCTTAGCCGGTTATCATGGGTGCGGTCTAGCGCCCTGCGCCAACCCGACAAAGCCCGCCTGATGACCCAGCTTAGCCGGCCATGACTTGCCACGTCGGCCTCAGGCCGGCTTAGCCGATCCTACGAACCGGCTTCGCTGGCCTGGTTGGCCAGCGAGGCCACCTGGCAGAGAAGCCGGCTTAGCCAGTCTAGAGACCGGCTAAGCTGTCTGAGGGCATCCGACCTAGCAGCCTTGGCCAACCAGCCTAGCCGACTGGGCTGGCTTGCTTGTGGCTCGCCCTCTTCCTCACGTGATTGCTTGCTCCATTGACGGCGCCACTTGACCTCAACCATGTCCAGGCCTTCATAACTTGTTCTCATTGCCACATATGCCATTGGACATTTTTGAGTGTCAACAGTTACTAAGATTATTAGTACTGTTGATCTAAACCTTCAACATTTTATCCCAAATTATAGTTCAATTAGTCAGTGTAATATATGCGAATAACAAAAAACACACATTTGATTGACAAACAAAATAGTAATTGTATCATTGTAAGAAATATCCATATTCTATAACATTACTGTGAATAGCAAATGTTACATATTGTCCACTATATGTTGTTTTAGGGAGGATGACTACAAAACATATCGGGAAGAATCTTTTGTTAAATGGTTTGATGAAAGGCTAGCAAAAACATAGTGCTAATTTTGCTCATGCTTCTATTAAAGATGGCGTCTCATAATGTTTCCACCCATTTTAATCTTCAATTAGTTCTTAAGAAAAAGTATTAGTGGAAAACAATTATAGATTGGTACAGTAACTTGAGCATTGGTCTCAAGCAAATGAAATAGTAGCATGTTCTTCACATTCTCTATTATGATTAACCAATAGATAATAATGCAAGTGGCTAACCACTATTCTTATAAGAAATACAATAATTACTCCCTAGATATTAGCAATGTGAATATTTGAATGGCCACACTATGATTGAGGGACTACATGCCATATTTACAAAATGAACAGACCATACTTGAAAGGTCCTTGTTTGGATTTAGTAATTTAGTGAGTGTCAACTTAAGTGGACTAATATGTGTTCAAGTGATAATACATAGGAGATTAGTCCATAGGTGAATATGTGATGAAGGAACTTATTGCATATGATACATGACATGGAGTCTGTGATTAAGGTGGGGAATATCAATACAAGACTATGCCTAATGATGGTCCAGTTGTAAGTGTAAAGGGCAAGTTGGAGGCTTTGAAGTGATGGACCATGTGGTGGTGACGCTTGAGCACTTGGCGTTGATGGATCGAAGCAACGGTGAAGAGCAAGTGTGAAGGGCAAGTTTGAGGCTTTGAAGTGATGGACCATGTGGTGGTGAATCTTGAGCACTTGGCATCACATGGTGATGTGAAGTGAATTATATCATTGTGTGGATTGTGTTGGTGCACGTGTTGCATTGACATTGGAGAAGATGGAATGTAATGCACAAGTCAAAGGTAGGGCATTTCATTCACCGATCATAGATCTATAGAGAAGCCTATGACCAGGTTTAGGATAGATAGACACATTATAAAATAGAGAAGTATTTAGTTGCAATTATTATCTAGTTCCACTAAGTGTGAGTCTTATTTGCATATGGATTACACTTAGTGATGTGGGGATATGCAAGAGAAAATCCTTTGAAATTTTTGAAGAATGCTAACTCACACACTTGACTTGCTGGAACACTTGGTTGAGTTGAGCATATTTGAAAAGGAATTTAAAATTAAGTTTAGGGGTTGTTTCTGGAATCCTCAGAGTTTCTAGGCTTATCTCAGAATGTCTGAGATGGTTTGAAATATCCAAATAAATTGCTAAATAGGGTGCTATGCTTGAAATAATTATTCTAACTTGGGTACTGTAACACCCTGGAGTCTAAACGGCTCAGATCCGCTCTGCACGCTGAGCGAACCACACCTACCACCATTCCACTTAAGCTTTCATCCTTGCTTCGCTTAAAAGGATTAACCCAACGATGGTGGGATGGAATCTAGAAGCCTTATATGTTGGTCTATCCCATCCTAAACAACCAAGGTGGGACTAAACTCTCCACAACATCTCATTAACACACATGGGCCACTACGGGCCAAACTAGCCGGGTGTAACATACACCCCCTCAAAGAACTCGACGTCCTCGTCGAGCCCAACATACCCACAAATGGGCAAATGATAACCAGGAATGTTCCCCTCTTGGCACATGTGACTGTGCGCCCAGTGCCGACACATGTGCCACGCCATGCACTCCGCAGAGCCTACACATGCATGAACCCCCATGTCCAACCCCTAGCCCACACACGCCCGTGGACGCAAAGGTTGGCTCTGATACCATTTATAACACCTCAGAGTCCAAATGGCTAAGATCCGCTCAACACACTGAGCGAACCATGCCTACCACCATCTACTTAAGCTTTCGTCCTCGCTTCGCTTAAAAGGATTAACCTGGGGATGGTAGGATGAACTCTAGAAGCCTTCTATGTCGATCTATCCCACTCTAAACAACCAAGGTGGGATTAAACTCTTCACAACATCTCATTAACACACATGGGCCACTACGGGCCAAACGGGCCAGGTGTGATAGGTATTCCAACCGCGCTTTGATATTCCAAACCTGGATGAACCCGCTTGGATATTTTAAAGCTGGGAGACAATGCTTGGATATTCCAAAGCTAGACAAAAGCACCTAGATGAATGCACTTGAATATATCAAACCTACATGAACGCAATTGGATATTCTGAACGTAAACAGTTTTTGGCGGATGCTCCAAAATATCCAATCAACCACAAAAAATATACAAGCCACGCTTGAATATTGCAAGGCAGGAGCTAAATCTCCCTAATGGTGGGTGTGCATGATTGAGAGGTTGAAGACCACGTCCTCCCCTTCCTCTCCCTCTCCCACTCAAGCTTGGTCCAAATCTGAGTGAGGGATTGAGAGGATAGTGTGCACATTCAAGATTTGCATTTGGCGGCACTAGAAAATCTTAATTATTGGGGATTTCTTGTTACTCTTAGAGGTTGCCGCCTCCTAACTAGCTTGGTGGCTTGTGGCTTCATCGAAGCAAGCAAGGAAGATTGTGCGGTGCTCCATAGACTAGCTTGTGAGAGGATTGTCTCACTATTGGTGCTTCTTAGCGTCAGCAGAAAAGTCCACAAGCGCACGAAAGTACCATTGTAGCCTTCACCCAGAAGTATTCAGGGTATCATATTTTTCCAAAGGAACGATCTTTGTACTTAGCCTCTTAACTAGTTTACCCAGAAGAGACAGAAGGGATAGCTTGGGTAGAGAGGTTCTTCTAAGGTCAAACGCATATAAGCGATGGTAACTTTCCCACTACTTGCTTGCTTCAGGCCCACTCACGCACTTGGTCCGCCAAGCGATATCAGCATCATCTCTACTCCATGTCCGAACGTGGGGGAATGTAGCTACGAGTGGACAGGGCTGTCACCACCTGCCACCCCCCCTCTACCCCTGGGCGCGCGCAGCAAACAAAGGTAGCCTCTAGCCTAAACACCATGTCTATGCAAGCGACTATTACTCTAGCGTTGTACAGGAACATCCGTCTCTATTAGGAGTCCTCTAACTAGAGCACTCGTCCAATAGACGAGCGATGATCCGACAAATAAGTAGCTAAGAGACATGCTTAATGAATCAAACCAAAGTTAAACACGAACTTCTTACTTCAAGTAGCAAGACGATCATAGATGTATAAGTTGGAGCGAGAGCTGACAAGCCCGGCACTTCGTCCACCCGGAGGCAGAACTGCTTCGACTCCGCTCTTTCTCCAGCACTTTCCCTCTCTCATTCCCTATACTAAATTAGCTAGAAGCTAATGGAATGGAGCTTCCTCTTCCTCTCTACATTGTGATCACTTGTGTTGGTGTGTAGAATGACTAAGAATGAATTAATACAATGAGACGAGTGGCCCTCTATTTATAGTGGAGAGGAGGGGGACACTTTTACACCACACCTCCCTGCCTAATGATGGTTGGAGGCATGCAAACCGACCTCCCTAGGTCGGAAACATCATTGATTTGCAATCTGTGTCAAAAATCGGGCAAGAACTGGTCAGGAAGCCGCGAACCAGATGTGAACCGGTGGATTCTGGGTTGTCTGCTATTTCTGGAAGGTAAACTAGTAAGGCAGTTGACTGAACTAGCCTGTTCGGGTGGTCCAATCGGCTAGAACCGTGCAGACCGGCCAACCGACGTCGGGCGTCCATCCCTGGTGCGCCACGTGGCCAGGCGGGCCGGCCGGATCCGCGTCGCGCAGCCGCCGCGCTTGGGAGCGCGTTCAAACTTGCAGTGTGCGCGCGTGCTACCTCTAGGCGCCACATGGCGGCCTCACGTTGGCTGTGCCATCATCCATTCCCGCCTCCGTGTTCCGAACGCGTCGAGCGCGCGGGTGTGGGCCACGGTGCCACGCAGCGCCGTCTGATTGGCCGACCTGGACGTTGGTGCCCCTGAGGGGGACAACAACTATGCACGGGGCTTGCCGGTCTGGCTGCTGTCTGCAGACAGCGCCTGCTGCGCTGGGCCACACCTAGCCCGCCTGTCGGCATTGACTTTCTAGAGTGCTGACATCAGCAATGATGTGAACACTCCTTTTTAATTTAGAAGTTAATATCTTTTATTGATAGCTCCAAATAATGCAAATAATATATGTATTTTGATCAGCGTGACAAGCTCGCCGTAATGGTGTGGTCCATTTCATTGTTTGACATACTTTTATTTCATGAAATATTGGATTTCCTGCAAAACAAGTGGAAAATACCAAAGCTCGTGGAACTTGTTAAATAACTAATATATCTCTATGATGTTCCATGGATTTATATTAGTATTGGTGGTATAAGATGTGACTTAAGGACCACCAACACTGACCCCGCTGGGATCACGAAGAGAAACTATAGTAAAGCATGTCATTGAGCTAGCCTCACTCGTGAGTGATTTCTTATGGCGCCCACCATGCTAGCCTTTTGAAACATCTATTAGCCATTGAACTACTAAGTTCGTGGTCGACACAATGGGGACTAGCTTGGTGCCAACCAAGTGTACCTCGGCATAAAAATCACAATGTCACCATCTTCCTGTTGGTTTGCATTTTTGATACACAAGCTTGTATTTACTTTGATATATATTGTTCTTGTGTAGTTTCCCTTGTTAGCTTGTGTAGCTTGCTAATTTCCTTGTGTAGCATAGAAGTAGCTCCCTTGTGTAGCCAGTTTACTTTATAGTAAATTAGTGCTCTCTTGCGTAACTAGTTGGCTTGTATTCCCTTGCTTAATTTGTGTAGATAAATAATTTGTGCTCTCTAATTTGGCTTGTGTAACCTTCTTGTTGAGCATTGCTAGTGAGCATATGAGCCTTGTGCTTTTCCATCACTAGTATGTGTAGGAGCTCCCTCATTGCTTGAAGTACAATTTGTGTGACCTTGCTACTTATATTGGTTAGGTGAGCTCTAGCAAATCCAACACCTTAGTTGCTTAATTAGGATCTTTTATAAGGTGCTTGAGACTTAGATAGAAGGATACAGTCTTAGCTAGACTCAGAGTTTAATTCAACATTTATTTCAGTAAGCTGGTGCAATTAATTTTTATAAAGGACTATTCATCCCCCTCTAGTCCTTGTTTTCAACCCTTGAGTTAGTACTAGAGCTAGGTCTCTCATTTGTGATCTTCACCATTGTTGGTATACTTAAGATGTACATAGATAAATCCACAAGCACATGGATACCGTTGTAGCCTTGATTCCACACTCATGATTAATATTATAGTCCATCATAAGTAGGAGTAAAGCACTCAAAAGAGTCACGAATCTAATGAACAGTATAAAAAATGCTTACTTAATCAAAAGTTGATTACTAGAGGAATCTCGGAAGCAAGCTCAAGTAGAGCATGGATCCGCCAGGTACAAGCCATATAGAGAGCACCGACAGACTGGCACCTCCTCCAAACTCTTCCCTCGCTCTCTATATATCTCACTATTTCTAATGCATGGTGGGTCCATTAATCCATGTGTTGCTTATTTTCAGCCTTTGATCTTACATTGACTTGGGACTAATGGTGGAGATGGCTTGGGAGTGTGTTTCTTGGCCGCTCCCACATATCGGTGTGGTGGCACTAGAAGGGCCACAACGGCCAACTCTAGGTGGGGTTAGCCAACCACATTAAGTGGCGCATAGTGGCCCTGCCTTGCTCCAATTTACTTCTTGTGCTTGATTTTTGATGTATGTGTATAGTATTCCTCCATAAGTTAAGCTCTCCCATTGCATGTGAAAATAGTGAATTGTGAACATTAATCACTACTATGATGCTGATTTACTTCCATTTTTGTGCAATATTGATGGTCAAAATTGACGGTTAAGGGCCATCAACAATGTGCATTTATTTGGGGATGGAAGGAGTAAGAGTTCGGTAATATATAAAGCTACAATGAAATATAGACCAAAATTATTATTTCTTTTTTCCTATCCATGTCTTAAAAACTACAACAAGATGTGAAGATAAGAGATGTGAATAGATCATAGATCTTATTGGGATGCACATGAGACCCATGATTGGTACAGGATGGGTGTGTAGATCAACCGAACACAAGACACCAAGAAGCTCTTAGCATATAAACATGCGATCAACATTAATGGACTCTAGCTTGGGGCATGTACAACCTACAAACAACAAGCTACCTATGAGATTTTAGCAAACCTCCCCAAGACTCACGATTGAACAAGTAGCTTGTATAACGCACTGTCTATTTAATTGTCTACAAATTGTTTAATGCTGCCATATATCCATGATCAAACATAAACATGATTTCTATATGTCATTGTGTTGCTTTTTGATACAAAATAGATGGAACATAGATAAGATAAACATGATTGCCATATTATATAAAACATTCAAAATTAATGATATATATTAATATATCCATATATAAAGTAATATAGATGTTTTAAAATAAAATATAAGTTTCAAAATTAATGATTACATAAGTTTTGTCTAACTTATATTTTTTTGCCAATTGATTCCATATATGCACTATACTAAAGATTTCATAATTTCTTAGAGCTTGTACCTGGCCTAAAATATTACTGTAGTTTGACACTAATAATTAACCTACATAATTTTTGTAGGATTTGTTGAGCATGATAATTCCTAAAAAAATACAATAAAGGTTCCACATAACAAAATATATAACAAACATTCAAGGTGTAACATGCGATTTATCAATTCTATGTTATAGATATACTAGAAAGGAACATAACAAAACTTGAATCATAATTTTTGAATTAAAGTTTGATTTTATATAAATTTTATAAGTATCAATCGATTCATGCATTCTTTTAACAAAGGGAAAATGATAATAGAGCACATTGTATTGGGACCTCTAAACTTTTATGTAAATCCTGCTATCAACTTTTACTATTGATCTCGTCTTATATTTGTTTCTTTTTTCAGATGTAGTCCTCCGCTTCTTTCAATTCTTGTCATCGGCTTTTTCAGATGTAGTCCTCCGCTTCTTTTAATTCTTGTCATCGGCTTCTTGTTTAAACAGATCACTAAATCTCATGGCACAACAACCCCCCTTCACCTCCTCTCGCTACGATGCTTCTGAAGACGCCCGCAATAGCTAGCTGTTTAGCTAGCTGACTATATTGCAATATGATATGAATAAGAAAAGCAGAAAAAAGAGTAATCACTTAGAGACGAACAAAACTAAGAGAGTAGCAAATTCATAAAATAACTAAGAGAGTAGCACATGGGTTAAATAATATAGAAGTAATAAAAACATATAAAATATTACTTCCTTCGTTCTAAATTATAATTTATTTTTATTTTTTTACATGTATTTTATTATGAATTTAGACATATTATTTATGTAGGTACATAGAAAAATACATATACCATAAAAATTAAAGTGAACTATAATTTAAAAATAAGGAAGTATTTGCTTTTCTCTCTCTCCTCTGTATGAGCTGACTTTGTAAGTAGTACAACTGCGCACATCCTGATGTGAGATGAGATAAAGAAGGCAGGGAGAGCCGCCATAGGGGGCAGTGAATCCGCTCTTTTGTCGCCAATAGAAGACACGCGTCCTACAACACGCCATCAGTTTTTCGGAGCACGGACCGAAGTTGGCATCTCGTAAGACGATGATGGCCTTGTCGCATATAGTATTAGGAGACGCATGCGGTCCAAAAATGGTCTTGTACGTGTCCTTATGTGCACGCGTGCGTTGGGCGGGCTGTGCTGTGTTGTGGGGTATGTCGTGTGTTGTGCTGTGACTGCGATGCGACGCACGCACGCACGCCGTAAAGACTGAAGGCGTTAGGAATCATACCTGCACGCTGCATGCTTTGAAAAAAAATGCATTAAAGAGGTGAGAAACAGCGCCGATCTCCTTCCCACCACTAGTATTGTCAACAATATGTCGTCAGAAGTCAGTATCCTCTCTGTATCTGGAAGTATTGTTACCAGTAGTTCTTTTTTGTTGGATTGGATAAACAAAGTATCAGTATCAGCCAAAACAAGAAAGCTGCATGCGCACTCTCGCTCTTGATCACACCTCAAGGAAATGCAACACTGAGTGAATATACAAATAGCATACAGAGACCTCTGTCAAATAATGTCAAGCTTAAGTGACACCCAAAGACTTGAAACTTAATTTTGACATCGAGGGGCAGTCAGAATCGTCATCTATATATGCGTGTACATTTTCTTTGGTAAATAAGCTTCATCAACGGTAAATTTCTCTTTGATTTTCAAAATCTATCGGGGTCAGCTGACCCAATAAGAAGCTGTAGCTCTGCCACTTATCATCAACATTCTTTTGTAAATGTGGTTAAGAGTGGTTGCCAACGCATATTCTCAATTTCCTGTCGCTCATTATTGAAAATATTTAGCTTCTTCCATCAAAAATTTAGTTAGCTTAGTTAGTGTATTGCTGCAATTCTGACCAATATTATTTTTTCCAACCATCGTAGAATTTCTCACACAGATCTTGCTAAGACAAGGGTGAAATCAAGATGTAATGTAAGGGCGTGCTTTAACATTTTTGGAGGGCTCTTATTCCTGCTGGATCTTTGTAGGCGCCAGCCAGCAACAATACATTATATTATGGACGCTGGATGACTTCTTTTTCCCTGATAGTGCTTTGTGACTATGGAACGGCACAAGTTCAGGGCCACTGCATCCGTATATATACATATGCAACTTGTTAAGAATTGGTCACTTTACAGCCGACCGAATGTACTATTGTTGTCATATTTCACATGCATGGATGGATGTGTGAGATTCTGATACACTGATAGTCATCGTCGGTGACGGAAAGTTAAAGGTAGGAAAATAGAAGATTTGCGAGTCAAAGATCTTCCACACGTTGATAGAGATAGGTGAGATCGTGCTGATCTTCAGCTTAGGCACCGTCTGACATAGCTCAATTTAAGCTTCTTTTTTTTAACAGAATAACTTTACGAATAACCTTTTTATTGAAGCTGAGTTGTTTTGGAACTAGTGTATTGATAAAATGAGAGATGAAGTTGGATAAGCTATATTTTTTTCAACTTCATCTCAACATACACATCTCTCTTTGTGAGGGGAAACAAATAAAACAGCTTCACTCATGAAGCTGGTTTTAAAAAGAATATTTTTAAAAGTAAAATAACTTATAATAGCTCATGAAACTGTTGTAAAGCTATGTCAAACAGACCTTTAGTATTGTTTTTTGACGGCAAAAGACTGTAGGAGAGACCCTACAGTAGAGTCTTTGTGTTAAATTTAAGCAAAGAATGTACTTACAAACAAAGAATTAACTAAAGGCACATCAATCAAACACAGAATGATGTCCTATGTTCATCCTTAAAACATACACACTGGAGGTAACATTGATTTTTGAAATTTGTTAGTCAGGCACTCAGATTTGGTTGTCGCCTCTCGAAAACCTTGTCATTGAGTATTTTCCATAATTCCCATGAAGCTATGAGTGCAACTTCTACAAGGCCGCCTGTGCCAATTTGTCCATAATTGGTAATGAGCCATCCCAAATAAAGTTGAGAGTTCCGCAGCATTCCTTTGCAAGCCGGCAGTCGAAGAATAAACTCTCAATTGTCTCCTCGTCCCTTTTGTTGCACATAACACAGAGAATATCATCTTGAATGAAAATTGTGGGGAGTTTTTTCAGAGTTGTGTCCTGAAAATGGTGGAGAATGATTTCTGCTGGGAGTTGTTGAACATCTATTGTCCAGCCTATGATGATAGGAAATTAGAGTTTATAGAAGAGTTACAACAAAAGATTCAGGGCTCCACTAACCCCTTACTGGCTGGTGGTCACTTCAATTTAATTAGAGCTAGTCATGAGAAGTCTAGTGGCAATGTTAACATTGGGTTGATGGAGGCTTTTAATGAGATGATCAATACAGTTGCCCTTAGAGAGCTTCACAGAACTAGGAGTAAATTCACATGGTCAAATAAACAGAACCCACTAATTATGTGTGTGTTGGATAGAGTTCTAGCCTCTAATGCTTGGGAGGATAAGTTTAACCTTGCAGCTGTCCAAACTAGACCCAGGGTGGGTTCAAATCACAATCCCCTTTTTGTAGATGCAGGAGGAGGGGAGCTCACTCAGATTCATTATTTTAGATTCAATTCTCAGTGGCTGGGTTATGAGGGTTTCAAGGAATGGGTACAAAGTAAGCGGCCTCGAAGGTTCAAACACAAGGTTCTAGATCACTGACATATTATGTCAAGACAATTGAGGAGAGCCATTAAGGGGTGGGGTCAGAATATTGACAGCCAGCAAAAAAAAATAAAAATAGGAGATCTTGAGCAGGTTGAAGACTCTAGATGCTTGGAGTGAGACTAGGCCATTAGCCCAGATTGAATGGGCAGACAGGCATGAATTAGACTCACAGCTACAAAAAATCTTGACATATGAGGAAGTTCATTGGCAGAGAAGGTGTGGAGAAAGATGGATCTTAGAAAGTGACTCTAATTCGAGCTATCTTCACAAGTGTGCAAATGGGAGGAAGAGGCAGATGAAAATAACTATGCTAGAAATTGAGGAGCAAGAAGTGATGGACCCTAATACACTAAGAAACCATATCACAGATTACTAAGAAACCAGTAGAACAACAGTTGCATGAGAGTGATACTGAAATATTGTGTAAACCTGTTACTTATGAAGAAATAGATGCTATGAAAAAAGAGATGAAGAATAACACTGCATGTGGCCATGATGGATTTTCAATTGAGTTCTTCAAACCTTTTTGGCCACAAATGAGTGTTCTAATCAAGGAATGCTAGATGAATTGTATGCTGGAAGACTAGAGCTGTGGAGATTGAACTATGGATTGATTGTACTGTTACCAAAAACTAAACCAGCAACTACAGTGAAATAATACAGACCTATATGTGTCTTAAATGTGTGTTATGAGATCATCACCAAAACTCTATCTCTTAGACCAACTGCAGTGATACATAAAGTGATCAACCCTTTCCAAACAACTTTCATTCCAAAAAGAAGCATTCTAGATGGAGTGGTTATTTTGCAAGAAGTGTTGCATGACCTTAAAAAATCTAAATAGCCACAAGTTATTTTGAAACTTGATTTTGAGAAGGCCTATGATAAGGTGAATTGAGATTGTTTAGAGGAAGTGCTAAGAAGAAAAGGCTTTTTTGAGATATGGATAGACTGGATCAACCAAACTGTTAGAGGGGCAGAGTTTGCATAAACATCAATGGAGAGAGAGAGAGAGAGAGGAGAATACTTTAGAAGTTTTAAAGGACTTAGACAAGGTGATCCACTATCACCATTACTTTTTAATATAGTAGCTGATGCAATGTCAGCATTGCTGGCTAGAGCTAGTCAGGGTGGAGTAATACAAGGGTGGCTCCTCACTTGGTAGATGGAAGCTTAACACACCTACAATATGCTGATGATACTGTGATCCTATTGGCATATTCTCCAGAGAATTTGAGAAATGTTAGAATAATTATGTCATGTTATGAAGCAATGTCACGAATGAAAATTAACTTTGAGAGTGAAGTCTTTACAGTGGCTCTATCCCCAGAGGAACAACAGTCTACTGTAGAGGTCTTGTGGTGCAAGCTAGCCTCCTTTCCTATGATATATCTAGGGTTACCAGTAAGCCCACAAAAAATCACTACGGCTCAATTGAGTTATGTAGAAGCAAAAACTGAAAAAAGGTTGGGGACATGGCAGTTTGAGTATTTGTCTAAAGGTGGAAAGCTACTCTTATAGATTCTTGTCTGTCAAGCATCCCCATATACACAATGGGTGTATACCAGTTGTATGAAGGGAACTATCAGAATTAGATACAATTATAGCTAGGTTCTATTGGAAGGGCACATCCAAGAAGAGGAAATACCATATGGTGAACTGGGATACTTTAAGTAGACCAAAGATGTATGGTGGACTAGGGTTTACCAATGTTAGACTTATGAATGAACGTCTGTTAGCAAAATGGATAGATAAGTTGGAAAGAGGGGATGAAGGACTTTGTTGCTCTATTCTAAGGAGGAAGTACCTCAGAGACAAGAGTATCTTTCACATCAAGAACAATGTTGGTTCACGGTTTTGGAAGTCTCTGTTGAACAGTAGAGAGAGTTATGAAAAAGGAAGAGGGATAATAGTGCACTTTGGACAACAAACCAGATTCTGGTTAGATTGCTGGCTGGATCAATGTCCTCAGAGCATAACCTATCCTAATCTTTTCAAAATTGTCAGACAACCTGAAATCTCTGTTCAAAAGTGAAAGAAAATGGTGATTGGGATTTTCACTTTAGAAGGCAATTTGATGAGAGGTAGACCATAGAATATATAGAGTTAAGGCACAAATTAGAGCTAGTGGAATTGGAACTAGGTAGAGATGAGGTGATTTGGTTGTTAGAGAAGTCTTGCAAATACTGTTCCAAATCCAATTACAATATGTTAACTTCTAGAGGTGTGGTGGATAGACACATGGTTCTGATGTGGAAATGCCCCATACCACTAAAAGTAAAATTTTTCATCTGGATGGCTTTTCGTGATAAAATCCAATGCAGTGTCCAACTTAAGAAGAAAAGATGGGCTGGTCCTGAAAATTGTTTGAGCTGTGACACCCCTAAAACTACTGACCATATACTATTTCAATGCCCAATGGCAGTGTTCCTTTGCTCCTTTCTGAGAGATTGTTTGGGATGGCTGACTTCAATGATTAGCTATGAATCACTTTTTGTAGAGATAATTGAACAATATAGAGGTACTAAGCAGATAGTGTTGGTGTATATCTGTGCAGGTGCAGTGTGGTACATCTGGAAGTCGAGGAATGATGCAGTTTTTGACAAGAAGATGATGGCGCCCACAACAGTGCTCATCCACAAGACCATTTCGCTTCTGAAGACTTGGAGTCCCCTACTGAAGCCGAAGATGAAGCTAGCGGCCAATGAGATGATGCACCTGTTAGCTGCTAACATAGCGATGTAATGGGTTGAGGAGGGGAAAACTGGTGAAGTGTTATATCAGGGTAGTCTAGATTCTGTTGCTCGTTCCTATCGGTTCCCATTTGTAGTCAGATGTTATCAATCATTAGAGTTTGGTTTAGAGGTTTGGTGCTTGAAATGTATAGATGGTGTCCCCAGCTAAAACCGTTCCGTTAAGCTTTCAGTAAAGCCAGCAAGTGCCTTTTGTTTTAAAAAAAAATCATCTTGACTGCGTAGGTGCCTTCTTCACAATATTGACTTACTGTTCAGCCGGTCTACCCGAACCAGCTAGGCGAAGAACTTGATGCGTGGAGTACATTTTGATTTCAGGCTGCTTTGAAGATCGGGTGTGCTTCTGTGTTAATGAAACTTGATGGTAGAATCGCCAAGAAGTGTATCTACTGTCCAGATTGGGCCCCAACGATCTGTTGCAGTATCATCATATGGGAGCATTTGTAGTGGACCTGTAGGATCTCAAACTCCTGAAAAGCTTGCTGCGAGAGGTGAAGGAAGAAGACATTGTCAAGGTCCTCAGCCTACATGACCTCCAATACTGAGATGTCACCATTTGTAGCAAAGGAAGCCAATCTCAGGTATTCATGAGAAAACACTAATTCAGTCCATAGATGATTTCAAAAACAAACTGAGGAACCATCCCCTGTCTAACACATGGCAACTATTCTGAAAAATATATTGAGACGTGTACCGTCCTTCCACCAGAAAGAGCCAACCTCTCTTGCGGCATGAGGCACCTTAATCGTATAGTATTTCTTCCAAATAAGTTGCACCCATGCGACATCTGCTAGATTATAAAATTTGCTCAAATGTTTTAGGAGGGAATCATTTTGGAGACGAAGGTTAGTTACTCCTAGCCCTTAGTATTGTTAGAGAACAATAATACAAATGTTGACATTTATACGTGTATTCACGTTCGGTGGCCTGTTGAGCCATTTCAGATGATTTCCTAGGAAACTGTCCAGTGCAATATATACTTTCTTCTGTTGCAATGTTCTCTCTCCATTGCTTTTTAACTGCTGACACATAGTGTCATCAGACGACAGTGATTGTTCAGTGTGCTCATTTCTCACAATTTCGGACCATCCTTGGTACTGGTTCGTGTAGTACCACCTTTGCTGAATCTCTGGCCTACGTGCGTTTGCAGTACCTCCTTTGCTGAATGTCTGACTTGCGTGCGTTTGCAGTACCTCCTTTGCTGATTGTCTCACCTGCGTGCGTTTGTGGAGTGCAAGTGTGCTTCTTCACTGGACCGTCCGAGGCACACAGTCTACACAGCCGAGAGTACACCGATCAATTGGACGGACGGCGTGGCAAACCATGGGCAATGATCAGAGAGATATCCACTATGCAACCTATGTCGTTGATGAAGAGCATCGAAAGTTTTGAAGTTGCCCACAGAGATTGGCTAGAAAAGAATGCAAGCATTGAATTGTGATACAGGGATGGATCTTTAGGTAGCGGCACCTTGTCCGGTGTTCGTAGAGTTTTTTTAGTAAACCTTTATCAACAGGCTCTTTTTGTGCTCACGGATGAGATAAATCAGAGCAAGTCGTTGACAACCAAAAATGTCCATTTTATGAATTTATCAAAATTGAGAAACAGACTTCATCATTGCATTATTCTCATCGAAATGGTCAAAAACATATATGGAATGCTGAACTTGGAGTCTGGATACAATAGTTGCTTCTGAGAAAATGCCTCAAGTATGGGTACTACTGGTCTGGTGCGACCCGGTACTACGGGTAGTTCATGAAGATTGGGAACAGATATGAACTATCTCCACTACCGGTCTATGACGGTACCACCGGTAGCTGGTGTAGGTTGGCGCAGATATGAACTATTGGTACTACCGATTTGAGCCGTACTACCGGTAGGGTCTGTTCCAAATCTAAAATTCAGACTTCGAACCCGTTTGTTTCTAGATCGATTTTTGGTAAGTCTTGGACATGAGAAACTTGGAGATTAGGCCTTTGAGCTGTTTCCTACTGTGATAAGACCATACTCTCTATAAATACAATAGAATCATGGCTAATAGATCCCATCCAATCAATCGTCGAACAAATCAATCTACAACCTCTCTTTACGCTAATGTATCCTATCAACCTTCTACACTCTTGATCCAGGCGACTAAGGATGACACCCTAGGCTTACTAGCCGACCTAGGGCAACCTAACGATGTCCTTGCTATGTCAGGGTCCCTCCTGGGGAAGAGCTTTGAAACATCCTTAAATTTTTCACGAAGGAAAAATTCACAGAACGGATAATAATGTAAAAATATAAACTATCATATTATTATACAACAGTTGATAATCAAATCCATACATCGAAACTAGATAAAGGAGTACAATAATAGGGCTTACATTATTTATTATCTCACCACATGGCGGATCATCAGAGTATAAGCATCCAGAACAGCTGCGAAAGGAAAGAACAGTCGCGGAAGGATCTTCATCAACCATCTTGAGCGTAGGCACGAGACCTCTTAATCCTACTATTTCTAACATCACTATGAAGTAGGTAAATCTACACACCGCCAGATGTGTGCAGGCTATGGTCAGCACCGATGAGCTTTAGTGAAAAAAATAAAACAAAGGGATCTGGCGATCCTACAGTTTGGCTGTGGGTTTCCTATGCATGTAAGCAGTAATCAAGTTTATAACAAAAGTCAAGTTTTTAACACATTTCCAAACCCATCCATACACGTTCATTCATCATCCCATCCTTCCCAGATCCATCACCACCTCCATCATGACTCACTCTCAGGTCGACCAGGCCAACTCCCTCTCGGCCGGTCTCAACGGCCCGCAGCCGTCAACCTGGCTCACGGCCGGGAATAACTCTCAGGGAAAGGTAGAACACTCCTCTCACTAGTCCGGTGCATCCTCCTTCGGAAAGGTCCATAGCCGATGAATTGGCATATATATTGATCGATCAACCAAACACTCTGTAGAGGTTTTACTAATCCACCAGATAGCCATCATCGATGGTGCGCCCCATCTAGGCAGATTTCGTGTGCCTACTGCCAAAGAACGATGCCACCCTACCATCCATCTCTGGATCGCTAGAACTATGAAGAGCCCATGTGTCCACTCACGAAGAGAACTCCATGGCATTTACCCGCTCCCGAAGAGAGTGCCATGATCGTCTTAGAAGGGTGTTAGCTCCATCCCATGCATATACCTCCCTATCACTACTCGCCTAGCAGTAGTGGCATCGATCTATCCAGCAGTTCGGCCGTCTCCCCCATGGAGAGCGAGTGGAAAGGGAAGGATTCCTAAGGTCCGGATACTAGCGCAACAGTTTCTAAGTGTGACCAAGCCAGGATATCTTCGTCAGGGTTGTTCTTTAACATGCTACCATGGCACGCTCATCCTGGCTTCCACCCCTTAGAGGCTTCCACCCAGGATTCTCCACCACACCCAAGTTAGCCCGCCACAGGCTTCTCTCATGGGAATGTCCAGATCCATTCCCCGGCAAGACTTGCTCCAGAAGCTCATCGTAGATCCCAACTCGATCGACTCAACCCTCACCCTACACCCTGCTGTAAGTTCCACCCCATACCCAGATATAACACCATCAGCTCACATACCCATCTGATCCATCAACACACATCCCAAGCCTGGCTTCCCTACTAAGCCCTCCCAGGGTTCATCACGTCGCATCAAAATGTAAGCGAGTGAAGTAGAATAAATTTATAAATATAGCAGACAAGCATGTGGCTAACATAACAGCGGGTAAGCAGGTGAAAGGTTACAACATGGTAGGGCTATCAAGAATATTCTATTATGCAACCTATCTCAGGTGTAAGCATTGCATAAAAGTAAAGCACTAGCAATTCTAGATATCAGCCATGTCTAATAGGATTTCTAAGAGAAGGTGCTGCCATGACACCTGCGCTATTGAGGTAGTAGTGGTACAAGTTGTCATCCGTCAGCAAAGTCATTCCAGTGGATCCTCCTCTTTGGTGTTCGTAGACTCCCTCTTCAGATCGCTCCTCATTCGGCTCTAAAATCGAGACGTAATAGTCACGTAAGCGACTTTATAAAATAGCATAAAGAACCAAATGAAATTCAAAAGATCCAAATGCACTCAAACATAAGCTCATAACGTAGAGCTCGATTTATAGAAAATTTGGATACTTGGATCATAATTTTTGGAGCTCGTATGAATTAGTTATGAATTTTTAAAAATTTACATATATTGTGAAAAGATAAAAGGCTGGATTAACCAGAGGCCAACACGTGTCAACCTAGGACTGGGCCACGTGTACAGTGGGGTCACGCTGATGTGGCATACTGCTGACATGGCGGGTGACGTCACCACGACGTCATCCTGACATCATTATTGATCGAGTCACCGGTCAACGGTCTGACAGGTGGGGCCCACATGACGTCACTGCTGACGTCATCACTAACCGGTGGGGCCTGGCTGATGTCACTGCTGATGTCAGCGTTGACTCGGTCAACGGTCAAGGTCAAGATGGGCCCTTATTGGGCCGTTACTGGGCCGTTAATGGGCCGAGTGGGCCGGATATGGGCCGGGCTCGGCCTGCCACGTGGCTTGCTGCTGTGCTGCCATGTCACTGACTGGATCCGGTCCAGGCTCAAGGCGGGTTAGGTCCACGGTCACTGGTTCACGGTGGACTAGCAGCGCATGCGCGCAAATCCACCCCTCGGTCCACGAAGACAGGGTCCACAGAGCTCTTGCTGGGCGTCTTGGCTCACGGGGTAGCGGTCCATGGTGCACCGGCGTTCTAGGATTCCCCGTTCAGCCTCTGGTCCACGTAGTTAGGGTCCATGGTCTTCGGCTTCGGTCAATCCCCTTCCTCTGTTCTTCGCACGCAACGGCGCGGCTTGCCGACGGTGATGGAGTCGGCCAATCTGGCGTTGTAGCGGTCCATCGGCTCCATCATCTTGTGATTCGGCTCTGAGGTGACACGGCGATCACGTACGTGTGCAGAAAGGCGACAGTTGGGCTCCTGGCACAGCAGCAAGCGATGAGCGACGGTGCTGTGGAGTTGGCGCACGGCGGCAGCAGTACACCACGGCACACACGGCTCAAACACGGGCCTCAAAGCACGACTGAGGCCTTCTGGCACTCAACCGAGGCACCGGCGGCGTCCAATTCATGTGACGGAGTCTGCGCATGCTCGTTGGCACACGGCAGTGCTCCGATCAGCGGTGGCGTCCGTCTATGCACCACAGTGAGGCACTAAGGCCCTCATCTTCTACAAGATTGTGACTAGCGCGTCGAGGCGCCCCTAACTGGCCTGCTGGCGGTGGCCATAAGGCACAGCGGCGGTCGACCATGGCCAAGGCGCACGGGCGATGCCGACGAGCACAGGGTCACATGGCTCGGGCAGCAAGGCTAAGCCTTTAGGCATCATCAACTTGTCGGTTAGGTGCAACAGTCCAAGGCGGAGCTCGTCATCTTCATCTTGTCCCTTGCGACAGTCGGAGATGAGCGGGGTTCCTTCACCACGGCGGCGCTCCAGAGCTTCAAGGCGGCGGCGCGGTTGAACATCGATGGCTCTCCGTTGTCGCGTCCAAGCAGCTAGCATGCGCACGGAGCTCATCTCATCAAGGCGACGCCAGATCTAGAGTCGAAGCAGCGCGAGGCTCAGCGAGGCAGCGGCTAGCAAGCTTCGTCACGGCGGTTCACGACCGCAGAGTCAAACGGGGCAGTGCGTCCATGCTGGCGTCCTCCTGACACCATGGTGGCCATGGGGCTCAGCTAGTCAGTGCGTGCATGTGCAAGTGTCCAAGGGAGGCCAGAGGAGGCCTCAGCCTACGCGTCCTGAAGGTGAGGCGCCATGGCCGGCAGCAAGGGTTGGGAGTTGGAAGAGGGGCACGGTGCTGCTTACCAACGCGGTAGAGGATGGAGGTGCAGTTCACGTCTGAGCAGCGGCAGCTCCTTCGTGCGGTCGACGCAGAGGTGGTCGACGGCGTGGTTCGCGGTTCGGCTCGGCGGCGGCTCCGGCGGGGCCTTTTTCCCCAACTCCGGCGACGGCAGACCTTCTCCTTCTCTTCCATCGCCCCCTTCTCCTCCTTTCCCTTCTTCTCCGATTGATGCTTGGCTAGGTGAAAAGCCAACCACAAGGCGATGGCGGCGGCTAGGGAAAACCTAGGGGCGTCGGGGATTGCTTATATAGCAGAGCGGCGAGGCGATGGCACGGCGGTGGTGATCGCGAGCGAACGGGGGCAATCTAGCACCCGATGCTCCAAGGGCTGACACAGCGATGCGGTGGGCTCTGGCTGTCAGCGAGGCACGGCCAATTTGCCTTCGCGGCTAAGGCAGCGTGGGGAAACAGCAGGGGAACAGCTCACGTGCGGCAAGGTATGTGTGCGTGAGGGAAAAATGCTCGTGGCTATGGGAGTTTCTCGCCAGGGATTGTCGGGCCAGATGGATTGCCTCTGCGCCGTGGGATTGGTAGGTGGCAATGATGAGCAGCTGGGGCAGTTGCGTCGTGCGGCCGCGCGCGAGCTTGCTTTGTGAAAAGCAGAGGAGAGGAGGAGACCGGTGAGGTAAGCCTTATGACAAGTGGGTCCCACCGCGGGGTCCACCGGTCTGTGGCTCGGCACCCTTCTGTCACGTCGTGAGCGCGGGTGGCCCATGCTGGGACTTCGTGGGCTATTGCGGCACAGGGAAGAGAATGAGGGAGAGGGTTGGCCGGGTTGGTTGTGTCACGCGGGCAGGAAAGGAGGGAGGAAAGAGAGGGAGTCCAGGCTGGGCCTGCCGAGTGGCTTGGGCTAGAACGGCCTTCTTTCCCCTTCTCTTTCTTTTATTCCTTTTTCTTTTTCTTTTCTGGTTTTCTAAAATACTTTATACATATATATATTTATATATGATGAGTCAAATTGCATAAGTAGTCAAATTGCATATATATTTGGCAAATAAATAAATATTGTTGCTCCAAATTATTAGGTATAACATAAATTCAATAAACTCCAAATCACATGTTGTGATTACAATGCAACATGAAGATACAACTAATGCAACATATGGTTCATCTAGAGGTACATTGAGGGTGGCATGAGGTGCATTGGACACAAGATTCCATTGTAAGAGCTTGAGCAAGATGAGGGGGAGTTAGAGGAGTAGGATGGGTGATTTAGATAAGAAGGAAACTTTAGGGTCTAACCTTGTGTAACATGAGTATAAGAGTCTATCAAGGATGATTTGTCTATAGCATCTTAGGGACCAATACAGGGTCATAACAAGTGAAGCATAGAGAGGGGACATGATGTGTATTAGTCATGTGATCCCATGGTAAAAGGAGTATGGACAAGGTGAAGGATTTATAGGAGCATGACGGAGCGATGATGAGAGGGGAGTTCTAGGGTATGATTTTATATAGCATAAATTAAAGAGGGCAACTTGTGGCAACTCATGTGCAACATTGATGCCTCACTCCTGACACAAAAGGTGCTAGACAAGGGTGCTTATCACATGTGGCTTAAGATTATATTAAGTCACATGTGATGACAATGTTACTTAGCGTGGCACTCAACATATGTGCCAAGGGCAACTAGGTTGGGTTTCCTACATGACAAGCAACAAACATGGGCTTGTTTCGAAAAAAAATTTGTTGGTTGCATTTTTCGGTGTTTGTAATTTTTAGGGTTGTTACAAGCTTCGACAGTTCCTTTGCTAGTTTGCTTGTAAACTAGTTGATTCTTTGACCCGTAAGTGCGACAGGTTATCCTTGGTGGTTTGCTCGTAAACCTCTCTATTTTCACCATGCAAGAGTGATTTCCTCGTTGTGTCCTTTGGCTCGTGGCGGCCAAGGCATCCAAAGCCCTCTGGTGTATTGGTGCGGACCACTTTCGGCGTTAACACAACTGTTTCTACATTCCATCCAACCTCTAAAAACCTTTGAGTATCACACATCCAAGCTAGGATAGAAAATGCAGTTTATCTTCATGTGGGTCAAGCCCTAGAGCTTGAGATATTTGAGTCATTGTTGTGGCCTTGTATCTTTTTTTTTTTGAGCATCTGGCCTTGTATGATTCAAATATAAATTGCACAATTGGTCATGTAATTGGTTCACTACAAGGAATATTGCTATACATGACAGATTACTTTGGTCTCAACACTTGAAAAGACATCACAATTAACTTACCATGATGATTGAGAAAACTGTCATATATCTTGCGTCATACATATGCTAGACCGAATCAAGCCATCAATTTTTATTCGTCATGGAATCCCATGAATCCCAAGCTAGGCCTGATAGTTTGTGACAAAATATAGCCATCGATCTGCACATAGGATGCCATGTAGGATGCGTCTCCATCACTGATTTGAGTCGCCATGTATACGTGTTCTGAAATAAATTATTACGGACAGTAGAATTCTAAGATGCCTTCTTAGAAAGTCACTAGTGAACTGTCATGTATGATCCTATCTCTTGTAGTGATTCAAGATTCAAATTTAGTTGTTAAATTTTAGACTTATTGTGTTATTTATTTTAATACTTATATAGAGAATCATAGGGAAAATTTTGTAATTTTTTGCCAAATCATCTTGTTTCCACTGTGGACTAGATCGAGCAATATCCCAGCCACAAGCTCCGATGCCTCTCTTCAGACGGACTCCTCAGACCATGCAACGCTGCTGCTTGTCCTTTGCACTGAACCATGGGCCCTTCCGAGGTTTTGTTTTGAGCAGTTCTGGACCAAGATTGATGGTTCCTAGACGTCGTTCGGGCACCCTAGGGATTGTTGTTCGTCATCAGGAGGTTCTTCTCGTTAATTTCTTTAATTGTGAAACAGGATTCAAACCAAATGTGCTTCCTAAGATGAAGTAGTTATTCAATTTCTTTGCATATATGCAGTTTAGTCTGAATATTGCTATTCTGTTATCTTTATTCTTATTTTTCTCTTGGTGGTATACTTTATTTAGATTGTGCTACCATGGCTGTGGATAATTGGACCATAAATCTAGAATGCGATGGGGCTGTGGGAGGGCAGAAACACGTGCAGATGGAAATGGATAAAGATGAGATATGCTATTACAACTCGATTGATTTGATCAAGCATTATGTGTACACATCAGTCGACTATCCATACTATGGGTGAAAATATAGCTTTGTTGTAACACCCATATTGGTGTGTACAATAAGTGGAAGAAGAAACATTGGACTTTATGAATCCTAGCAAGTTCTTGATTTTTTTTCTACTTGTATGGACTATTTGTGATTGCTATCTAGAGCCATATTGTTATATACATATACAATGATTTGATTTGAACAAGCTCTATGTTTGAATGTGGATCTTGCAAGGATTATTGAAATATGTGGTTTATGTGATTTTCCAAAGTATCATGTCTGTGTGTGGGGGGGGGTATTAACCCCTATACCCTCATGGCCCACCTTTGGGACTGCTCGGGACCGAAGACTTGGCCTAGGAGACGAAGCCCGATCAAGGCTTAGACCTGGTAGGACATCTTGGAGACCAAGCAATGAAGGGCCTGGCAGTTAAGAAAACCTGGTCGACACAAAAGATATCAAGATAATTAGAGATATGATCTCCTGTAATCTGTTATCCCGCATGTAATCAATTAGCCCGAGATACTTGGATCTGTAACCCTGCCCCCAGGCTATATAAGGCGGGCAGTGACTCCGCCCAAAAAAATCATATCGCATACCAGCCTACAATCAATCAGACCACAGGACATAGGGTATTACGCAATCTGCGGCCTAAACCTGGATAATACTTGCATCTTGTGTCTCTGATTACATCTAGTTCATCATCTTAGCGTTCCTCCTCCTACAATCTACTACCGTAGGTATACCCTAGGTAGACTGCCGTCGATATTTCGTCGACAGTGGCGTGCCAGGTATGGGGTGCGCGTGAAGATTTCAAGGCGAGCAAGATGGTTTCCTTCCCCGCTTCCATGGAGTTCGACGCCGACGTCAAGATCAACTTTGGCTCCTTCGGCTGGCCCGTCGGCGCCGAGGATGCCACCGACAACATGGAGGCAGCACAACCCGTCTCTGCACCAGCTTCTCCAACAAGGACATTGTCCAACCAGATCTCGGGCCTGTCCCTAGGACTGTCTGCGCCAGCCTCCCGTCCTCCACTCCCTTGCTATCAAGGGAGGCGCATTGACAACTCAGATCTGGTTGACCTGATCGATCGCCAAGATGAGGGGTTATCTGAAATCATCTCCTTCATTGAATCCATGCAACAACGCTTGGCCAAGTTCAGGGCCAATGATGGTTTCACCACCGTGCACCATTGTAGATGTGGAGCTGCTTGTTCGGGTCGCTGAGATTCAGATCTGATCAGATCAAGTTCTCCAAGGCAATGACGGATCCATCGGTCCCAGGCATCTCCTATGGGTCAAAGACCATGTGATCAGGAAGTACATGCACTATCAAGGCCAGTCTCATTCCCATACGGGCTGAAGAACCCTGCCTCATCCTACGCAGAATAGTTTCCTCCATTGATCACGTCTGTCCCAAAGTGCGATCGTATGACATGCCAGCTCCTTGACGAGATCCCACATCGTCCCGTCCCAGGCCATCTTGTCAACATGGTGCGCCTTGAGGATATCATCGACGCGCCATGGGACGAAACTTCACTAGATCTTACCGACCTCTGCATCAATGATGATTTAATCACATCAGAGGCCACTGGAGACCCCATAGCAACACAGACCAACCCACCAGCTCCTGATGCCGACCAGATGATCGTTGATGATCAACCAGGGGCCAAAGGCATCCGGGATTACTTTGATCTCGACGCCGCCAGGCAATCGACTACGACGGTCGATGTGGAACCCTAGGACGCTGACCACCTCGAGTATCCTCTAGAATTTAGAGAGACTACGCACCGGCCTAGTTAGCATCACATGGTCATCAGCGTCGTGGATCCGATCTGTGCAAGGGCTCTACCGAGAACGACCATTCCAGCCATGGTCTAGCTCACTCTTCCAAACATAGCCGAGGAGATCGCTCTCCGACCGCAACCGAGGAGCCTGTTCTCCCAACCGCAACAGAGGCAATCGATCTCCAGATTGCTATCGCTGTAATCAATCTCCAGACTACAACCACGGAAGAGGCAGCCAATGAGTGGATAGCAAAGATGAGGTGGTAGACCAGCAAGGATGGGGAGATCATTGCTACAACCACGATAATGGGCACCAGGAATGATACAACATCCCTAGTCCCAAACCTTACTCTGATCAGCTCCGAGAAGTGGCCTAGCCACAAAACTTCAAGATTGGCGATGTCAGGCGCTACGACAGCCATACCGACCATGATCAATGGCTGTTCCTATATGAAACCGCCATTTGAGCAGCTAGAGGCGATGAACGCATCATGGAAAACTATTTGCCGGTCATTTTGGGTACTTCAGCCACTCAATGGCTCATGCGCCAGTGTGAGGGATGAATCCACAGCTGGCCCCAACTGCGACAAATGCTGGCGTACAACTTCAAGCCAACGTGCTAGCAGCCCGACACCAAGTACGCTCTAGTTCAAATCCATGATTACCCAACGAGCCCTTACGTGACTATATCCGGCGTTTTTCGGACGTCTGGACCACGGTCACCGACATCACCCAATCGGAAGCCGTCGAGCTCTTCATCAATGATCTGATGCTGACTGAACTCCTAAGGATTGTGCAAGAATGGATGCGCATGGATGATGCCCTCCGTCGCAATCGAGACGATGACCCGGTAATAAAAAACTTTCGCTTCAAAGAGGTGTTGATCGACGACAGTAGCGCCCTCGGCTTGAAGTAGGAAAATCTCCAGCCGTACGACTCTCCGTTTTGGGGCGTGATGCTAGGAAAGCCATCAATGCCTCCTGGGCAAATCACCCTCCGTGTCTAGTTCGGCACTCCCTAACACTTTTGCACGGATTTCATCAACTTCATAGTTGCTGATTTTGAGGGTGTGTATCATGCCATCCTCGGCCGTCCAGGAATTGCCAAGTTCATGGCGGTCCCCCATTATGGCTACATGGTGCTCAAGATGCCAACGAAGAAAGGCATGCTCACCTTACACAGTAATGTCCTCATGGCATATACTTGCAAGACCTTCGCATATGTTGTGACAGAAATCACCGACCTCCGAGCAAGAATGGTGGACGTAGTCCTTGAAGCCAAGAACATTCCTCCAGCCGACCTCCAGATACCTCTCAAGGAGGCCAAGCACTCTTCCCAGAAGAGCAAGGGGCACAAGAAGATCATCCTCGTTCCTGGTGACAAGGACAAGACGGCCCTCATAGGGGCCAACCTCTTCGCCAAATAGGAAGACGTGCTCGTCCAGTTCCTGCAGGATAACATCGATGTGTTTGCATGGAAATCAGCAGACATGCCTGGTGTACCCAGGGAACGGGCCAAGCACTTCCTCAACGTCTCAAAGACTGCCAAGCCAATCGAGCAGAAGCTGCACCGGTTCGCTCATGACAAGAAGGAGGTGATTAGGGTAGAAGTACTTAAACTCTTAGCCGCAGGCTTTATAAAAGAGGTGTATCACCCGGATTGGCTAGACAACCCAGTTCTTGTATGAAAGAAAAACATGGAATGGAGAATGTGCATTGATTACACCGATCTCAACAAACACTGCCCTAAAGACCCCTTCACTCTATCATGCATCGATGAAGTTGTTGACTCCTCCGCTGGTGGCAAATTGCTGTCTTTCCTAGATTGCTATTCCGGCTATCACCAGGTAGCCCTTGCGGTAGACGACCAAATCAAAACTTCTTTCATCACTCCGTTTGGCACTAACTATTACACGACTATGTCTTTGGCCCTTAAAAATGCCGGTGTGACCTATCAACGTGCCATTCATAATTGCCTATACAATGAGACCAAAGATCATCTAGTTGAGGCGTACGTAGATGACGTAGTGGTAAAAACCCAAAAATTCAACACGCTGATCGCCAACCTCTAGCAAACATTCGATGCTCTCAATGTGTTCCAGTGGAAACCAAACCCCACCAAATGCATTTTTGGGGTGCCATCAGGCATACTGCTCGAAAACGTCATGAGTCAGGATGGTATACACCCAAATCTTGAAAAAGTTCAAGCTGTGCTAAACATGCAACCTCCTAAGTGTGTCAAAGACATTCAAAAACTGACAGGCTATATGGCAGCCCTAAGCCACTTTATATCACATCTAGGAGAAAAGGGACTCCCTTTCTTTCGATTGCTAAAAGCAAAAGAAAAGTTTGTGTGGTCAGAAGAGGCCAACACCGCTTTCACTTAGCTAAAGAGCTACCTCACATCTTCCCCGGTTCTCATCGCTCCAACCGACGGTGAAGAGTTGCTACTTTACATCACGGCCACTGATCAAGTTGTAAGCATAGTTATGGTGGTCGAACGTGAAGAAGCGGGCCACACTTACTCGGTGCAGCACCCAATCTACTACATAAGCGAAGTACTCAATGACTCCAAGCAGCGCTATCACTATATAGAAAAAATGCTTTATTCCATCTTGATCACCAAGAGGAAACTTCTACACTACTTCCAATCTTTCCGCATCACGGCGGTCACCGAATTCCCGCTTGGTGATATCCTGTACAACAGGATGCAAGCGGTCGGATCATCAAATGGGGGCTCGAGCTAATGGCTTTTACCATAAAGTTCAAAAGCTGTAGTACCATAAAATCTCAGGCCTTAGCTGATTCCATGTTGAGTGGTCGAACCTGATATCGCCATGGCAAGACGCTAGCCACGAGCAATGGGAAATGTATTTTGATGGCTCCCTCAACATCAACAGAGCAGGAGCTGGCATTTACTTCATCGCCTCCTCCGGAGACAAGCTGCGCTACATTCTATGAATACTCTTCAAAGACTCCAACAATGCAGCCGAATATGAAGCTACGCTTCATGGACTACGGATCGCTGTCGAGCTCGGCATCAAAAGACTTATGGTGTATGGTGACTCCCTCCTCATAATCAACCAAGTAAACAAAGAATGGGACACCAACAGTGAGAAGATGGAGGCTTACATTGTCGAGATCTGAAAGCTTGAAAACAAGTTTTATGGCCTCAAGTTTATCCATGCGGTACGAGCTAAAAACAAAGCTGCCGATGAGCTATCTAGGCTTGGTTCTTCACAGGTAGCAGTACCACACGGCGTGTTCATATAGGATCTGTTAGAACCATCAGTCAAAGATGAGCGAATAGTGGTCGAGAAACCTCCCATCACACCACCTGTTGTTGCAAGCAAGAACCAACAACAGCACTCCGACCAACCCACAGCCATGGTTCTCGACGACAGCCCCTTAGTTGAGCAAAGCCTCATCACTATAAATAATGCTGACCAGGGCCAGCTCCCAAATGATGTCTCACCAATGCAGATCGACTAGCCACTAGTCGACCAGTCAGCAGCATAGCCAAAACCTCCACAGCCTGACTGGTGGATTTAGTTCATCCGCGATCTCATGGACGAAGACGTACCCAATGATAAGATCCTCAAAGAATGCCTCATCCAATGAAGCAAACATTATGTCCTCATGGACAGCAAGTTGATGCGCAAAAATGCACGCCAAGGAATCCTACAAAAATGTATCACACAAGAAGAAGGTGTCGAGCTGCTGGATAAAATCCACTCTAGCGAATGCGGCAACCATGCAGCATCTCTCACGCTGGTCGGCAAAGCCTTTCGAGCAGGTTTCTATTGGCGAACAGCCATCGCCGACGTAGAAAAAATGGTACATCATTGCAAATATTGCCAGGTCTTTGCAAAATAGATCCACGTACCTGTGCACGAGCTACAAACCACCCCTGCATGATGGCCCTTTTCATGCTGGGGACTTGACATGATCGGTTCATTCAAGAAAACCCCAGGTGGTTTCAAATACGTCTACGTCTTGATAGAAAAATTTGCCAAGTGGATCGAATACAAGCCCTTGGTTAAGGCCACCGCAAAGAAAGCCACTGAGATGATCAATGACGTCATCCTTCATTTTGGCATCCCTAATACCATCATCATTGACTTAGGCTCCACTTTTACCGGCAGTGATTTCTTTGATTTCTGCGATGACAAATGCATCATAGTGAAGTATGTCTCGGTGGCCCATCCTTGAGCCAATGGATAGGTGGAGAGAGCCAACGGACTGATCCTCGAGGCTCTCCGCAAATGCCTTTACTGAGACAAGGACACACACCCTGGTCGATGGCTCAAAGAGCTGCCGGCCGTCATTTGGGGCTTACGTACCCAACCAAGCCGCAGCACCGATGTCTCTCCTTACTTCATGGGCTTTGGGTCGGAGGCAGTCCTCCCTGAGGACATAGCTTTCTAGTCACCAAGAGCGGAAAACTACAATGAAGAATGCTCCAATGAAGCTAGACAGCTTGATGTCAATGCGACCGAGGAAAGGCGGCTTGACACATGCACACGAACAGCCAACTACCTCGCCTCCGTACATCGCTACTACAATCGCAATGTCAAAGATAGATTTTTCGTGGTCAGTGATTTGGTCTTATGATGCAAATAGAAGACTGAAGGTCTCCATAAGTTCTCATCCCATTGGGAGGGACCATTCATGGTAAAGGCTGTCACCAAGTCGACCTCCTATAGGTTATGTACCCTTGATGAGCCAGCCATTGACATACCAATTCATGGCACATCGACCTCGTTAGGCGATTCTACCCGTGATAGCTAGTACTATGTGTCAGATGTATCTATCTTATATACTATCAATACAAATCGATTGAATAAAGATTGTTACTATTTCATCCTCATTCAAATGAGTACAAGTACGAGTCTGTTGTATTTCCTAATGTGACAATCGCTATTATCGGCCTCCATAAATTTCCCATTAGCACGATGATCGATTCACACGAGGCCATTGCAACGTTAAAGATAAGTATTAAACATACGACTCCTGGGTCATGCTGTCTTTAGGTTAGTACTACTAAGAAGAGCCATGCACCCCACATGACTAAACAAAGTTTTTTCATACAAAAGATACCCACACACGCTAGCAACATAGCAAACATCAACACATCTAAGCTACTATGTGGATGTCCTTCACCATCTCCTTCGCTGTTGCCACCAAGCCAAGCCTAAGGTTCTCTGTGGCAGCATCATCAGTGTCGGTTGCCACTCCCTTACCTAGACAGACTAAGTCCACCTCTGGATAATGGGAGCGCACCACTGCCAGCACATGCGACCCCACGTGTTCTGTAGCATCCTTGGTAAACTCCTTCAGACGCAACCAGGATACTTTGCAAGCATTGATCACAACCCCAAGGGCGTTGCCAGGATAATGTCTTTAGAGTCATCCTCTGGGAGCACATTGAGCACTGGAGCAATCCCGCCGACCACTTCAGTGAGTTGCCCTTGCATCCGCTTGGTCTCCATGTTAGGGACACAGATTTGCTCTTGGGCCACATGGAGACGCTCTATATCACAAACACAGATTTCTCAGAACAAGATGACACATCAATACGGTACATCACACCAGGAGTATTCCTTACCCTGCATATCTTTCTCCAAAGCATCATGCTTGGCCACCAGCTCGGCATTTTGGCTCTGCGGCTATGTAATCTACTCCTGGGTGTCCTCTCTTGCTCCACCACCCACACCGTTAGCTCAGTGTTTAGACCTTGCATGGTCCACCTTAGTTGCTTCACTTCACCATGTAACTTGGCGTTCTCCAACAGGGTGGGTTAACCTAGTCAATCGCCTGTTTCCACTGCTCAACTACCTTGGCAATATCCTAACAAACGCAACAACATCAGCATGGGGCTAAATAGGACATACAGTAATAGTCAAATTGGTTAGGTCCTACTCACCTACAGGGACAATGGGGGTCCTCTCTTCAATTACTAGGCCCATGCCCAGCTCCGCACTCACACCCGTTGGCCCCTGTGTGGTTCCCGATGCCATGACGGACTTCAGACTACAGAGCACCAATATGTTATACTCATCCACAAGATTATCAAATAATCAATCTCCACAAAAATTAGACTCTGCTTACATGGTGGAGCCACTGAAGGATGACTAAAAGCTTCCACACCAATGACCTCCTTCGGCTACCTCTTGCCGACCATCATCGCTGTACCACCCGTTGCCTCTATCTCTGTTGTGGCTGTCGCAGTGGCATCTGCGCCATCACCAACCCCGCTAGCCTCCTACCCTACAGCACGGTCATCACCTCAGGGAGCACCTATTTTTGGCAGGACAGGTGATTGTGTAGGCGGCGTGGCGATGGGTGTTGACCTCCCGGGTAGACTCACTGGCCGCATTGGTGACGGAGGATGGAGGCCAGTCTCTTCCGTTGCCAGATTGGACTCTGGCAAGGGCTCCATGACCAGTGATGATGACCGATGCTGATCACCAACCAGTCCACCTATGTCCCTCGGTGATGCTGACCTCCGAAGACTGGTCGATGGTGTTGCAACATGTGTATTCGGTGGTGGGGATCCCCGTGGGGGTATCACATGCTGAGACGGACTCGGTGGGGGCATCCTTCGGGGCTTCTTGATTATTTGACTCAGAGGCACATTATCCTCTGAGTCCTTTGATGATGAGGATGATGAGATCACCGGACCCCTCTTCCTATTGGTCTTGGTGGTGATACCTTTCTTCAACCTAGGACTCCCCCAGATTGAGGGACTTGAGGCGCTACCCTTCAAAAGGGACAAGCGAGTGGTGATGCGCCTTCTTGCCATGCGAGGTCGTCTCCTGCTTGACTGCCTCCACCTCCTCTTCTTCGTTGCTGCTCCTATCCTTGTCGACCATCTGGTCGGCCAGGTCAGTAAGCGTGCGCTCCCAGCACAGGGCCTCTACGCGCGGCCACTCTCCAGTCGGGATGGTCGAGACAAACACCGCACGGTCCTGCCCAACAATTTTTTACATCATGTCAGTAACACACATAGATGTTCAGAATCAGCTATATGCTGGTAAGCAATTTGTAGCGTACGACATCGAGTTACACACACCTGTGGTGGCTAACTCGTGCAATTAAATGGATGTTGAGGTTTCTTCGACACCATCTTCGCCAGATTAAAGTTGTGGAGGACCTCAGCGCACCACACTTTGACAGTGTTGGTACTGATATCGGTCTCCACCTCCCGCGATGGGTCACTATGACCCTGGTACTCATTCATCATGCCAGGCCTCTCCCGGCATGGTTGCAACTGGCGTTGCCACCAAGTGCAGGCCACCATGATGCCATTTACCCTATCCCTGTCTATTAGTGGTAGTAGCTCTGTCACCTGCTCCATTTCCATCACATTGGGCTTCACTGCCCACTTGATATTGAACTTGGGGATTAGCGTCATGTTGCACAGCACAGGCCTCCCCTCTTGATTCTGTTTCATGTAGAACCACTTTTAGAACCAAAATTTCACCAAGGTGGAGTGTGGGATGTTTATCCACTGCACTTTCATCCCATCGCGCAGCACAATGTAGCACCTACCTACCACCTGGGAACCTCCCGTTCCTTCTCTCTTCTTCTTCAGGTAATAAAAATGGTGAAACAGATTGAAATAGAGAGGGATTCCCAAATACGCCTCATAGTAGGTGATGAACTCTGTTGGTGTCCCTACCCTGGGGGCCTAACACCAACTAGTAACTATGTGCTACGTGCTCCCAAATCCAGATGGTGATACAGGATGAACACACGATTTATCCTAGTTCGGACAAGAGAAGGCCCTACATCCAGTGGCGGGAAGTTTTGTATTATCCTGCACCGAAGTGCTTATACAGGGGAGATACAAGCAAGCGTATGCAAGGAAGGGGTTGAGAAGGGCCTAAGTCTAGAAGCACTAGTCCTAAGCCTTGCCGTGTGCGTGGAGAGTCAAAGTGAGTCTGAATGAGCCCCCCTCTCTGCTAGCCCTGCAGCCCCTTTTATAGTCCAAGGAGGGGCATGGGTGTATAAGAAACCCTAGCGGTGTGGTGAGGGCTATCGTAAGCAATGATGTCGAGGAGCGATCATGTTGAGAGCACTATTGGGGCATGTGCTGAAGTGAAATCGAGCCCTGTAGCAGCGTGCATGATGATGAGATTCGCCCTCCTGAGATGTCACAGCGAAGTTGGTGATTGACTGGTCCTGATGACGATGTTGGTGTGCCTCAGCGGCGTGGTGAAAGACGTGACCTCCTGTTAAGGGCGTATGACTGACAGGAGACAACATACAGTAGTGGTTGAATCATTGACCAAGATCGCTGAGAACCTGCGTCGAGGGGTACCCAGGGGGGCTTGAGGCCGTGTGGATAAGGACAAAGCCCAGAAATCCTGGTACAGATGTTGACATTCACGTTTCGTGGGGGTGTTTGACGGGGCACAATGTTTAGTACGGTGGAACAGTGGTCTGTACGAATTAGCGTTTCCCCAGGGATGGGTGGTAAAAGGTGGACGCGACCTCTGTACTTGCCCATCATATGTCGTTGTAGCCATGGGGGTTGGTAGGAGCAGGTGAGGCGCATTAAATGCTTTGACTCCCGTACAGAAGTAGGTGGATCGGGAGAGTATAGCAGTCGATGGAGGGTCGTTTGCCCTTGTGGAATTTTGTTGCTCGAGGGGGTGCTCAGTCGGGCCTCATTGCTCGAGGGTCCCATCGAGCTAGCATCATCCTGGGCCGTCGAGACCTGTTTATGGGCCGGCCTAGGGTGACTTAGCACCTGCACCTTATCCTTGAGCATTCGGGCTCGAGTTTGCCAGGGACTATAGCTAGAGATCATTGTGGGGATTTCATTGATGACATTGTGATTAACTTGCTTGATCGAGGGTTAAGGGTACCCCCTTATCCAGGTACCCGATAGTAGCCCCCAAGTCTCTGCGCGAGTGCTGGCACTCACGCATAGGTTCATGGGTCATAACGTTTGTCGTCTTCTAAAGGGTGCGCGCGAGCGTACCCTTTAGGGGTAGTCACCGAGGCCTTAGGGGAGTAGGTATGACTCCTCTGAGGGTTTACGTGGTTCTTGTCGAGGGGTGCTCATTTGATCGAGGGTAATAGGTGCGCCTACAAAGTTAGTTAACATGAACTGGAGTCATAGCTCCTAATCAATGGGTATTTTGAGCCTTTGAGCCCCCGAGCATATTTGACCCTCTTTCATTGAGGGTGCCCCGTGTAGTCGAGCCCCTGGGCCTCGCACGGCCAGGGCTTTGCTAGCTTTTGGCGAGATGCCCCATGAATCCTTTTGATCGGATGCGGGGGGAGGAGTGCCATACTACCCTCGACGGGCGATTTCTGACGTCCTCAGTGAGCTGTTATTAGGAAATCCATGTGAGAACTCATGCCCCATTTGATAGGGGTCAACTAGTGGCCGTGGAAGCATTCTCATTAAAGCCAAACAAGCTAACGCATGGATGCTGTTCCCGTTTGCTAGGGACCGGTAGCTCGATGCCTCCCTTCGAGGGGATCCCATTAGCGTCTCTTTGTTTTGGCCTTGGATATGTCCGAGAGGGTCTCGTGGTTCATTCTCGAGCGAGGCCTTGTGTTGGCTCCTCCTTGGACACCCCTGACTCGGGTACTCGAGGGCAGCTGTCGAACCCTGACCGAGGGCCAGCCTCTGCTCCCTCAAGGTTTGTTGTGGGGCCGGAGCCCATTTTCCTTCTCATAGAAGGCATCACCCATGGATGACGCCACCCGTCTGTTGGGCATGTCTTTTTAGGCAAGAGGCGAGGTAGTGCAGTCGTGGTGGACTCGGGCAATGACTAGAAGCCGCGTGGGCGATGCATGTGCCTGTCCCGAGAATCAAGGGAGCGGTTTGGTGAGCGCAATAAATGCGGATGGTTCGCTTACCCCCTTTGGCTGTATCCGCCTGTTGCTCTTCATACCGGCTATAAATTCAGGGAGGTGAGGGTTCGTCCATTCCCTACTTCGCCTTCCTGCCTTCTTGCCACTACCAAGAGAGAGAAAAATTGCTCTGTTAGCGCAAGAGGGCGAAAAGAGAGAGATAGAGAGAGATGGGAATCTTCCCTCTTGTCCTTCCGCCGAGCAGATCCGCGCTGCTACCATGGCACCGTAGATTAATCCCCTGAAAGATTGGTGCCCGTCGACTGTGACAAGCCAGGAGTTGGAGGAGCTAGTGGACGAGGGGCTTCTTCATCCTGTTGTTTCGTCTATCCGGCTGAAGTCGTTGGTTCCGCCATGGGGGGACTAAGAGCCGAACCCACCAGCGGGGTACGTGGTGAGCTTCGTCAAGTTCCACCAGATAGGGCTCGGGTCTCCTTTGAGCCGATTCATGTGGGCACTAACCCACCACTATAGGGTCGAGCTCCAGCACTTCTCCCGCAACACTATCTCCAATGCGGCGATCTTCGCCGCCGTCTGTGAGGGGTACATGGGGATGGAGCTGCACTGGGAGTTGTGACTTCATCTCTTCAAGGGAGAACACTTCACCAAGCCGGTGTCACTGGGGGTGAGGAGCATCATTCATGCAGGGAGCTGTAACCTGGCAATGAAGCAAAAGGAGTTGTATGTCCCAACAGTGTTGATCTCCAACCACAGTGGGTGGCACACCGGTTGGTTCCACATCCGAAACGACGAGGATCTGCTACCATAGTTCGTCGGGCGCATCATCACGGAGCGCCCGTACCATTGGCCACATGGCATGGTAGGGGATCTCCAGGCATAGCTGAACCCCCACCTCAACGCGCTGAGGACTCAGAGCAATCGGTGGATGAACACCAGGATCGTTGTTTCGGCATTTCACAGCTGGAGGGTGCTCCCTCTGATGGCGCACCTGCTGTGCCTGGATCTGATGGGGCCCGAGGCGTTGCTCGACCAGCTCGAGGCGTGCCGAATGTCGGCCGAGGAGCTGCCCCTTGACAAGGTCACGAAGCGGGTGAGGGGGCGGTAGCCGACACCTTCACCCCGAAGGAAGTGAATGGTATCCTGATGCTACCTAATGCCGGTCACATCCAGCTGGTAAGCATGCCGTCCTATTGTGCTTGAGTTCTCTTCTTCTTCTACTGAGTCTTATGTTTGCTATCATGGATTCGTGTGCAGGGGGCCATTGACTTTAGGAAGTTGATACCCCCGACCAAGAAGGATGACCCTGATCGGCAGGAGAGACACTTTATTGACCAGCATCTAAAGAAGAAGAATGATAATGAAAAGAAGAAGACGAAGGAGAGAAATCTCAAACGCCAGACGCTTGAGCAGCGCCGGGCTAAACAGAAGCGTGATAAGCTTCCTCTCGAGGAGTCCCCCTCGGAAGAAGATGAGGAGGAGGATGACGATGATGATGATGATGACGAAGAAGGGATGGCGGTACGTCTCGCAACCCATCTGCCTACTTCTCCTCATGCTAACGTGCGTTCTACATAGGAGAACGTCCTGGAGCAGCCCACCGCCCAGTCATCAAGGGCGGCCTCGGGAGAGAAGGCCATCTGACCCCTCGACTCACATTGGGTCTTCGTCGTGTCACGCGCGCGATGGTTCTCCACTGACCTCGTCTTAGGGTCAGTCTGGTACATCGCCTCCCTAGACTAGGTCCTCCATGCACAGTTAGCGAACCCAGGACCGTGCCGCCTCGGGCGAGTGGGTGATGTCATCCTCGACAGCCGAGGCACGGACTCAGTGGAGTAGGGAGGCCCGAGGACATCGACTGATGTCTTGGCGGCTTTGGATCCAGGAGGGGTACAGCTCAGAGGAGAGCCTCGAGGCCCCCGGGTGGCTTCAGGGGCCCCAGGAGGGCGCCCATTGTAACGACCTGCCTCCTCGAGGCCTGGCCCTCTTACATCTGGTCGCTTATCTAGGACATAGACTATCCTCACAGACCAACACTAGTCTTTTGTGTGTACTTTGTCCTCACTCGTGCGCACCCAGGAAGACTTTCCGGTTGGTCACCCATCCCTAAATTGCTCTAAGCCAAGCACGCTTAACCTTAGAGTTCTTTAGTGACGAGTTTTCAGAAAAGAAGTTGTAACTTATTAGCATGAGTATCCTATTAATCCTTTTGAGCCCTAGGCCGGGGTGTTACATATTCACCCCTTAGGAGATCGACGTCCTCGTCGGTCAACCCTAGGCTAGGAACGTCCCCTCTTGGCCACGTCCATGCATCCAGTGCCAGCGTATGTGTCATGCTATGCGACCACTCTGGATCCACACTAGCCATGCACACCATGCCTGCGCAACTGACACACGCGCCCGTGAAACCGAAAGGGTCAGCTCTGATACCATTTGTAACACCCCAAAGTCCAAATGGCTTAGATTCACTCTGCACACTGAGCAAACCACACCTACCACCATCCCACTTAAACTTTCATCCTTGCTTCCCTTAAAAGGATTAACCCGGGGATGGTGGGATGGACTCTAGAAGCCTTATATGTTGGTCTATCCCACCTTAAACAACCAAGGTGGGACTACACTCTCCACAATATCTCATAACAACCACATGGGCCACTATGGGCAAATAGGCCGGGTGTGACATACAACCCCCTCAAAGAACTAGACGTCCTCGTGGAGCCCAACATACCCACAACTGGGCAAACGATGACCAGGAATGTTCTTCGCTTGGCCATGTCCATGCATCCAGTGCCAGTGCATGTGTCATACTGTGCGACCAATTTGGATCCACTCCAGCTGTGCGCACCATGCCTGCGCAACTGACACACGCACCGTAAAACCACAAGGGTCGGCTCCGATACCATTTATAACAACCCGCCTCCTCGAGGCCGGGCCCTCTTACATCCGGTCGCTTATCTAGGGCATAGACTGCCCTCATAGACCAACACTAGTCTTTTATGCGCACTTTGTCCTCACTCGTGCGCACCCAGGAAGACTTCCCGGTCGGTCACTCATCCCTAAATTGCTCCAAGCCAAGCACGTTGAACCTCGGAGTTCTTTAGTGATAAGTTTCTAGAAAAGAAGTTGCAACTTATTGGTATGAGTATCCTATTAATCCTATTAAGCCCTAGGCCGGGTTGTTACACCCATCATCCCACTAGGGTAAGTTTCATCGTCCTGAATTTTGTTTCTTGTCCTTGTGATTCATGGAATTGTTTGATGTTCCTCTCCTTTGTTGTGTTGCTCAGGCTCAAGCGCCTAGTGGAGGAGGCGGATCCTTCTCTAGCCAAGTGGCTTAGGGTGGATGCGGCTGCGAGGATGGCCGCAGTGGCCAGAGGTGCGATCTCGAGGCCTCTGTCCACGTCGAAGGTGGCCTGGCTAGCTCAGGCCTAGGTGGCAATAGTTCGAGAGAAGCTGACGAGCTCTGCTCTTGTTGAGGCTCGAGCAGCTCACAGGCCGTTGTGGGCAGTGTACCCGAGGCCAGGCGCTAGAAAGTGAGGGTGCCACCTAGGTTTCAATATCCATGGCCCCCACTCCTAGCCCGGTCAAGGCTTCTGCTGCTTCGCTCGAGGGGGAGCCCTTGACAACCATGAACCAGGGTCAGAGGACGCCCCGATCATCCTCAAGGATGAGGAGGGTGTGGTTCCCCCTCTGTCCGCTAAGGAGATGGTGGAGCATCCCCAGGAGGCAGGAGTGTTGCCTTCTTAGTAAGAGAGGTTGGAGCCATGGCCTAAGGGCCTGCACGAGGTGGAGGTGCAGCGAAAGCGGGAGTAGGAGAGCCTGCAGAAGCAGGAGGAGGAAGAGTGGCTGCAGAAGTTGCAGGAGGAAGAGGGGTTGGCCCCGAGCCAGCTCGAGTTACAGCGGTAGCAGAAGGTGGAATAGCTAGATCTGGGCTTGCTGGAGCAATAGCAGCAACAACAGCAGTAACAGCAGCAGCAACAGCATCAACATCAGTAGCAGCAACATCAACAGTAGCAGCAGGGGGCCATAGTTCCCTTGAGCCTGTTGCAGCAATGACCAGATGGGCAGTAGGAGACATTGGCCTCCTCGAGTCCATGGCATCGGCAGCAGGAGGAGGCGGCATCCACAAGCGTGTCCTCGCCGCCATGGTAGGAGGAGGAGGTGGCCCTGCAGGACCCACAGCACCCAGAGGCACCGGTGGAGGAGGACGCCTCAACACGGGGGAGGGTCGTCCAGCTGACCGGACACCCCATTCCGGAGGAGGCCTCGACACTCGGGGTGGTGTCTTTTAGGCTGATTCCTCGACCACCGCCATTCAGGCCGTCTGCCGCCCGGGTGTAACACCTCTGGTGTTATATTAACTAAAACATGCCATGTCATCATAGGCACTGCAAAGCATTCATGTTTAAGTCAACCTTAATGTGCATTAACTAAAACAAGTTTATATTATATAGGTTGATTGAGTTTAAATTCTATTTCAAAAACCCTTTATTTCCAACCCTAGTTTTATCCCCTTTTCTCTAATTCAAATTCTGTCAGGAATTTGGAGATACTCTAAAAAGAAAGTTTGTAGATCTTGACAAGAGCTACAAAGTTGGTATAGAAAGTTTTTCAAGTTTCCAAAAGGAATTATAAATTAATTTGAAAATACAGTTTCTAGCATTTATCTCCTTTTGATTTTAAAACCATAATTCAAAAATTATGCATAATTTGAGAAAACTTTGTACATGAAAAATGTTTGGTTTGACAAACTCAACATTTCATAGTTTTGAAGATTTTCAAGTTTTATTTAAAAATTAAAAGTAATTTCAAAAGTTTATTTCTAGGGTTAATCCCCTTTTCAAATCTGAATTCAAATTTTAAAATCTAAATAGAATTTGAAGATGCCCATTAAAGGAAAAGTGTAGCTCTTGAAAAGTTATGCAAATGATATTTTTGGAGATTTTCAAGTTCTTATACAAATTTTGGAGTAATTTGTATTTTAAACCCAGTGGCAATTCTGTAAATAACTTGAACAGCACCTAACCCTATCGGCGGACGCCATGGCCGGCTTCTCATCGCGCGCCGCCGTCCACCGCCGCACCTTCTCGGCCGCCCACGCTCTCACAGACGCGCGAAGGTTCACCGTCGTCGTGTCACCTGCTCCTTCATCGGCTCCGAGCTATAAATACCGATCGGACGACGCCGTTCTTTTCCTTTCTTCCTCCCACCACCGTCGCCGACGATCTCCCTCCGCCGCCGAAATTCGCCGTCGACGCTCAACCTCTGTCCAATTGCTCTCGCTCAAAGTTCCGCAACTTCCTCACGGTCCTTTTGGGCCAGTCCGTGTTTTATTTCATCGCCCGAGCTGCCTGCACGCAATCTTCTTCCTCGCGGCCAGTCAGTCGCGCCGCTGCCGCCATCTCCGCCGTTTGCTGTCGCCGGAGGTGAAAATATTTTACTTTCGACCCCTTAATCGTGCTCTCCGTGTTATCCTGCGTCTGATGTGCACCTTGGTTCGAGCAGCGCATTACCGGAGGTCACCGTGCCGTTGTGCCATCGGAGCGCCGCCGCCGCCATCACCACCATCGACCGTAGCTCAACCCAGCCACTCCGGACCTCTACTAACGTGCGCATCAGCGCCGTGGTGAGCTCCTGTGTCTATTCGTATTATCAATTTCATCCATCTCGCATCGGGAGTTGTTGTAGTGCAGTTCGAAGTCGTCGGAGTCCTGCTCGAGGGCTCGGCCGACGAGTCGAGGGGGTGATGGTCGAGGTGCGGGCTCGAATCGAGGGATCAAGTCGAGGGCTTGAATCGAGGGGTGCACTGTTCTCGAAGGTGTCGAGTCGAGGGGTGCACTGTTCTCGAGGGTGTCGAGTCGAGGGGTGCGCTGTTCTCGAGGGGTAGTCGAGGGTTGTACTGTTCTCGAAGGGTTCGAGTCGAGGGGTGTACTGGTCTCGAGGGGAGGCTCGTTCGTCGGGCAGAGTTCCGTCCTCGAGGGGAGGCTCGTTCGCTGGGGGAAGTCTCGTCTTCGAGGCTGGTCCATTCGCTCGAGCAGAGTTCCGTCTTCGAGAGGATGCCCGAATTGTACCCTCGAATGTACAGTACCTAACCGACCGATAGATCCTCGAGCAGGCCTTGGCTTCGAGCTGTCATAGCCCATCCGTGAGTTAGCCCGGCATGCTTTAGCCTGCGAGCCCTCGAGCGTCGTTAGCTAGCTCGTTGGACTCCACGTGTTGTGCTGAGACTGATGGACCAGACCATATCACCGGAGACCTCACCGACGGCGAGGAATCGGCGGTCAACCGCCGCGCGGCCGTCGGTCAGCGCGGGGTTACTGTGCCGATTTTCCTTTTTCTATTTTTAGAAAATGATTTAAATGCTATTTTCTTTGAAAATTCATAGTAATTCATTTATAGCTCCAAAAATTCTAAAAATTTTTGTGAATGTTCCTCATGATGTCATCTACATAGGAAAAATATGAAATTGCCAAAATTGAGTACTTTTTGCATATGTTAAAATTAACCCTAATGATCTTTGGCACTTTAATTAATTGTTTGCGCTTACTTTAATCATGTCATTAGGATTTAATTAACGTTATTTTATGTGTTTAATTAATTATAAAGATGATGTAGTTAACCCTAACAAATTATATACGCGAAGTTTAGTTAGCTTACAATTTTATCGTGAAAAAAAGTTGTACTCGATCCCTGAATTTGATCATGCACTCATCGAGCATCATGTTTACTATTCCATCATGTAAAGCATATGAATTATCGAATAGTTTTCGTTAACGGAGAGTTAACGTATCACTCAGATCCGAAGGACGAGCAGATTCAAGAATCGGGAGTTGATCCAGAGTTTGAGAACTTCTACCCCGAACATCAAGGCAAGCCCCGGATACATTTAAACCCTATTCTATTTATAAAAGCTTTATCGCTTCAGCTCTGATATGTTGCATTAAGTAGTAGGAGTTGAGTGAAAACCCACAAATTGCATTACCTGTCTTATTTCCTTAATCCTTGTCACCTACTTGGAAGATTAGTAGTAATGCTTAGCCCTGCTTATTTATTTGTTCAAAGGAAAAGAATGAAAAAGATGAGATTGGTTTTCTTATTGAAAGCTTGATGTTAGTAATAAATCGAGTCCGGACGGCGAACTTGCACTGGGAACGGAGTCCCTCTGTAGTGTTCTCGTCTGTTGATGCCCTAGGTCCCGTCCGATGGTGACCTGTCGATAATCGAGAAATTTAGAAATCCACATGGATGAAGTGGTATACGGATGGTTGGAGCCGTGTATGCCATGGAGTGACCTAGCGTGGGGTCGGAGAATCCCATCTGCTGTCATAGTGTGTTTTACTGTGGGGTTTAAGTTCCCATGTATCTCGGTACGCTGGGCCGCAGAGCTCACGTGTATCATGTGGTGATATACGGCTGAGGTTGTTATCCCGGTATATCGGTGTATCTGGGGTGCTTCGGAGTTAAAGTCTCCGGTATGCTCAGTCGCCTAGGTCCCAGCTGGGTATGAAAATGGATTCAAATCGCCGTTGCTTCTCGGAGAAGAAGACTCGATCACTGATCATCATCGTAGTAACAACTTGAACAAAAATTAAGGTTAATAATGGAGTTGGTTGATAATGGGAGATAGTCCCAGCAACTTCTCTTTCTGTAAAGCTTTTCTGCAAAATTGCTTATCTCTTACAAGCCTTACCTTGTCCCTCTAGCCTGCATATCTTGAGTCTCTACCCTTCTCTTTCGTCGGGTCAGTCTTGTTGAGTACTGTTGTACTCAGGGTTTGTTGAACCCCTGTTGCAGGTGAGCTTCATGGGCAGGAGTGTTATGCATCCTGCTGCATGACAGTCGTCGAGGAAAGCAACGACGAATAAAGATATTAAGCTCTTGGGCAGAGCTTTTGTGTAATATTGTAGTCTACTGCTACTCCACTACTATTATGGTTTGTATAACTTAAACCTATTCTTGTAAATATTTGAAACTCAGAGTTTGTAAATGTATGTTATTGTAAGTCTTCCGCTGTTTTACTCCGTGGTATTTTAATTATATGAAATTGTTGTAATACTGCAATGTCTCTCTACAACGATTGATCCTGCTCGGAGAATCGTGGATAATTCGGGATTTACCCGACAGACTTTTTAAGTCGTATGGAACGCAGTCATGATTATTTGGAGTCTGTTTAGACAATAATCATGCGTGTGGGCCATATGATTTAGGAGGTTCTGCCACACCGGGGGTCCTTGTATGACCAGATGGGCAGTAGGAGACATTGGCCTCCTCAAGTCCATGGCATCGGCAGCAGGAGGAGGCGGCATCCACAAGCGTGTCCTCGCCGCCATGGTAGGAGGAGGAGGTGGCCCTGCAGGACCCGCAGCACCCAGAGGCACCGGTGGAGGAGGACGCCTCAACACGGGGGAGGGTCGTCCAGCTGACCGGACACCCCATTCCGGAGGAGGCCTCGACACTCGGGGTGGTGTCTTTTAGGCTGATTCCTCGACCACCGCCATTCAGGCCGTCTGCCGCCCGGGGGTCCTTGTATGGTCCCAACACATACGCCTTGGTAATATTCGAGGGGGAAGGAGCCGGTGGGGGAGGCCGAGTCCTCGGGGGCCAAGTCAGAGGCCAAGGCACCCTTCCCCACACTTGTTGATCATGTGGCTCATCACGGCAGGTCAATGGACATGGTGGACACCATCATGGCATGCGTGCTAGAGAGGGTCAACGCCGACCTCCCCTATTGGGGCCAAGATGTCCTCCAGTTCTGGGACCTGACAGACCCTGACGCGGTCCTGTTCGAGATGAACGACCCAGAAGAGGACAAGCATTGGGAGCACGTGGAGGAGTTCCAGGCCTAGATGCAGCAAGCCATGAAGGTAGCCGCCGACATCACCAGCGAGGGCCTTTCGAGGGCCTTTGCGGTATGTGGTTTTCCTTTTTTGAGTTTTTGAGGTTGATTGTCTCTTGCCTGGTGCTTACTTCTATGTTTTCGATGCTCAGGATTTGAGGAGATGCTCCCAAGCCAAGTCCCAGTTCATTCACATGACTAGGGGTGGATGGGGGAGAGTCCCGCTGCTGCAAGACCAACTCGAGGCCGCCAAGGCAGAGGTGTCGCAGGGGAAGGAGGACCTGGCCAAGGCCCAGGAGGAGGCAACCAAGGCCATGGAAGAGGTTCAGGCAGCCCGTGGGGAGGCATCCTAGGCCACGGAAGAGGCCACCCAAGCCAGGGACGATGACAGCCGGGCCCGCGTGAAGGCACAGAAGACCCTCGAGGCCGTCTCTTCCTTAGAGGAGCGTATCAAGTTACTCGAGGGGGAGCTCTGAGACTCATCAAAGCACATCAAGGGGCTTGAGGTGGACATTGCCCAAGTCTCCTAGGCACATGACGTCCTCAACATCTCAGTTGGGGAGAAGCAACGGCGTTCCCAGGCCTTGTGAGCCGAAGTTGCCATGCTTAGGGAGACCCTCCTGAAGAAGGAGGAGGCCGTTGCACTGGCCAGCAAGGCCATCAAAGACCTGAGGGTGGAGAAGACGGAAGCCACCTGTGCCATGGAGGAGTCCCAGAAGGATTACTCCTCACTGCAGGAAGCGTTTACTACCTCGACACCCATGCCACAGTTATGCCATTCTCCTTTTCTCTTTTGATTCCAGCTTTTTTAACTCTAGCTGCCTGTTCATCGTGGATGATCCTATCTAGGTTTTCAAAGCTTGAAAAGGAGAGGCTCGAGGCCGAGAACAATGCCAAGATGCTCCAGGAGCTTTATTGGAAGGAGGCGACGCTGACCAACAAGCTCCACTCCATGATCACCTCTATCTGCGACGACGTCAGAGTCGAGCCTGAGGAGAAGGTCGAGGAGGAGGAGGAGGAGGTTCATGGGACTTCGCTCATCAACAAGCGTGCGATGGCAGTCATCTACTCTGGCTTCACCTATGACATGGACGTCGTCTCCCACGCCTTCATCTCTGACCCTGACAAGACCGACGCTGAGAACGAAGAGCTGCATCGGGCCATGATCGAGAAGGCCGAGGAGCCGGGTGAGCGGATGGTGAAGCTTTTTGAGCCCGAGGTCCTCTCTCCTGGCTTCGATGACAACACTAGTCTGTGAGCCAAATCTGGGCAAAAGAGGCCCATGTAATAGGTTAGTTTTCATGACACGTTGACATCATAGCCCTTAGGGCTTTGAAAACAATGTGCGTCATGCTGGATGCCTTTTGGAAGTTTTTATCTCGAGTTTCTTATCTCTTTTTTTCTTGATTCTTACTTTTACTAAGTTTTTGACATGTGCTCGAGTCCCTTGAGGGGGTGCGAGTGGAGGTACCATAGCGCATGGGCGTAGGCAAGCTCCCGGCTCGACAACCCTCGACCCTTAGGGATTTTGAGGCGTTTTTTACTAAGTAAAAGTAGAAAGTCAAAGCATAGGAGAGGAAGAAGGACGTCGAGTTTCAAAAAAATGTGTGAGTTTTTTGGGACTTCGGGGGCTTCCTCCCCTTGTAGCCCCGATGGGAGACTCGACTCTGAGGAAGCAGAGTCGAGGCTACCTTATATGAATTAGAAAGCATGCTAAATCGAAGCCATTTACATTTATTCATTCATCATGCTATAGCTGTACATAAGATGATAAATGTACAAGGCCTCGAGGCCCTAGGGGTAAAAGGGACATAGCTGTTCGATGTTCCACGCATTGGTGAAGGTCTCGCCCTTGCCGTTCGATAGTTTGTAGGTTCCTGGCTTTAGCACTTCAGGGATGATGTAGGGACCCTCCCATGGCAGAGTTAGCTTGTGGCATCCCTTGTTGCTCTGTCGTCGGAGGATGAGGTCACCGACTTGGAGGTCCCTCTTGTGCACATGCTTGTGATGGTAGCCTTGTAGCTTCTGCTAGTACTGTGCTGAGTTAAGGAGGGCCATATCTCAAGCCTCCTCAAGTTGGTTGATGGTGTTCATGAGGACCTCCTTATTCGTCTGCTCATTGTAGGCCTTGAGTCGAGGGGACCCATACTCGAGGTCTGTGGGGAGGATGGCCTCGGACCCATAGACCATGAAGAACGGGGTGAACCCCGTGGCCCAACTTGGTGTCGTCCTTAAGCTCCATAGGACCGAGGGTAGCTCGATGGCCCACTTCTTCCCATACTTCTTGAGGCGGTTGGAGATCCTTGGCTTGGGGCCCTGCAAAATCATGCCATTGGCATGCTCGACTTGGGCATTAGTTCGATGGTGGATGACAGCATACCAATTCACATGGATGTGGTGGTGGTCGTAGAAGTCCAAGAACTTCTTGCTGGTGAACTATGTGCCTTTGTCAGTGATGATGACGTTGGGGACCCCAAAGCTGTGGATGATGTCGGTGAAGAATGAAACTGCCTGCTCGGACCAAATGTTGGTGATGGGTCAGGCCTCGATCCATTTGGTGAACTTGTCGATGGCTACCAGCAAGTGTGTGAAGCCCTGGTTGTCTTCTTTAGAGGTCCAATGAGGTCGAGCCTCCACACGGTGAACGGCCAGGTGATGGGGATCATCTATAGAGTGTGGGCGGGGAGGTGCATTTGCTTGGCGTAGAATTGGCACCCCTCGCATGAGCAGACAAGGCCGATGGCATCAGAGACAGCAGTCAGCTGGTAGAAGCAGCGTGGTGACCACAAGCCTCTGAGTGTAGATCTTTGAGCAGCGTGCTGCCCTCATTGATGGTGATGCAGCACTGGAGGATGCCCGTGGGACTGCATCGATAGAGCTCTTTGTTGTCACCAAAGAGAATGTAGGTTTTGACACGTCGAGCAATCCATCGAGCCTTGGTTTGATCTTCTGGGAGCTCCCCTCGAATAAGGCAGTCGAGGAAGGATGTGCGCCAATCAGGCTTAGGAATCAGAGGTGGGATCGACCCCTCGATCTCCATGACCTCGGCCCGGTTGAGGGGGCCTCAATCGAGGAGGGAGGCTCGATGGCTTGCGGAGTGGCTTCAACTCCCATGCCCCAGTCAATGGAGGGCTTGGACAGATCTCTTGAGAAGACATTGGGCTGGATGGTGCCTCGAGTGGATGCAATCCTCACGAGCTCATCGGTAGCTTTGTTGCACCTTCGTGGGATGTGGTTGAGCTCAAGGCCATGGAACTTGTCCTCCAACTTGTGGACCTCCTTGCAATAAGCTTCCATCTTGGGATCATGGTAGCTCAAGGCCTTCATGACCTGGTTGATCACGAGTTGTGAGTCACCATGAACATCGAGGTGTCGAACCCCAAGCTCGATGGCGATGCGCAGGCCGTTGACGAGGGCCTCATACTCGGTGATGTTGTTCAAGGTAGCAAAATGTAGCCGGATCACATAGCGCATATGGACGCCTTGAGGTGAGACAAAAACCAGGCCTTCGCCCGCCCCCGTCTTCATCAATGACCCATCCATTTGGATTTGTGCCAGAGGAAGTTGGGTATCGGTCCACTCGGTGATGAAGTCTACCAGCACTTGAGACTTGATGGCCTTGCATGGCGCGTAGGTGGGGGTCTCGCCCATGAGCTCGATCGACCACTTGATTCTCCTCGCGGCCTCCTGGTTCTGGATTATCTCCCCGAGGGGGAAAGATGAAACCACAGTTACCAGGTGGCCGAGGAAGTAGTGTTGGAGCTTGTGTCGCGTGATGACGATGGCGTAATGCAGCTTCTGGATCTACGGGTAGTGGACCTTGGTCTCCGAGAGTACCTCACTAATGAAGTAGATGGGCCATTAGACGGGCAATGCATGCCCTTCCTCTTCCCTCTCAACCACATGGCCACGCTAACCACCTGGGTGGTGGCGGTGACATAGAGCAAGAGGGGCTCGGCTTGGCTTGGAGGCACGAGGACTGGAGGTGAGGTTAGCATGGCTTTCTGCTTGGCGAGGGCCTCCTCGGCCTCGAGGGTCCAGGTGAAGTGCTCCAACTTCTTCAAGAGATGGTACAGGGGCAATGCTTTTTCTCCGAGACATGAGATGAAGCGGCTAAGGGCCGCGAGGCAGCCCGTGACCTTCTAGATGTGCTTGAGGTCTCAAATTGGGCCCATCTTGGTTGTTGCCGAAACCTTCTCGGGGTTAGCCTCGATTCCATGCTAAGAAATGATGTATCTGAGGAGCATGCCTCGGGGGACGCTGAAGACACATTTCTCAGGATTGAGCTTGATATTCTTGGCCTGGAGGCACTCAAATGTGATTTTGGGTCATCAATGAGGTTGTCGGCCATTTTGGTCTTGACAATGATGTCATCGACGTAAGCCTCAACTGTTGAACCTATGTGCTTGCCAAAAACATGAAGCATACACCGCTGATATGTTGCCCTGGAATTTCGAAGGCCGAAGGGCATGGTCACATAGCAGCACATGCTAAAAGGTGTGATAAAGGAAGTTGCGAGCTAGTCGGACTCCTTCATTTTGATTTGGTGGTAATCGGAGTAAGCATCAAGAAAAGAAAGGGTCTCACATCCCATAGTTGAATCAACAATTTGATCAATACGTGGTAAAGGAAAAGGAACCTTAGGACATGCTTTATTCAAACTAGTATAGTCTACACACATCCTAAATTTCCCATTTTTTCTTAACTAGTACAGGATTAGCTAACCACTTGGGGTGATGAACCTCCTTGATGAACCCGACCACCAAGAGCTTGTTGACCTCCTCCCCGATGATCTTGCACTTCTCCTCATCAAAGGAGCGCAAGTGTTGCTTCACCGGTTTGGATCCTGCCCGGATCTCCAAGGCGTGCTCGGCGACTTCCCTCGGTATGCCCAACATATCCAAAGGACTCCACGCAAACATGTCAGCGTTCACGCGGAGAAAGTCGATGAGCAGTACTTCCTATTTGTCACTGAGGGTAGCACTGATCATCAGCGCCTTCCCGTCGGAGTTGCTCAGGTCAAGGGGCATCTTCTTGGTGTCTTTGGTAGGCTCGAAGTTGCTGACATGGCATTTGGAGTCAGGGGCCTCGGCAGCCAGCCAATCGAGGGTTGCCATGATCATGGTTGACTCCTCGAAGGCCTCCCTGTTCTCGACGCATTCGACGCTGTAGTCGTAAGCGTGCTCGTGGGAGGGGCTGACGGTGATGACGCCTTTGGGCCCAGGCATCTTGAGCTTGAGGTAGGTGTAGTTGGGGATGGCCATGAACTTGGCATAGCCGGGTCAGCCAATGATCGCGTGATAGGTGCCATGGAAGCCGACGACATCAAAGGTGAGGATCTCCTTCTAGAAATTCGTGTATGTGCCGAAGCAGACGGGAAGGTCAATGCGATCAATGGGGTAGGCCTTCTTCCCCGGCACGACTCCGTGGAAGGCCCAGATGCTGTGACTGAGCTTCTCCCTAGGACTCCTAGAAGGTTGAGGGTCTCCGTGTAGATGATGTTGAGGCTTCTACCCCCGTCCATGAGCACCTTGGTCAGGCGATTGTTGATGATGATGGGGTCGACGATGAGCGGGTACACTCCAGGCCTCGGGACGTAGTCTAGATGGTCATCACGGTCGAACGTGATGGCCGTACTAGAAAAGTTAAGGTAGTGAGGGGTCGCCACCTGCACAGAGAAGACCTCTCAACGCTCCTTCTTGCGCTAGCGTGATGTGAGCTAAGTTGAGGGCCCCCCATAGATCATGTAGTATTCATGGACCTCGAGGAAGCCATCCTCCTTGTCACCGCCTCGATCCTTGGGCTCATCCTTCTTGTCGCCCTTCCTAAGACCCAGGCCCTCAAAGTACTTCTTGAGCATCCGACACTCCCCAAGGTTGTGGTTCACCCCTCCCTTGTGATAAGGGTAGGGCTCTTTCAGCATCTTATCGAAGATGCCCCCATCGGGGAGCCTAGAGGCTTCTTGTGCTCGGTGACAATGATGAGGTCGTCGATGGGGGCCTCACGCTTGCCCTACCAATCCTTCTTATTCTTCTTGTTGTTGTTCTTCTTGGCGCCCTTGGTTGAGCTCTCGGGGTCGGCTGCTTGTGCTTTCCCCTTGTCCTTGCCGTCGCCAAAGAAGGTGCCCACCTTCTCCTCGTTGGCTGTGAAGTTGGCAACGATGTCCATCAGCTCATCGGTGGTCTTGGGGGATTATGCCCTAGCTCTCAGACCAGCTCCTTGCAAGTCGTGCTCAAGACGAATGCAAGGATGATGTCCTAATTAGAGATGTGGGGGAGCTCGGTGCGCTACTTGGAGAAGTGCCGGGCGAAGTCACGGAGGGACGTCCCAGGCTTTTGCTTGCAGTTGTGGAGGTCCCAGGAGTTCCTGGGGTGCACATAGGTTGCCTTGAAGTTCCCCTCGAACACCCAGACTATGTCAGCCTAGTCGGGGATCTGATCGAGGGGTAGCTCCTCGAGCCACCTTCGAGCGGTGTCGGACAGGAACAGAAGGAGCTGGCGGATGATGGCGCGGTCGTCGCGTGCTCCTCCTAGCTGACACACCAGCCAGAAATCAACCAACCACAACTTGGGCTTGGTATCACCATCATACTTGGTGAGGCTTGTCGGGGGGCGAAATGGAGTAGGCAGCGGTGTCTTTCAAATGGTCTTGCAGAAAATTCGAGGTCCCAGCGACTCGGGGGATCAGTGCTGGTCTTCGTCGCTGTCGTAGCGCCCGCCCTTGTGTGCGCTATAGCCTCGTGCCTCAGCGTCACCACTCTTGTGCCTGCGGTTCTCATTGATGTCATGGCGTGTGTCCCGAGGCTCGCAGTTGTCGAGGATGTGCTCCCGTACAAGGACTGCTCTCTTCTGCTGGAGAACAGGCTCCTTGTAACAATCCTAAAAATCCAAACACGAAAATCACAACCAACAAAAATTTTTCTAAAGTATCCAATGTTTGGTGAGTGTCATATAGGAAAACATCCCATAGTTGCACAAGTAGCACCAATGTTAGTTGAAGCATTTGCATTGTAACAACAAAGTATGATTTGCTTCTTATTGATTTTATGTGTTGATAATAAAATCAATAACCTTTATATCACATGTGAACATGTATATGCATAAGTATTGCATATGCTAACATGAGTATGTTTATCTGTACACTAATCTTGACATGGCTACCAACTAGACCATGAGACCCTAGTGGACCCACCAAGCACATGTGCCATGATGCTAATGCTTTAGCACTAACCTTTACTAATTAATCATGGCATAGCTTGGGATTAGAAATTGGAAAAGTATTAGGAAAAGAAGGGAATTAGAAAAGGCCAAAGCAGCCCAGCAAGGCCACCAGGCTCAGCCTGCCTCCACCACACGCCATGGCCTGCTCGGCCACTATGGCCCAACCGCTGCCTTGCCCACGCCCCGGCCTGCTTCGCAGCCCAGATAGGCCAGCCCCGTCGCTCGCCCACATGCGCCTGCCCGCGCTGGCTCACCTACGCGTGCTGTAGCCTAGCTAGCTAGGCTGGCCCAACAAGCGCTGCTACCCTCGTGTCACGCGCTCGTCACCCACAGATGCTGACGGGTGGAGCCCGGTTGTCAGCTCCAACCTCTATCTACTTCTGTCTACTCCCGATGCCTTTTTTGCCGGTAATTTTTGGTATGGCCGAACTCCACCATCCACACTGTCGCCGCCTCGTGCGATGCATGCCACGCGCCCCGCCGCGCCCGCCACAAACCCTAACCCTAGCACAAGCGCGCCGTGACTGCCTGATGCCCCCATGCATCCTCGCCAACCGCCACCATGGCTGCTCCGTCGCCCGGCTATAAAAGGAACACCGTGGCCTCCTTAGGGTTTCCACAATGCCCACCACCTCTAGTAAGCCCCACGGCCTTCCCCAACTAGCCACTAGATAGGAGAGAGAGGCAGGAAAGGAGTTTCTCGCCGTCGGAGCTGTTTCACAGCCGCCGGAGGCAAGTGACGCCGCGGCTACCTCCCATGCCATCGTGCCGCGGCACCGCACGGCCCTGTGAGCTCTGCACCAACACGCGACCTCACGATGTCTCGCCCTCCACTTTGAGCCTTTGCACCGAAGCCCGCACCGTGAGCCTCTGCCTCGCCTTGTGACATCACGCACAGTTCGGGAGCTGCCAGTTCACCATGTCACTCTGCTACACCAGCACACGACCGCCTGCATTGACCCCAACCGGCATCAAGCGGACTGCCCATGGCAGACCCACGGTGAGCTCCCGCCTTTCTACACCGTCTTCCTCTATAGCCGCCGTTCCTTGTTCCCATGGCTGCCACCGTGAACTTCACCGCTGAACATGTAAGGCTCCGCCTTCACTGCCACTGGCATGGCGTACACATGCGTGCACGTGCTACACACCCACACATAGGACAACCCGGCCTTGCCAAGCCCACAACGCACGGGAGCACTGCCACCCTCGCCCAGCTATACCATGGCCGTCGCCAGAGCTTCATCATGTTCCCACTGCTCCGATCATCCTCTTGCTTCATTAACCCAATGGCTAGCTCTGCCTTCATCTAGAACATGCCTTTGGCAACATCTATGGAGCCGGCATGGACAACCGTGGGGGCGCGCCACTTTGCCGCCCCCAGTCTGCCCGGACTCCGGCCACCGTAGCGCCGCTGTGGTCCTCGCGACCACGCGTGCCCCGTCGAGCCCCGTTTAGCCTCGGTAGGTAGGTCTTGGAGCTCCTAGCTGCTCCAATCGAGAAGACGAAGGAGAAGATGACACCACCAACGCTGTCCGCCACCATCGCCGTCGGCCACCTAGCTAGAAGCTCCCGTTTCTCAAATTGAGACCAGCAACGCATTCGCCTTGTCCTCATGAAGCTATAGCTCACCTCCGAGCCACGTCCCGCGCGCCAAAGCGCCCCGCGACCGTAACCACGCTGCCCGCTGCCGCCGTCGTGCATGCGCCGGCGAGGCTAGCTCCTGTGAGCGCGTCGCGGAACCACCATTGCATTCACCAAGCACTAGCACCGCCGTAGTCGTTGCCCAAGCTAGTTAATCCAGCTGCTCATCATCGCGTAGCTCGCTGCTGGCGAAGGCCGGTCGAGCCAGCCCTGATGCATGAGACAGAGGAGATGGGGAATTTTTCCCCTACGTCGGTGCACCCGATCCACCGTACGCCACCGTGGACCAATGAAACGGGGCCACGTGGACTTAGTGTCTCTGGACCACCATGAGCCAGTTTCACACAGCCAAAAACCGTGGACTAAGCCCGTTTCTGTTCCAGAACCGCCATATGGCTCCTCCTTTGCTTGGGCCGGGTTGGGCCGGCCGGCCCAACTCGGCACAAGACCGGCCCTGACCAAGCCCGCCAAACCCGGTCTAGGCCCGGTCACGTTGACTGTTGACTGGTCAACGGTCAACCGTTCACTTTTGGTCCCACCTGTCAGTGACTCAGCGACTGGCCCCACCTGACAGTGCTGACATCAGCATGACGTCAGTGTGACGTCAGCCCTGCACCCTTGCTGCTGGACCTTACCGCCACGTGGGCCAATCTGGTTGCGCCACGTGTCAATCTCTGGTTAACCAGCCCCTTTTTCTTTTTTAGAATATCAATTAATCTTCTAAAATTCATAACTTCTTCATAGGAACTCCGAACATTATGAACCAAGTGTCCAAATTTTCATAAAAATGAGCTCTACATCATAGGCTTATGTATGATTGCATTCTGAGTTATTGGATTTCATTTGGTTCTTTGTGATTTATATATAGGGGTGGCTTCCATAACCATTATGTCTCGATTTTAGATCCTACGAAGGAGTTGTTCGAGGAGGAGGACTAGGAGCACTCCAAGGACTTGACGGAGGACTTCAGCGACAGATATTTAGGTGCCACATCCCACCCAACCTCGTAGATCCTATTATGCATGCAACATAATAAAATGCTAGTGCTCTACTTTTGCAATAATGCTATGATATGCTATGATAGGATTGCATGGTAGATTACTTGTATGCCTATTCCTTGTCATAACCTTCACCCTGCTCACATGCTTATAGGGTAGACATGCCATGCAATGCTTGTTACTTGCTACTTATACTCCACTTGCATTGTATTTGGAGATATGATGCGGTTGGTGGACTTGGGTGGATTCGGCTCAGGATGCCGGATTTGGTGTTTGTATGGGTGTCTCTGGGTAATATAATGTGGGAGGGTTGTCTAGTGAGGGTTGAGTTGACTAGACAGGATCTACAATGAGCTTTTGGAGTGAGTCTTACCGAGGGGGTGCGGCCTAGGCACCCCTGTGATCTGAGTACTTGTGGTGGGTACATGGTGACTTGAGGAGATCCCAGGGTTGAGAGCCTTCATGGAACGAGGCCCCAGGAGCGAGATGCCATTGAGGTAGAGGGCACTAATGGCCTTGTTTGAGGAGATATCCTGTCTAGTCCACCCTAGGACCTATTGTCTCTTGAGAACCAGAACCACGGACCCCTTCGTACACACCACTCGCCCCAGATGAATCGGGGGTGGATGATTTTAGCTACCTAGGGCGATGCCACTACTACTCGGCGTATGTAGTGTAGGAAGGTACGGGTAGAGCCCACACCCTTCCAAGATGTTCATGTAGCCCCTCTCCGAGCATCGGCCCCTCCGAGCATGGTACATGACTTCACATTCTCAGCCACTCCAGATCAGACTTGGGGTGTTCTAGGGTTGAGAGGTGGGGTGGCATCGTCATAGTTAGTTGGTCATTTTGATATCAGCCTAGGCGTTCTAGAGCACCAATGATGGTTATCTTATGGATGGTCGGCTTTAGCCGATTACAGATGTGTACACACTCTGCAGAGTTGATTTGAATCTACATATAGTCTGTAGCCTCGGTATAGCTATCCCGTGACCCACACTTCTCTTGTGTAGTGAGATGAGTCCTTTCTACCTCCTCCTAAGTGATGTTGTTGTTACCCTACGGCATGATGGCCGATTAGGCATGGATGGGAGGGAGTTGTCCATTGCCACCATGTGTGAGCGTGGTTGTTGAGAGAGCTGAGAGGATGATGGTTGGTGGTATGGAGTTGTGGGATGGGAATGGATTAAAACTTGATGAACAATTATTATATAATATTGATGATACTTGCATAGGAAACTATAGCCAAATAATAGGTCCCTTGATTATATCCATTTGCATCCACCTACTACAAAGCATAAGCAAAGCATAAGGTGGGAGCCGGTGGCCAGTACAAATCATACTGAAACTTATTTGGCAGGTGAGCCTGACTACGCCTATGGCGACAAGGGGCTCGAGGATTAGATGGTCTCATGCCTACGCTCAAGATGGTGCAAGACGTTGCTTCCATGATATCCCTCTACTTACGTAACTGTTCTAGATGCTAGACACTCTGATGATTCTGCCATGTGGCGATATAATAATTATGTAAACCCCTCTATTGTATTCCTTTATTCGATGTATGTCTTTGTAATCAACTGTTATCGGATATTTGATGATTTGGCCTCCTGGGCTATCATTTTATCCTTCATTCTGTGTATTTTCTCTTCGCAGAAAATTAAGGATGTTTTAGTTGGTATCAGAGCCATGCTTGACCCTAGGACGAGGCCCATAGGATTGGACGATAGAATAGGAAGACCTTGAACTACTTCTGGTTATATACCAACCTTGCATAGCGCTTTTATGCTTCGCTCACCTCCTCTCTCACTTACCTTCTAAATTTCTTTCTCAATTCTGAATGTAGATGGTATCTCATGGACACTGGATCGACTAACAGGCTTCAGAGGATTTGCGAAGATGCTTTGTGAGGTGCTCCAGGAGCTTGGTGTTCGCACTGAGTACATCGAGTACTTCTGTTGAGCCGAGCTATCACCCAATGATCTCCAGGGACACTTCATTATACACCTCAGAGTCCCTGCGAGCAGGACCATAGAAGAACTACCAGTCTTTACCAAGACAAGCATGGGTATGTCAGTCAAAACAGGAGTTCAGACAGTCTCTCACGTGGCACTTGGCTGCGTGATGCATGACGCCCATGAAAAACTCAAAAATGGTCCATACCGGCTACTACCCCAAGCTTGGGACCTCACCAGGGATATCTGAGGACAGATAATTGCTACTAAATAGCTTGCCTTCAACCAAAGGAACCCCTTTGTCGATACCCTGGAAATGGGTACCCCGGACCCCTGGTTTACCAAACTAAAACCCCGCAAAATCAGCATCTTGACCCCTCCGATAACCTCCTGCGCTAACGTACGAAGGCCCACAGGCTAAGACATATCGGGCTAACCCACGAACGAACGACGATGGCCCAAAGCCAAAAGCTTGCTCCATAGGCTATCGAACGGACTAGTACTATACACCCGAGAAGTTACCGAACGGACTGGTACTGTACACGCGAGGGTACAATTCGAGCGACCCCTCGAGGATGGAACTTCGCCCTGCGAACGAGCCTGCCCTCGAGGATGTAACTTCGCCCGCCGAACGAGCCTCCCCTCGAGGATGGAACTTCGCCCAGGCGAATGGGCGGCCCTCGAGGACAGTGCACCCCTCGGCTCCCTACTCTCCCGTATGGATCCGAGCGCATTTAATGCGATCTATCTACCCCCGCCTAACCGCATGGCCACAGTTACGGTAACAGTTGCAGGCGTGGCGGTCAAATCTGCTTTTACCGCCCATGCCCTGGAATCCCGCAAGTCATACTACGCTGTTGCGCCATACAGAGCGCTGTGCCACGACCAGCACCGCCTCGAGACGTATAAACTAACGTGTTTTCTGTGTTTTCCGGGATTTGGCCTTATCCAGCGAAGCTTGACCTCCTCGGCACGACCCCCTCGACTCCAGATAAGACCCTCGACCGTCGCCCCTCGACTTCATCAAGCGAACCCTCGAGCGGAACTTCAACAACTCCCGACGCGACGGTTGTAGGGCCTCCCATACCGACGTACATCACTACAGCGGCACCGACGTGATCGGCCTCAACGTCGTACATCATTAGCTGTGCGGACTCAAAATACATGTACCCCTGTGCCCCTCCTTCATCTATAAAAGGAGGCACCAGGACCTACGAAAGGAAGCGGGGGGATCGAGAGATAGAAACGCTAAGTCTTTAGATCACAGAACAACACCGTGAGACAGCGTAAGGTTGAGCACTAGGCATCTGAACGCTCAAGCTCCACCACGCGCTCCTCACACCTGCTCGTATTTTCCCTTGTACTAGCACTTCGGTGCAAGATAACACGAATCATCCTCCCCTCGCTGGACGTAGGGCCTTCTTTGCCCGAACCAAGATAAATCATTGTGTTCTTCTTGCATCACCCACCGGATTAGGGAGCACACGATTACAATATTACTTGTTGGTGTTAACCCGTCGAGGGTCAGAACACCGACAGTTGGCGCGCCAGGTAGCGGGAGCCGTGTGTCACTAACGATTTCCCGCCATTTTTTCGGATGGGCGACTTTGTTTCACCACTTCCGCATGCTACGGTGATCTGGTTTGGGAGCTTGGAGTTCATGACCCTCGACTAGGGCTAGACATGACCCTGCTCTCAATCAGTGACCCGAGCGGAGGTCACGGTATGCCCCCACGCTCATGGGCGGCCGCTCACTAGTCCCACGACCATGCTTCCACATCCAGAAGGAGGCACGGTCGGTGCCATCATCGCCATCAACCTAAGTCGGGGAGGGTTCCCGCCGCTTTCTCCTCGCCCCCGACCGAAGATGACAAACCCCTTGTCGAGGGATTGTCTGACCTGAGTTTAGGGGCAGAGGGCGAACCAGCAGGATCCCACCACAATCCCGACTCCAACTTCACCGTACGATCATCGAGGAGCCGCGGCGAAGTCCCCGCTCGATCGAGCCCGCTCCCGCACGAGCTGTTCGAGCGTCATCAGTGGCCTTTGTTCGACTCCCACGATGCCACAACGACGATCTCGACAGTGACCCGCTCCGACATGAGCACGTTAGAAGGCCGCTCAGGCGCCTTTCTTCGTGCAATGACGGATGTAGGGACCGTCACACCAGCCTCTGAGGGTTCGGCCTTCACGAGAGCACCAGGCCCCTGGAGGTACACCGTCAGCACACTCCGACGGTAGCTGCAGGAGGAGGCACGAGGGCAATTCCCCATCTTCTGCTGCGGTGACCCTGACTCTGACTCTGATCATTGGAATCCTACCCGCGAGTGTCTCCACATCGATGGTGATGTCAACTCCGATCAGGACACTGTCGATCTAGCGACCGTGACAGCTACAGCTGTGGCGGGTGACGCACCCCCTAGAGCAGAGGAACAACAACCAGACGCACCCCGAGAAGCATGCCCTCGTCCTGGCGAGCAGGACGTGCAGCTGGCACAGATTCGGGAGTTGTAGGCGAAGCTCGCCGACGAGCAGGAACGCTTGCGCTTACTCGAACTGACCCTCGAGCAAGAGCGGCGACCACTCGACGGTAGAGCCCGAGCCAGGGCCCGAGAAGTCAACCGGCAGATCATCGAGGCAGGAGCACCCGAGCAACCCGCCCACCGCTATCCCCGAGCAAGCTAGAACATTGTTGCCGCGGCTATGCTCCTTCGCAATATGCCCACGCCATCCAACTCGCAAGCTCAGCGGATACAACATGAGGTCGAGGATCTCCTCCAAGTTGCTGCTATCCAGCAAGCCAAGAGCTCAGCCTCGAGGCGTCGAGGGGCTGCCTCCGAGCCTCAGGTCGAGCCCTCCCGGCCTGAAAGGGAGGGCTCGATCGATCAGGGGGTGGCCCCACGATAGAAGAAGAATCCGGCCCGAGAACGTATCAACGACGACCGTGCTCCCCGCGACGTGCGCCTTGACATTGTCGAGAACCGCAGACGCAAGCACGGGGATGCCGAGGATCGAGGGTACAGCGCCCATCGTGGAGGGCGTTACGACAGCGAAGAAGATCGACAGGCCCCGGAGCCACCGGGCCCCCGGGTCTTCAGCAGGAGGATCCGCTGCGCCCAGCTGCCTGACAAGTTTTGACCCCCCACGAGCCTCGTCAAATATAACGGCGAAACCAATCCCGAGCTCTGGCTAGCCGACTTCCGGTTGGCTTGTCAGGCAGGCGGGGCGCGTGACGATCATGCCATCATACGTCACCTTCCCCTGTTCCTGTCCGACACCGCGCGTAGGTGGCTCGAGGAGCTTCCCCCTGACCAGATTCGTGGCTGGACCGACCTTGTCCGGATCTTCGAGGGGAACTTCAAAGGTACCTACGTGCGTCCCGGGAACTCCTAGGAATTGCGCAACTGCAAGAAGAAACCAGGGGAGTCTCTCCATGACTTTGCTCGACGATTCTCCAAGCTCCGCACTGAACTACCCCACATCTCTGATCTCGACGTCATTCTAGCGTTTGTTGCGGGTACAACCTGCAAGGACCTAGTTCGCGAGTTAGGGCGTAACCGCCTCGACACCATCGACGAGCTCATGGATGTGGTCGCCAACTACGCGGCTGGCGAAGAGGCCATCGGCGCCTTCTTCAGCGATGGGAAGGACAAGGGAAAAATGCCGGTAGCCGACAATGCCGAAGGCTCGAGCAAAGGGCCGAAGAGAAATAACAAGAAGAAAAAAATCATCAAGGCAAGCGTGAGGCCGCAGAAGATGATCTCGTCACAGCAACCGAACGCAAAAGACCTCGAGGTCCCCCCACGCCCCCCGAAGGCGCCATCTTCGACAAAATGCTCGAGGAGCCCTGTCCTTATCACAAGGACGGGGCAAGGCACAAGCTTAAGAACTGCCGCATGCTTCGAAGGCACTTCGAGCAAGTGGGCGTGAAGAAAGGTGACGACAAGAAAGACCAAGGCAGCGGTGAGGGAGACAACGGGGAAGACAGAAAATTCCCCGAAGTCTATGACTGCTACATGATCTACGGGGGCCCCTCGACCCAGCACACGCCCTGACAGCATAAGCGGGAGCGTTGAGAGGTCTTCTCCGCTCGTACCGCGACCCCTCACTACCTCAACTAGTCTAATGCGCCCATCACGTTCGACCGCGATGACCATCCGGATCGAGTCCCCAACCCCGGGGCCTATCCGCTCATCGTCGACCCGATCATCATCAACACCCGCCTCTCGAAGGTCCTCATGGATGGTGGCAGCAGCCTAAACATCATCTACCTCAAGACCCTCGACCTCCTGGGAGTCAGGAGGCACCAACTCCGACCCAGTGCCGGGGGGTTCCATGGCGTCGTACCAGGGAAGAAGGCTTTCCCCGTCGGCCGTATCGACCTTCCTATCTGTTTTGGCACCCCTGCCAACTTCAAGAAAGAGACCCTCACCTTCGAGGTGGTTGGTTTTCATGGAACATATCACGCCATCATCGGCCGACCGGGCTACGCGCAGTTCATCGGTCGTCGAGCAAAATGCCATGATAGCCGCGACCCTCGAGCACCTCATCGACGAGATGCCAGACCCCAAGTGACACGCCGGCAACTTCAAGCCAGCACAAGACACCAAGAAAGTCCCCCTCGACCCGAGCTACCCATGCAAGAAAGTGCTAACGATCAGCGCCGACCTCGAGGACAAATAGGAAGCCGTGCTCGTTGACTTTCTCCGCGCGAACGCCGATATGTTTGCGTGGAGTCCTTCGGATATGCCGGGTATATCGAGGGAAGTCGCCGAGCACGCCTTGGAAATCGAGGCTGGGTCCAGACCGTGAAGCAACGCCTGTGCCGCTTCGACGAGGAGAAGCGGCTGGATTCATCAAGGAGGTACGCAAGCTTTTGGCGGCTGGATTCATCAAGGAGGTCCATCACCCCGAATGGTTAGCTAATCCCGTGTTAGTTAAGAAAAAGAATGGAAAGATGCGGATGTGTATTGACTATACTAGTTTAAACAAAGCATGTCCCAAAGTTCCGTTTCCTTTACCACGCATTGATCAAATTGTTGACTCTACCGCGGGATGTGAAACCCTCTCGTTCCTCGATGCTTATTTCGGCTACCACCAAATTTAGATGAAAGAGTCCGACCAGCTCACGACTTCCTTCATCACACCTTTTGGCATGTACTGCTACGTGACCATGCCCTTCGGCCTTCGAAACGCCGGGGCAACGTATCAGCGGTGCATGCTACACGTCTTCAGCGAACACATAGGCGACACGGTCGAGGCCTACGTCGATGACATCGTGGTCAAGTCCAAAAGAGTGGACAACCTCATCCGAGACCTCGAAATCGCGTTCGGGTGCCTTCGAGCCAAAAACATAAAACTCAACCCCAAGAAATGTGTCTTTGGAGTGCCTCGGGGCATGCTCCTCAGATACATCGTCTCCCAGTGTGGGATCGAGGCCAACCTGAGAAGGTGGCGGCCATCACACGAATGGGGCCGATTCGGGATCTCAAGGGCATGCAGAGGGTTGCGGGTTGCCTCGCAGCCCTCAGCCGCTTTATTTCACGCTTAGGGGAAAAGGCCATGCCTCTGTACCGCCTCTTGAAAAAATCCGAGCGATTCACGTGGACCGCGGAGGCCGAGGAGGCCCTCGACGAACTCAAAGCCAAGTTGACATCCACTCCGGTTCTCGTCCCTCCTCGATCGGTGACGTCGACTGAACCACCCGAGCCCCTCCTCCTCTATGTCGCCGCAACCACTCAGGTGGTCAGCACGGCCATAGTGGTGGAAAGGCAAGAGGAAGGGCGCGCTTTGCCAGTCCAACGGCCGGTTTACTTCGTCAGCGAAGTGCTTTTAGAAACAAAAATCTGCTACCCACAGGTGCAGAAGCTGCTCTACGCCATCGTCCTTACGCGTCGCAAGCTCCAGCACTACTTCCTCAGCCACTCGGTTACTGTGGTATCTTCGTTCCCCTTGGGGGAGATCATCCATAACCGGGAGGCCGCTGGGAGGATCGCTAAGTGGTCGGTCGAGCTCATGGGCGAGACCATCACCTATGCACCACGCAAGGCCATCAAATCTCAAGTGCTGGCGAATTTCGTCGCTGAGTGGACCGACACTCAATTACCACCAGTCCAAATCCAAGCCGAGCTATGGACGATGTACTTCGATGGGTCGCTCATGAAGACAGGAGCAGGCACGGGCTTGCTCTTCATTTCACCCCTCGGAGTCCACATGCGCTACGTCATTCGCATCCACTTCGCCGCTTCTAACAACGTCGTGGAGTACGAAGCACTTGTCGTTGGATTACGAATCGCCCTTGAACTCAGGGTCCGACGCCTCGACGTTTAAGGCGACTCGCAGCTAATCATCGAACAAGTGATGAAGGCCTCGAGCTACCACGATGCCAAGATGGAAGCATACTGCAACGAAGTGCACAAGTTGGAAGACAAGTTCCAAGGCCTCGAGCTTAGTCATGTCGCTCGACGATACAACGAAGCCGCGGATGAGCTCGCGAAAATCACATCGACTCGAGGTATAGTCCTTCCGGACGTGTTCTCGAGGGACCTCTTCGAGCCCTCCATCGATTTGGGTTCGGGGGCTTGCACTAAGCCCTCGAAGCTCCACCCCACAACCTCGACCGGGGCCCCCTCGACCGGGGCCCAGGTTATGGAGATCTTGGAGACCCCTCCTCCGTCGAACCCGCCACCGGATTGGCGAGCCCCTGTACTCGACTACCTCATTCGGGGAGAGCTTTCGGAGGACCGGACCGAAGCTTGATGGATCGCGCGACGGGCCAAGTCCTACATCATCTACGGTGACGGCAAGGAGCTCTACAGGCGAAGCCCCTCGGGCGTTCTTCAGCGTTGCATTACCATCGAGGAAGGTAGGAGGCTCCTCAAGGACATACACTCGGGGGCCTGCGGCCATCACGCAGCACCAAGGACCCTCGTGGGCAATGCCTTTTGACAGGGCTTCTACTGGCCGACCGCCATTTTTGATGCCACAAACATCGTCCGCTCGTGCAAAGGGTGTCAATTTTACGCCAAGCAAACGCACCTCCCAGCTCACGCCCTACAAATGACCCCCATCACCTGGCCGTTCGCGGTCTGGGGGCTCGATCTCGTGGGGCCTCTCAAGAGGACAACCAAAGGGTACACGCACCTACTCATTGCCATTGACAAGTTTACCAAGTGGATCAAGGCCTGGCCCATCAGCAATATCCGCTTCGAACGGGCAGTTGAGTTCTTCACCGACATCATCCATCGCTTCGGGGCCCCGAATGTCATCATCACTGACAACGGCACACAGTTCACCAGCAAGAAGTTCTTGGACTTCTGCGATCGCCATCACATCCGTGTGAATTGGTCCGTGGTTGCACATCCTCGAACTAACGGCCAGGTCGAGCGCGCCAATGGCATGATCTTGCAGGGCCTCAAGCCAAGAATCTTCAACCGCCTCAGCAAGCACGGAAAAAAATGGGCCGTGAAGCTGCCATCGGTCCTATGGAGCTTAAGAACAACACCTAGTCGAGCCACGGGCTTCACCCCATTCTTCTTGGTCTATGGGTCTGAGGCCGTCCTCCCCACTGACCTCGAGTATGGATCCCCTCGACTACAGGCGTACAACGAGCAAAGCAACGAAGAAGCCCTCGCAAACATCGTCGACCAGCTCGAGGAGGCTCGAGACATGGCACTAATTCACTCCGTGAGATATCAGCAAAAACTTCGACGCTACCATGACAAACACGTGCGCCCGAGGGACTTCCAGGTTGGAGACCTCGTCCTACGTCGACGACAGAACAACAAGGGACGTCACAAGCTGACCCCACCATGGGAAGGCCCATACACCGTAGCTGAGGTGCTAAAGCTCGGGACGTACAAGCTCGCTAACGACAAAGGCGAAATCCTCACCAACGCATGGAACATCAAACAGCTACGTCGTTTCTACCCTTAGGGCACCAGTGCCCTAGTACATTCTCGCATGTTTTGTACATTTCCGCATGACAAATATAAGGAGTAATTTCAATTATAAGTTCAAACTTGTTATTGTATATGCAAGAGGTAGCCTCGACCCTGTCTCGCCAGAGTTGAGCCTCCCTCGGGGGCTAACGGGGCGGACCCCCTAAGTTCCTAAAAATACGAACGACTCTTTCACGCCTCCCTCTCGCTTCCTGACTAAGTTGGAAAATGCCTCGAACTCCCTAGGGGTCGAGGGCTGTCAAGCCGGAGCTCTCCTACGCCTCCGAGCTATGGTACCTCCACTCGCTCCCCCCTCGAGGGATACGAGCTTGCGTCGAATGACTCAGTCGGAAAGCAAGAGTCAGGCGATCAGAACTCGAGCGCTTCTTCTTTCTCACACCTCGATGAGCTTCGCGACTAAGTAGAAAACGTCTCGAACTCCCTAGAGGGTCGAGAGCTGTCGAGCCGGGAGCTCTCCTACGCCTCTGGGCTACGGTACCCCCACTCGCTCCCCTCCTCGAGGGATACGAGCATGCGTCGAAAACTTAGTCCAAAAGACAAACTCTAGGTGAAAAGAAAGCAAAAAAGGCTCGAAAGTAAAATAACAAATCGCATTAATGATAGATGCATTAATGTTCAAAAAGGGGCCTTCGGAGCCACATTGAATATAAGTTACAAAAAACTAATTCATTACATGGGCACCCTCGCCCAGCCTTGCCCTACAGGCCTGCTCCGTCGCCGCCCTCCTCGACGTGGTACCCTTCAACCGCAGGGGGGAGGACTTCATCCTCAAACAGCTTCGCCAATGCTCCCCCTGGCCTCTCGGCGCATGAATGAGCCCTCAGCATCGCTCCTCGTTCTCCGTGTCGGTCTTCGAGATGTCTGGAACAAAGCCTTGGGCCACCACGTTCATGTCAAAGATGAAGCCGGAGGAGACTACTGCAAGCGCTCGCTTCACGCCGGTATGAAGCGCCTCCCGCACGCATCGCGAAGGGTGGCGTCGAGGTAGTAGATCCGGTCCATGAGCACGGCACCCGGGATGTCTTCTTCGGCACCCTCGACGGGCCCGACCTCCCAGGAGGCGTAGAGCCTGTCGAGGGCAACCCGGAGCCGACCAAGAAGCGCCCCCTCCGCCGCGAGGCTCTCCTGCAGCGCCTTGGCAGCGGTCTGGGTTGCAAGCAGCTCAGACTCGAGGCCTGAAACACAAAGCAAAAATTAGACAAACCATACGGAAGGAACAAAGATCAAAAACCCTTTAAGGAACTCACCAGCACAGCGAGTCTCGAGGGCGTTGCGATCCCCCAGCACGGTGTTGCGCTCACCCCGAGCCTCGTCCCGCTCCCGCTGGGCCTCCTTGAAGGCCCGGGTCACCTCCGTTTTCTCGAAGCGGAGGGTCTCGAGGGCACCACTGGCCAGAATGATGGCCTGCTCCTTCTCCTGGAGGGTAGCCTTCACTGCCCCAAGCTGGGTTTCCAGGCCAGCGGCTCGGTTCTTCTCCTCCTGGACCAAGGCGGAGAGGGTGTTGCGCGCCATGAAGACTTCAGCGAAGCTAGCCTTGAGCGAGCGGATGCGCTCCACAGAGCTTTGAGCCTCCACCACGAGTAGCTCGACGTGCTCCTGGGCTCGCATGCTCACGCCCCTGACCTTCTCCACTTCGGCCTTGGCCGCGTCAGCCTCCTCCCTCGCACGCTTGAGCTCCTCCTTGAGGTGGGCGGCTTCCCCTCGAGCGGCGTCGGAGTCCTCCTTCCCCCGGGCGGCCTCCTCTTTGGCTTTGGCGGCCTCCTCCCTGGTCCGCTTCAGCTCCTCCTCGATCTTGGCCACCCTGCCCTGAGTAGAGCGGCCGGCCTCGAGTTGGCGAAGCACTTCCTCCTGGCTGTTGTGCGTTTCATGGAGGAAGTCGAACTTGGAGTAAGAACGCCTCCGCGCCTCCTGGGGATAGGAAATCGAGGGTTAAGGCATCCCATATGAAAGAACTTAAAAAAAAACTACATATGGCCTAACACAGTGACTCACTGTGAGGTTCCGGTCGAGGCCTTCCGCGAGCTCGACGCCCAACTTCAGCAAGTGCCAAAGCCATGCCCGGGACCGCTCGGCCTCCTCCCAGCACTTGATCTCTGCCGGGTCGTTCATCTTGATCCCCGGAGCGCTGGAGTCGCCAGGTTCCCGGAGTATGATGCGCTCCTTGCCCCAACATGGAAGGACCGTCTTGACCTTGGTTCGTGCCAAGGACTCGATCTCGTCCACCACGTCGTGTGGGGCACCATAACGCATGGCCAACTCTGTCAGGCTGCTAAACTCCGACGCGGCGCCGGCACTCCTCAGCCCGGGGTCGAAGGACGACCTCCTCAGCAGTCCAGAAGCCGCCGTCTTCTCCGGCCGCTCCGTCGACAGTTGTAGCGGCTGGCTCGACGCTGCTTCTGGCGCCTCCGGCGGTGGCAGCGGAGGTGTCGAGGCCGTCGCCTCCCCCAACACTGTGACTTGTGGCACCGGCAAGACCACCAACGATGCGTCTTCCCCCGGGCTCGGTACCGAGGCCTCCTCTGGTTGCGCCCCCGGCAGCCGCGGGACCGTCGACGCCTTCGACGCCGTTTCTCCTTCGGCCAGCAACTCGTCCAGGGTAATCATGGACACCCATTGCTTGGGCAGTCCGGAAGTCGCCTCCGCCTCCGACGTCTCAGGCGGTTGCTGCGCTGGCGGGTCCAGCAGCGCCGCGTCCCCCGGCGGCGTCTGCTGCGCCTGCTCATGCTGGGGCTGGCCCCCAGTTTCCTCCTCCTCCCGCCGCTCCGATGACTCCTTCTCCTCCTCCTGCTACGGTCATGGCAGCTCCGCTTCTTGCAGGGCCCCCTGCTCCTGCTCCCTTCGGGCCTCGAGCTCGCACAGCCCCGCCGGCCAGGGCCGCCGCTCTCCTGTCGAGGGGGGAAGGGTCGTGGCCTCCTCGCCCTCGAGGTCGACGACGGCTACCTCCTCTCCCAGCTCGTGGCCCTCGGGGGCTCCCACCTTGGGTGTGGGGATCGAAGCCTCCGGCCCACCAGGAACGGAGGCTCCCGACATCGGGGCACCGCCCCCTGGTCCAGGCCGAGCTCGAGTGCCGCCGGCGACGACGTCAAGGAGGCGCTCCCTCCCTCATGCGTCCTCCCCGGCTCGGAGTCATCGCCCGCCACGGACCCCGAGACGCTCGACCGTGCAGCAAGAGTAGAGCCCGTCAGCCTACCGCGCGCCAGAGCACCGAGGGCAGAGGATAACCACTTGGCTTCCCACAGAGCCAAGGGCCTCGACGTCACACCTGTGATTGGGGCCGCCATCTTTGCAGCTGCATCCATCTTGAGCCGCTTAGCCGGCGCGAGAGACGCCTCCTCGATCTGGCGCTTCGGCCTGGATGGGAAGCAAAACGGCAAAAAATTTACTAAATTACGCAAGGAAGACCCAACGAAAAGAAAATGAATCAACGACACTTACCCGAAGGGGATAGAGGCCTTTCGGGTCCACCTCGAACCGCCAGCGGATCTCGAGACCCCTCCCAAAGCCGAGCTCTTCGCGAGGCTGAGGCTGCTCAGGGCCGTCGGTGGGGTCGTCGCGCCTCCCTGCTTCGACAGAGCCTCCTGGGTGCGGCTCTGCTCCACCTGCGCCGACGACCGGGATCAGGTTTCCCGGATCGAAGTGGGTGGGGTCCCGCCTCGAGGACGACGGGAGGAGGATGAACCCCCTCGAGGCGAGGCCTCAGCCCCCCTTTTTTCGCGCCGATGCTCCGAGGACGACGCCACCGGCTGGGGGGCGCGCTGCTCCGCCACCTCCTCCTGCACGAAGGGGCGTTCAGCATGGGAGGAACCCGGCAACATGCGCTCGAGGCGCCCCTCCACCCTCTCGATGTCATCACTATCATCATCATCTTCATCTCCCTTGGACGAGGGAGACTCCTCCTCCGGGAGCCCGTCGCGCCTCTGCTCAGCGCGACGCTTCGCAAGTCTCTCGCGCTCCCAGAGCTTTTTGGCTTTCTTCTTCGCCTCCTCGTCCTTACTCCGCTTCTCTTGTTGGGCGGTGAAGCGTCTTACCTGACGGTCGGGGGCGTCCTCCCTCAGCGGGGGCCTCGATCTCCGGTAGTTGATTCTCCCCTACACAATGACTTTAGTCACAGGGACAAGAGAAAAAAGGGGGGAGGGGGGAAACACGAAAGGCACGGGTCGAGGCACTCACCAGGTCGAGGCAACCCTCCTCCGACCGCATGGGGAGGCGGTTGACGTCTTCCACCCTGAACGAGCCAGAGACCATGCTCTTTACCCGCGTGACGACTTTCGAGGCGAACGGCCTCTCGCCGGACATCGGGCACCTCTTGAGAACCTCGGGCGCCGCCGAGGGGAGCATCTCGTCCAACCGCAACGGGCGCTCCATCAGAGGGAGCACCCATCGACTGTGGAAGGCCGAGACCACCACACCCACTGTCAGGCCCGCCTCTCGAAGGGTCCTCATCGCGACGATGAGGGGATGAAGTCAACGCTGAAGATCTCCCGCGACACCGTGTGGCCAGTTGAATGACGCTCGGCGATGAGCCGCCTAGAGTACGGCGGGAGATAGCCGCCGTCGTTGTGAAGGTAGAACCACTGCTCGTCCCATTGGGAGTGGTTGGACGTCAACCGGGTGGGGATGTACTCGCGTGGCTCCTCCGACCTCCCGGTCTTCAACGCGAAGTTGAGGCACCTCGCTCTGATGATTCGCCTTACTCCGGGCGACACCGGGGAGGCGAACCACTCCCCTTGTAAAGGTGGAGCCATAGCTCCCAATGTGGCGCCATCCCGAGGTAGCCCTCACAGACGGCCGCGAAGATGGTGGCGTTGGGGGAGAAATGGTGGAGCTCGACGCCGTAGAAGTTCGTCAGCCCCCGCATGAACTCGCTCGGGGGCACACCGAACCCATGCCGATGGTACTTGAGGAAGCTCACCACATACCCCTCTAGCGGATTTGGCTCTTCATGGTCCCCGGGCGGCGCAATCCACTCCGACCGATTTGAATCGGTGATGGGGCGGAGAAGTCCTTCCCTCACCAGCTCGAGCAGCCTTTGCCGCGTCACGGTCGACGGGCGCCAGGGCTCGGCGGGCTGGAGGACGGGGGCCATGGCGGCAGCGGCAGCACAGATCTACTCAGTGGGCGCGGCGGCGGCAACAACAGCACGAATCTCCTCAGCGGACGGGCGACCAGGAAGGTTCCCAATCGTGACTTCTCGCTCTAAGCTTTTACCCTCATGCGCGCAGGAAAGCAACGGGCGCACAGGTTCAGCAGGATGGCAAAAGTAGGGGCGAATAGCGCTTGCCCCCCTCCGTTTTTATACTTGGTAAGAGCAACGGGCGGAGTCTGACGGCAGGGAAAATGTAACTTCCCGCAATTAATGCGTTTACCTGACCATTCCCCCCCTCGATCCTCGACCGGACACACGTGTCACACCTCTGGCAAAGAGCCATTGCTCAGGCCCACCACGATCTCCAATACCGCATCATTTTAGCTTCCAAATAGGAACTCTCAGTTTCTAGGAAATGAGAAAGCTAACTCCAAATAGGATCGGTACGCAAGCTCGCCTACAGGATAGAGTTGCTTAGGAAACTTGCTGGAGTACACTAGTGACTTCATATATCACACCAGCGCAAGTGTTTGAGACTGCTAAAGCAACCAACATTTAAAGAGGCACCAGTCACACAGGATACCAAGAGTACCCCAACGCATTTTGGACAGGACTACCTAAGAAACCAAAAGCACCATTATACCAAAGTGCAAAGTTCAACAAAGCCATCACTCTGAAAGAGAAGCGACTTGCGAGATGAAGTCAGAACTAAAGGAAGCTCTAACCCTACTCGTTGGAGGAGCAGGTTACACCTTTAATCTCGGGGACAAGATTCTCATAAGGGGGTAGGACTGTAACAACCCTAAAAATCCAAACATGAAAATCACAACCAACAAAATTTTTTCTAAACTATCCAATGTTTGGTGAGTGTCATATAGGAAAACATCCCATAGTTGCACAAGTAGCACCAATGTTAGTTCAAGCATTTGCATTGTAACTACAAAGTATGATTTGCTTCTTATTGATTTTATGTATTGATAATAAAATCAATAACCTTTATATCACATGTGAACATGTATATGCATAAGTATTGCATGTGCTAACATGAGTATGTTTATATGTACACTAACCCTGACATGGCTACCAACTAGACCATGAGACCCAAGTGGAGCCACCAAGCACATGTGCCATGATGCTAATACTTTAGCACTAACCTTTACTGATTAATCATGGCATAGCCTGGGATTAGAAATTGGAAAAGGATTAGGAAAAGAAGGGAATTAGAAAAGGCTAAAGTAGCCTAGCAAGGCCACCAGGCTCAGCCTGCCTCCACCGCATGCCACAGCCTGCTCGGCCACTGTGGCCCAACCGCTGCCTCGCCCATGCCCCGGCCTGCTTCACGGCCTAGCAAGGCCGGCCTCGCCGCTCGCCCATATGTGCCTGTCCGTGCTGGCTCACCCGCGCTTGCCGCAGCACAGCTGGCCCGGCCAGCCCAGCATGTGCTACTGCCCGATGCCTTTTTCGTCGGCCATTTTTTATATGGCCGAGCTCTGCCGTCCACACTGCCGCTGCCCCACACGATGCATGCCACATGCCTCACCACACCAGCCGCAAACCCTAACCCTAGCATGAGCGCGCCATGATCGACCGATGCCCCCATCGCATCCTCGCCGTCCACCGCCATGGCCGCTCCGTTGGCCGGCTATAAAAGGAATGTCGTGGCCTCCTTAGGGTTTCCATGATGCCCGTCACCTCTGGTAAGCCCCACGACCTTCCCTAACTAGCCACCAGATAGGAGAGAGAGGCAAGAGAGGAGTTTCTCACCGCCAGAGCTGTTTCACAGCCACCGGAGGTATGACGCCGAAGCTACCTCCCACGCCGCTGTGCCGCGACACCGCATAGCCCTGTGAGCTCTTTACCAACGCACGACCTCATGATGTCTCACCCTCCACTTCGTGCCTCTGCACCGAAGCCCACATCGCGAGCCTATGCCTCGCCTTGTGACCTTGCGCACTGTCTAGGAGCCACGAGTTTGCCGCGTCACTCCGCTACACCAGCTCACGACCGCCCGCATTGACCCCAACCGGCATCAAACGGATTGCCCACGGCACACCCATGGTGAGCTCCCACCTTCCGTTGCCGTCTTCCTCTGTTGCCACCGTTCCTTGTTCCCATGGCTGCCACCATGAACTTCACCGCTAAACGCGCAAGGCTTCGCCTTCGCTGCCATGGGCACCGCATACACATGCGCATACGCGTTGCACACCCACCAAGCCCCGTTTAGCCTCGGTAAATAGGTCTTGGAGCTCCTAGCTGCTCCAATCAATAAGACAGAGGAGAAGATGACACCCAAGCCATGTTTCACAGGAGCTCTGCGCTACCGACGCCTTCTGTCACCGCCGTCGTCGACCGCCTAGCTAGAAGCTCCCGTTTCTCAAATTGAGACCAGCAACACATTCGCCTTGTCCTCATGAAGCTATAGCCCACGTCCGAGCCACGTCCTGCGTGTCAATGCGCCCTACGGCCATAACCGCACCGCCCACCACCGCCGTCGTGCATGCGCCGACGAGGCTAGCTCCTACGAGCACATCGCGGACCTACCATTGTGTTCACCAAGCACTAGTGCCGCCGTAGCCGTTGCCCGAGCCAGCCAATCCAGCCGCTCGTCACCATGCCACTCGCTGTTGGCGAAGGCCGGTCGAGCCAGCCGTGATGCGTTAGACAGAGGAGATTGGGAATTTTCCCCTACGCCGGTGCACTCAGTCCACCGTACGCCAGCATGGACCAATGAAACGGGGCCACCTGGACTCGGTGTCTCCGGTCCACCGTGAGCCAGTTCCAGACAACAAAAAACCATGCGCCAGGCCTATTTCTAATCTAGAACCGCCATGTGGCTCTTCCTTTGCTTGACACATGTCTGGGCCGGTTGGCCCAACCCGGCCAAAGACCGGCCCTGACCAAGCCCGCCAAGCCCGGTCTAGGCCAACGGTCAACCGTTGACTTTTGGTCCCACCTGTCAGTGACTCAGTGACCGGCCCCACCTGACAGTGCTAACGTTAGCGTGATGTCAGCCCTGCGCCCTTGCTGCTGGACCTCACTGCCACATGGGGCAATCTGGTTGCGCCACGTGTCAGCCTCTGGTTAACCAGCACCTTTTTCTTTTTCAGAATATGAATTAATCTTCTAAAATTCATAACTTCTTCATATGAACTCCGAAAATTATGAACCAAGTGTCAAATTTTCATAAAAATGAGCTCTACATCATAGGATTATGTATGATTGAATTTGGAGTTATTGGATTTCATTTGGTTCTTTGTGATTGATCTATAGGGGTCCCTTCTGCGACTATTATGTCTCGATTTCAGATCCTACGAAGGAGTTGTTCAAGGAGGAGGACTAGGAGTGTGCCAAGGACTTGATGGAGGACTTTGAGTGATAGATATTCAGGTGTCACGTCCCACCCAACCTCGTAGATCCTATTACGCATGCAACATAATAGAATGCTAGTGCTCTACTTTTGCAATAATGCTATGATATGCTATGATAGGATTGCATGGTAGATTACTTGTATGCCTATTCCTTGTCATAACCTTCACCCTGCTCACCTGCTTATAGGGTAGACATGCCATGCAATGCTTGTTACTTGCTACTTATACTCCACTTGCATTGTATTTGGAGATATGATGCGGATGGTGGACTTGGGTGGATTCGGTTTGGGATGCCGAATTTGGTGTTTGTATGGGTGTCTCTGGGTAATATAACGTGGGTCTGGTGAAGGTTGAGTTGACTGATGGCCCTGTTTGAGGAGATATCCTGTCTGGTTCCCCCTAAGACCTGTTGTCTCCTGAGAACCAGAACCACAGACCCCTTCGTACACACCACTCGCCCAGATGAACCGGGGACGGATGATTTTAGCTACCTAGGGTGGTGCCACTACTACTCGGGGTATGTAGTGTAGGAAGGTGTGGGTGGAGCCCACACCCTTTTGAGACATTCATGTAGCCCCTCTTCGAACATCGGCCTCTCCAAGCGTGGTACATGACTTCACATTCTCAGCCACTCTAGATCAGACTTGGGGTGTTCTAGGGTTGAGAGGCAGGGGGCATTGTCATAGTTAGTTGGTCATTTTGATATCAGCCTGGGTGATCTAGAGCGCCAATGATGGTTATCTTGTGGATGGTCGGCTTTAGCCAGTTACAGGTGTACACACTCTGCAGAGTTGATTCGAATCTATATATAGTCCGCAGCTCGAGGATTAGATGGTCTCGTGCCTATGCTCAAGATGGTGCAAGACGTTGCTTCTACGATATCCCTCTACCTACGTAGCTGTTCTAGATGCTAGATACTCTGATGATTCCGCCATGTGGCGATGTAATAATTATGTAAACCCCTCTATTTTATTCCTTTATTCGAGGTATTGCTTTGTAATCAACTGTTATCAGATATTTGATGATTTGGCCTCCTGGGTTATCATTTTATCCTTCATTCTGTGTATTTTCCTTTCACGGAAAATTGAGGATGTTTCACTCCTGATGGACCGAGCTTTCCCTCTTGTGTCGAGAGGGGTCAGCTGGTCACTCCAAAGCTGCCCCTTAATGCCTTGAGGCTGAGCTCTCAACCTGCTGTGCGGCTACCACCTCGAGGAGGCCCTGAACCTCCTCACTGATGCGTCAAGCATTAGGGTTCGAGGGGGCAAGCATGTTGTGGAGAAGCATGGTCACTGCAACGATGTTCTAGCTGGTGCGGTTGAAGATGGGACGCTCGGCCGCTCCCCCTCCGATGATCTGTCGGTGGACTTCTCGGGCCCTAACTCGAGCTCTCCACTGGGAGGATTTCCGCGATCCTGCTCGAGGGTCTGCTCGAGCTGGCACAGGCGCTCCTAATCCTCGTAGAGCTTGGCCTGCATCTCTTGGACTTCCATGAGCTAGGCATCTTGGGCGTCCTGGGGTTGTCGTGCGTCGTTGGGCGCAGCTGGTGGTTGCTCCAACCGTCTTGCTATGATGAGGGCACGTCCTGCCACAGCCGCGCCCGTGGGGTCGACGGTGTAACAACCCTGAAAAGCCCAGTCCGGCCAGCTTCACCCACACCCGCACCCCGTGTCCTACCGGCCCAACATGGCCTCCCACGTGGCCTGCCACTGCGCCCACCTCGGCATGCCAGCGCATCACCCATAGCCCAAGCAGCCAGCCCAAGCCACTGTCGCTCCTCCCCACCCGTGCTGGGCCAACCGGCCATTTTGGCCTAGCACAGCCGCGGCTCGGTCGGCCTGCCTCGCCCCTCGCGCGTAATCGTCCGGCCGCTCTGCTGCCGCACCCGTCACTCACGCCTCGCACGCCCGCGGCCCGGCTGGCTGAGCGGCCTAGCAAGAAGGCCTGCCGCATTCCGCACCTGCCCGCCTCACCACGCTGCTGGCCTAGTTGGCCAGTGGCCCAACATGAAGCCGACAGCACTGCGTGCGCGCCCGCTGTCACCAACACGCGGGCCCAGCCTGTCAGCTCCTCCCTTCGACCATATCTGGCCGATCCCCTGTCACCTCTGCCGTGCCAAAAATGGCCACCATGCGCCTCTGCCGTCCATCTCCACGTCGCTCCATTTCCACCGCGCTGTCTCACTGCCAGCCTACACCGCGCCCCGGCCAAACCCTAACCCTAGCGCCCGACCACCCGATGATCATCTCCCATCCGCGCCGTCCACCACCGTCGCCATGGTTATAAAAGGGGGCCGTCTTGACCGCTAGGTTTTTCCCATGCCCAGCCACCCTTGCTGGCCATCCTACTCGTAGCTGTCGGCGTTGAAGGAGGGGGAGAAGAAGGCAGGGAGGAGCCGGACCAGAGCAGAGCGCCACCACCGTCGTCCGTGTCCGTGCGTCGGAGAAGCCCGGTGGACCCGCTCGACCACGACTTGCCTCCCCGACGCTGCGGCCCTACTACTCCCTCACCAGGTCATCACTTCATCATCAGCCACTACACCGCAAGACATCAAAACTGCCTCGTGCAGGTGAGCTCACCCTGCCCGCTTCCATGGCCACCGGCCAGAGCAGCCCCATGTTCCCGCTGCTCTGCTCGCCCCCTCTCATCATTGACTCCACCGACAAATGCGCCGTAGTCTAGGATGCCGCTTTGGCAAGGTTTTGGGTGCCACCGTGGACTACAGTGAGGGCACGCCGCTTTGCTGCCCTCGGTCTTCCCGATCTCCGGCCACCGGAGCGCCGCCGTGGTGTCACCACTGCGCATGCCCTGCCGAGCCCCGTTTAGCTATATTAGCTAGGTCTTGGAGCTCCTAGCTGCTCCAATTGAGGAACGAAAGAAGATGGAGGCCGAATTGATGCTTCGTCAGAGCTCCGCACCGCCGACACCGTCCACCACAGCCGCCGTCGACCGCCGGCCTAGAGGCTCGTTTGCCCCCAAATTGGAGCCACGACCGCGCTTGCCTAGGTCTTGCGGATCCCATGTGCATGCTAACAACCCTACTGGGGCAGCCAAGACATCCGCCATAGTGCCCTTGCCACCGGGCGCTGCCACCATGTGCGCCGGTGAAACCCGAAGCCCCAGAGGCCAAATTAGCACCCCTGCTGCAATCTCCTTGTCCCCCTAAAGCACGGGCGCACACTCGAGCCCTCCGTTTCACACCAAGGTGCCCTACGGCCATGGCACCGCCGTCCTGTGCCACCGCGACATGCACGCAGGCCAGCCAGCGCATTGCTAGCTCGCCGCACCACCGCGGCCATGCTCGGCAAACCCCAGCGCCGCCTCAGCCGCCACTCCGCCTACCCCGTGCCGGTTGCAGCCGTAGCGTCCGCTCGCCATCGGCAAGCCACCGTGCCGTCTGCGCTCACGGACAGGGAGAAGGGGAAGGTTTCCCCTGCCCCCTTAGACCAGGTCCACCACATGGACTGGCTGACCAACAGCAGCACGCCACGTTGCGCCCCAGCCATTGGTTCACCATGGACCTAGTTCATGCGCCCAACAGCTGTAGGCCAGGCCCGGTTTTAGCCCAGACCGCCACGTGGCCTGACCCAAAGCTCGACACATGTCAGGGCTAGGCCGGCCCAACCCGGCCCAGATCCAGCCCTTCCCAGGCCTGCCGAGGCCCGGTCGAGGCCCGGTCAGCGTTGACCATTGACTGGTCAATGTTGACCGTTGACTATGGGTCCTACCTGTCAGTGACCAGAACTATAGGCCCCACATGTCAGCGACTGCATCACCCGGGGCCACTTGCCAGTGCTGACGTCAGCATGACGTCATCATGATGTCAGCATGATGTCACCCTTGCCTTCCAGTCGCCGGACCCATGCGGCAGTGCTGACATCAGCATGACGTCAGCGTGACATCATCCCCTGCGTTCAGCTGCTAACCCACAGTGCCACGTGGTACCTATACAACGCTACCATGAGTCCGCCCAGGAATTAACTGCCCTTTTTTCTTTTTTGGAAAAAGATTTAACCTTCAAAAATTCATAACTTCTTCATACGATCTCCAAAAACTATGAACCAAGTGTCCAAAGTTTCATAAAAATGAGCTCTACGTTATAGACTTATGTATGATTGTATTTGGAGTTATTGGATTTCAATTGCTTCTTTGTGATTGGCCTATAGGGGTCGCTCGCACGACCGTTATGTCTTGATTTCAGTTTCCACGAAAGAGTTGATCGAGGAGGAGGACAAGGAGAGCACCAAGGACCTGACGGAGGACTCAAGTGACAGTATTCAGGTGCCACAACCCACCCAACCTCGTAGAGTCCTATTATGCATGGCATAATATCTAGTTTGCTAGTGCTTGTTTATGAATATCACCTGATGATAGGTTGCATGGTAGAATTGCTTGATGAGCCTTTACCTTGTCGCAACCTTACCCTTGCACACCTGCTGATAGGCTAGATGCATGCTTATTTACTTATGATGCCTTACTTCTACTACGCTTATATCTGTGATGTGATGCGTGGTGGAGAGTACGGTATGGTATATGGTTAAGGCACGCGGTGCCACTTTACTCGGGGAGAGTGCTGCATGTGTCTTTAGTGTGTGGTGAGGGTTTGAGTTGATTGGGCAGGATTCTATGACGAGCCATGAGGGCGAGTCTTGCCGAGGGGTGTGTTCTGGGCATCCCTATGTGAGGTATCTGTGGCGGATACATTGAGAGGTATATGGTGATCCCGGGGGTGAGAGCCTTCATGGAGCAAAGCCCCGGGTAGGAGGTGCTGTTGTAGCATGGACTGATGTAGTCCCTATGAGAAGATAATCTTGTCTGATCCCCCTAGGACTTGATATCCCTTGAGAACCGAAACCTTGGGACCTACGTGCTCACCACTCGCTCTTGTATGGGCGGGAGACGGATGTCTGACTAGCTAAGACGGTGCCACTACTACTAGGTTGTTATCAGATAGTGTCAGGAGGTACGGGCATGGGGTCCCACACCCTCCTTAAAGCCGTAGAGTTACCTTGGTGGCCCGGGTAACTACGCCTCACAGTCTCAGTGTGCCAGTGTACCTATCGGTGTTCCGGTGGTATTTCGGGGTGTCCCAGTGCTGAGTGGTAGGATGGCATCGCACCAGTTAGAAAACAGCCAGAATCAGCCTAGGCGGTGCGCACCACCGACGATTGTGATCTTGTGGTTATGGGAGTACACACTCTGTAGAGTTTATAAAACTATATATAGTCTGCGAGCCACTGGTATGGCTTTTTCCTAAGACCCACACTTCTCAGGAGTAGTGAGATGAGTCCTTCTATTCTCCCCCTAGTGTTACCCTTCCGGCTGTGAGCCACTGAGACAGGCTCCGAGAGGGAGTTGGACCTGTCGACTGAGTGCGAGAGTGTGAGATGTGTGTAATGGTGACGGGATGGGGTGGATATGTGGATGAAATGGGTTAAAACATGATGAACTATATTATACAATATTGTTCACAACTTGCATAGGAAACCACAGCCATATATTAGGCCTCTTTGATTATATCTTTGCATCCCACCAAATACTACATCGCAAAAGCAAAGCATAGGGTGGGAGATGTGGCCAGTACAAAACATACTAAAAATTTGGATCCAAGTTTGGATGATGACTTGCTGACGCCCCAGAAGGACGAAAGAATTAGATGGTCTCGTGTCTAGGCTCAAGATGGTGAAAGATGCTTTCGCAATATCCCTCTACTTCGCAGCTATTCTGGATGCTAGATACTCTAATGATTCCGCCATGTGGTGACGTAATAAATTATGTAAACCCCTCTACTGTATTCTTTTGATCGATGTATGGCTTTGTAATCAACTGATAATGGATAAGTTGATGCTTGGACCTCCTGGCTATCATTATATCCTTCATTCTGTGTATTTTCCCTTCGTCGAAAATTGAGGATGTTTCTGGCGGTGTCACTGCTTGATGTAATAGCACCCTCGATGTGGAAGCACTCGTGTGTGGGGTTGTAGTGGTCAGAGTCAGAGTCAGGGTCGCTGGAGTAGAAGATGGGGAATCACCCGTGCTGCTTCTCCTCTAGCTGCCATTGCATCATGCCCACGGTATGGCTCCTGGGGCCAGTGCTCGGGAGAAGCCAGAGTGCTCAGAGGCCGGTGTGACCATAGCCAGGTCCATGGTGGTGCAAAGCAAAGGTCCCTGAAGGAACGCAAGCACGCTCATGCTAGTGCTGATGCCGGCGCTCATGGTGGAGGAGTACGATCTGGCGGTGTTGTCCAAGCTAAACGGGAACGGCCGTCGAACCACAAACAGCCCATGGGACAGAAGGTCGGGCGGTGTCGGAGTTGCACCCACTGGGGAGGTCATGCTTGATCCCCTCAACGAGTGTAGGGCAAAGATGAAGTTGGGGTCTCTGCCGAGTCCCCCTAGCTCCTCCTCCGCTCCCAGGCATAAGTCTGCCAGGTTCCCAACCAGGGACCCTGCATCCTCAACGGGGAGCGAAGAAGCCAAAGTGGACGCCGACTCGCTCGTGGAGTGGTGGCGGTGGTGACGCTGGCTGTGGTTCCTCAGGGACATGGAAGCGTGGTGATGAGGCTGGCGAGGGGCCCTCTTGTGGGGACCCGGGATGGCCCCCGCTCGGATCTCCGGCTGAGAAAAGGAACATGTAAAAGCCGCAACCGAGTGACATGAACTCCAACCTCCTGAACCAGATCACCATGGTGAACGAAAGCGATGGCACAAAGTCTACCATCCGAAGAATGGCGGGAAACGCTGGCGACATGCAGATCCCCTACCTAGCGCGCCAACTGACGGTGTCTCAACCTTGGGGGCCTAACACCAACTAGTAACTACGTGTTGTGTGCTCCCAAATCCGGATGGCGATAAAAGAAGAACACACGATTTATCCTGATTTAGGCAAGAGAAAGCCCTACGTCCAGCGCGGGGATGTTTTGTATTATCCTGCACCGAAGTGCTTGTACAGGGGAGATACAAGCAACTGTATGTGAGGAAGGGGTTGAGTAGGGCCTAAGTCTAGAAGCGCTAGACCTAAGCCTTGCCATGTGCGTGGAGAGGCAAAGTGAGTCTGAAAGAGCCCCCTCTTTACTAGCCCTGCACCCCCTTTTATAGTCCAAGGAGGGGTATGGGTGTACAAGAAACCCTAGCGGTGTTGTAAGGGCTATCGTAAGCAATGACGTCGAGGAGCAATCATCTCGAGAGCACTGTTGGGGCATGTGCTGAAGCAAAATTGAGCCCTGTAGCAGCGTGTGTGATGATGAGATTCGCCCTCCTGAGACGTCACGACGAAGTCGGTGATTGACTTGTCTTGATGATGATGCTGGTGTGCCTCAGTGGCATGGTGAGAGACGTGACCTCCTGTTAAGGGCATACGGCTGGCAGGAGATGACATACGGGAGTGGTTGAATCATTGACCAAGACCGCCAAGAACCTGTGTTGAGGGGTACCCATGGGGCCTTGAGGCCGTGTGGATAAGGACAAACATCAGAAATCCTAAATCCTGGTACGGATGTTCACATTTGCATTTTGAGGTGGTGTTCAACATGGCACAGTGTTTAGTACAGAGGAACAATGGTTTGTACGAACCAGCGTTTCCCTGGGGATGGGCGGTAAAAGGTGGACTTGACCTCTGTACTTGCCCATCATTACCGTCGCTGTAGCCATGGGGGTTGGCAGGAGCAGGTGAGGTGCATTAAATGCTCTGACTCCCATACAGAAGTAGGTGGATCGGGAGAGTATAGCAGTCGACGGGGGGTCGTTGGCCCGTGCGGACTTTCGTCACTCGAGGGGGTGCTCGGTCGGGCCTCGTTGCTCGAGGGGTCCCGTCGAGCTAGCGTCGTCCTCGACCGTCGAGACCCATTCATGGGCCGGACTAGGGTGACTTAGCATCTAGACTTTATCCTTGAGCATTCGGGCCCGAGTTCACCAGGGACTATAGTTGGAGATCATCGCGGGGGGATTTCGTTGATGACGTTGGGATTAAATTGCTTGATCAAGGGTTTAGGGTACCACTTATCTAGGTACCTAACAAACTCTGACACAATGAGAATGGAATTAGGATGCAAATTGCACAGAGAAATCTCCCAATGGATGCACAAATCGTGCAAGAAGCTATGCACCGGCGCCCCAATCCTCGGAGGATATAATCCTCGAATACCACGATTTCCCTATCGCTAGGGCTCGGCAACCTCTCACCTGCCAGTGGCACTCGCCACAATCCACGCTCCTTCGGTGGCAGCAATCCGCTCCTCACCAAGCCGAAAAGCATCTCTGCCATTGACTCGGTGATGGTCCAGTGCGTCTTCATGAACTTCCTCCTTGCCGCCTCCACCTGCTATGCACTGCCACCAGCCATCTCCTGGCTTCCTGTTCCACTGTGGGCTTGTGAGTCATGTTTGATATAAGTGGCACACGATCCACGACGGCGCATCGGGCTAATGCGGGCATGCAACGGTGGTGGGTGATGGTTAGGGTTTGTGCGACGGTTGCCTGAGCACCTAGAGCAAAGAAGACGATGTGTGCGAGGCGAGTGGAAGTGAATGAAGAAGTGGAGTACAGCAGCAACTGAAGCGGTGGCTGCCTCCTATATATATGACACGGTGCGGCCCATGGACTTCTAGGGTTTACCCTGTTGACTCCACAGAAATGTTACTTTTTACTGGGCTGCACATGGGCACCTCAATCTTTTTGGCCTGGGACCAACGCCGCGCGCTTAATCTTTTCCCGTTATAAAAATGGGGACTAAGCCTTTTACGCGTCCTTTTTTGGTGCTACACTTGATTGGACAAAAATGGAAAGGCTCATTTGTTCTCTGCAACAATTGTACGAGCCTAATTTCTTCATATATGACATCGACGCACGCTTATACAAGGGTGCATTTTTCTTAGTCACTGACCACCAATCCGAGCATGATACAATCTGGGGACTGAGTAAAGAGGGCACAACATTCTCATCTCTCTTAAACAAGTTAAGATTACCAATGGCTCATTTTGGGCAAATGGTAAAAGGGGTCCGGCCAACTAGCTTTGCTCCGGTCAGGGCTATGGCTTAGCCATTTTCCCTACTTCTCATTTTTTTTGGCAACTACCATATTTTCTAGGCCGTTGCAAAGCTCTGACCAGAATATAGCGCATCTATGGTCCCAAACACTCCGTGCACAGTAGGAGTTTTTGTGTTATAGTTACGCTATAACTTTCGTGTCTTACGCAAGGATGTATCCAAAGGTACATCATATATAGCCGTCTAATTAGCCCTGTGCGAAGCTAGGGACTGGGCACTGGTAGCGCAGCTACCAACGCCCCCATTGTTAAACTATGGATTTAGAGCAGGCCCTTACCATTAATTTTGACACATGGCCCTCGGGGTTTGGTTGGTACGCTAAGCTACACTCCAAGCAAATAGCATAGCTATTTTTTCCCATCTTCACCTTTGCACAATTGCCATGTTCACTAGTCTGCAACAAAGTTGTAAGCCTAGACATAGCCAAGCTGTGGTCACTATTTCCACTCAGCATAGCTAGGGACTAGTCGGCAGTAACACTACACACTAGCACACTAGTATAACCGTCATCCTACATTTTTCCTTTCTACAGGATTTATTCGACGTGAAATTGGCTGACATTATCCCATATGCTTGGGGACTGCCTAGGCAACATAGTTGCCGACCAGGCCATCCCAATGCACACAGGCCTGACTTCTTTTTTGGACCCTGAAACAATATGCTCCGCACCTTATATCAGGCTCGTGAACTACGTGGGCCCACATCACTTAGTAGTGACTTGGGCTATTTTCAGTGGATCTTCGCACTATGATTATATCACTACAACTACAGTAAGCAAGAGAAATACCACATGTTTTCCCTTTCTACTATGGGCCCACGTCACAGGATGTGCGGCGATTTTTTCTTTTTAAGAGCAACATGCATCTTTTGTCCAACATCTGCACTTGACAAGACACACTGGCTGGCTTACCATCAACCTGGCCGGCAGGCAATGTGCTCTTCAGTTTTTCTTTTCAACTCATTGGCATACCAGTAGTAAGCTCCAACCACTCGAATAGATACGATGCTAATGTAAGATTACAAGCCTTGCTGGTCGACAAGGGTCAATACGATGTTTTCCTTAAGAAGCATGATGCTCGGGGACTAGCTGTGGGGATATTAACCCCTATACCCTCACAGCCCACCTTTGGGACTACTCAGGGCAGAAGGCTTGGCCTAGGAGATGAAGCTTGATCAAGGCTTAGACCTGGTCGGACATCTTGGAGACCAAGCAGTGAAGGGCCTAGCGGTTAAGGAAACCTAGTCAATAGGAAAGATATCAAGATGATTAGAGATATGACCTCATGTAATCTGTTATCCTACATGTAATCAATTAGCCCGAGATACTTGGATCTATAACCCTACCCCCTAGGCTATATAAAGCGGGCAGGGACCCCCCTAAAAAATCATATCGCATACCAGCCTACAATCCATCAGACCACAGGACATAGGGTATTACACAATCTATGACCTAAACCTAGATAATACTTGCGTCTTGTGTCTCTGATTACATCTAGTTCGTCATCTTAGCGTGCCTCCTACTACAATTGTTGGCAGTCCTTAACCTGTTTCTAACCCCGTCAACACCAGTATAGGAAACACCAAAAACAATAGAGATAGGACTTTTATACTAACAAAATCCATAGTTTTGGTGTTTCTTCTTATTTTGCAGGTTGGTAATGAAATGTATTAAATTGGGCCAAGAAATACAGGAAAACAAATAAATTTTCACGTTCACCAAATTGGCCCACAAGCAAAACAACCAGGGCCCAACCCAACCAAGGAAAACCGACATGAGTGCACCACATGGGCTGAGCCCAGGACCTACCAGGAACCGACCTGCTAAGGTCGGTCACGGGGAGGCGGCAACCAGGGGTGCGCGCTCGTGCCAGGTCAGCGGCCGGGCCCAGCTTCGGTCAAGCGGTGCCATTAATGCTCCCTAAGGTGGTTCAGGGGTGCGTTGGTCATTTTGCCACTCGAAAACTGTCCTCTCACTCTGTTATATAAACTTAGGCTCTCTCCTCTCCCAAAAACAACTAAGTACCCTTTTAGTTTCCCACAAGCTACATTATAGATGAGGAGTAGAGGTATTGTATCTAGCCCTAGCTAGTCATAATTAAGGAGTGAGAGAGGTGTAAGAGTAGAGAGTTCTGCGAAGTGCTCTCAGAAGCATCTACTTCCTCAGGGCGGAGTGCTAGATTTGTCAGCTCCCTCCTCGCCTGTACCTCAGTGACATCTTGCTAATTGAAGTAAGACATTCATGTTTACCTTTTGGTACTTTACCTTTTAGTAAGTTACCCTTGCTTGTTACTATCTTGCGGGTTCACGGCTTGTCCCTCGGGATGGGAGCTCTAGTAGAGCACTCCTGATAAAGACGGAAGTTCCTGGCCAATGCTAGAGCTATGACGACTAGTGTAGACGTGGTGTCTAGGCTAGGAGTTGCCTTCGTTTGCCTCACGTCCCATGGTTGAGGGGTAGGCGATGGGGAGTGACCTAGTCCCATCCGTCCTTCGTAAACCCCCACGTTTGGTTGCAGCGTAGAGCAACAGACCGTTATCGCCTGGCAGACCAAGTGCGCTCGATGCCCGAACTTAGATCATAACGTCTTGGTTACCTTCCTTTAGTATCGGCCATTAGAAAACCTCACTACCCTAGTTATCTACCTTCTACCTTTGGGTGACTCTGCTAAGGATCTAGCTTGAACCTACCGTTCCTTGTGAAATATACGATACCCTGTTAACCATTGGGTGAAGTGCTACAACGGTATTTCCGTGTGCTTGTGGACTTTGCTACTTTCACTAAGAAACACCAACAACAATCTACTACCATAGGTATACCCTAGGTATACCGCCGATATTTCGTCGACAGTGTGATTCTATTATAATTTGTATGTCATATCTATAGGCCAATATATATTTGTTTCATAATCTGAATAAGTTACAATACACATAAAAAAGTGTTACATCCATATGTTACTTAGTCCCATACTGTGCTCTACCATAATATAGAGTGTTACAATGGACAATCATTATAAAACATGGCAAGTGCTATAATAGATAAATAAATGTGTCACAAACTATGTGTCCAACCATATCATGAAGTGTTACTAGAGGAAAAGAATTGTTACAACAAAAATCATTGTAATGCTAAACAAATGTTCCAGTAGACAATTATATGTGCTACTATAAACTAGTCTATAGAAACATTCTAGTAACATTCTTTCCAATCTGTTGTAACATAAGTAGGCATTGCAATATCCCTATTGTGCAGACTCGACCAGAGGCGGCATGGTCACTTCTTCCGTCCAAGCCGGGGTGCGCCGTTGACCACCTCTTCCACGCTTATGCACCATCAGCGATGGTGTGCCCATGTGGTTTTTGATTGATGATTGACTACCAGCTGGTCTAATCTACTGCTTTGCGCCTGAGTTATTCCACGCGATCATGTCTAGGAGGCGTAAGCAATCGGTGAATGATGCGCTGCATAACCATCAACATACAAGAGATGTTCAAAGGTACCTTGGTTGGTTTTGATAATTGAGTGATAACTTTATGTTGGACTAATGTGTTTATGTTGAGATACACAAGGATTAGTCCATAGGTACATGTGTGTGAGCAACATATGCCATAGTGGTGGAGATGGCTAGGAGATGTTGCGAGGCTCAACACATGTGATGATGAAGGAGCTCATTGCACATGATACATCACTTGGAGTCATGTGACCAAGATGGTGAAGATCAAGATAAGGCTTGGCTTGATGAACCAGTTGCAAGTGTGAAGGGCAAGTCAAGGCTTTGAAGCGATGAACCATGCGATGGTGAAGCTTGGGCAAGACTTGGCACCGATGGACCAATGCTATGAAGAAGAGCAAGTGAGGTTAAGATCAATGGACCAAGATGGTCATGTGATGATATGAAGTGAATCATATCATTTGTTGATTGTGTCGGTGCATGTGTTGCATTGGCACATTGGAGATGGAGATGCGCAAAGCAAAGGTATAACCTAGGGCATTTCATTTCACCGATCATGAGGTGTGTAGAGAAGTTGATGACCAGATTTAGGATTGATAGGTCGTACTATCAAGAGGGGCAAAATTGTTTGCATATAGGTCATCTAGTGCCACATTGAGCAATCTAACATTGTGACATGCTAGGGTCAAGTAGCGTGTGAGATCAAGAGAAAACCTTCGAAAATGATTGTGAAAATGCTAACACACATGCACATGGTAATGTACACTTGATGGTGTTGGCACATTTGCAAAGGTGGTGGAGTTTGCAGGGTATAGATGGGTTTGAGTACCACTCGATAAAGTGAAGTGTCTATTTTTTATTGCGCCAGAGGCAAATTATTGATGAAAAGGAGGCGAAGTCAGTGGAGTGTTTTTGCTAAAAACACTCGTCAGATGCTGGAGGCAGCAACGTCAGACATTGGGCCAATGTCCAACACAGTGTCGTCTGAGCAGCATTAGTTGGGGCTGGATCGGACGCGTTTGCAGGTCAGGCGTCGGACGTGTGACATAACGTACGATGGTGTTGTAGTTGGCAGCTTGCCCGCAAGGTGAACATGTCGAACGTTGGCTCAGAGCGTCCGATGGTGACTTGGTTCTACAGCCTCTTTGGAGTACGTCTGACGGTTCGAATCAGCGTCCGGAGAGGGCGTCAAAAGCATCTAATGCTTGTGTCTTGAGCATGTTTGGGATTTAGCCATTGGCAGCAACGGTCGAATTCAAACGGCTAGGACACATGGTAGTTTGTGGAGCATTGGACGCTGGGGAGTTACATCCGACGGCGGGCATCTAGCGTGTCTGACGCTTACGGCTTTTGCCTGGTGAAGGGGCAATGGCTATTTCAGGACATGGGGCTATAAATAGATGTGTTGGCCGGCTTTGGTCGGTGGTTGAGCACACTGCAGCCTTGGTGGCTTGTGTTTTAGTGCTTGGGAACCCTCTAAATCACATATGCTTGATAGAATCATTCGATAGTGTGAGAGAGTGATTCTAGTGCAATTGCATTGAGAGATTGCATTGTGTGGCACTGGGTGTTCGTGTTGCAAGCTCATGGGTTTTACCCTTGGAGGTTGCCACCTCCTAGATGGCTTGGTGGCAAGGGACTTCCTGTGGCATGCAAAGGAGATTGTGTGGTGCTCCGAAGGAGGATTTGTGAGGGGTTTTGTACACACCACGCAGGGTTCACGAAGAGTAGCTTTATTGGATTTCTCATGTCATTGAGTTACCACACTTGTGTGTGTGGGTTCACTTGTAGTGCCTTTGCGGAGGCATGCCCTGAGGGGCTTGGCTTGAGGGCCAAATACTAGAGGAACCACCCAAGGTGTTGGTCGACACAAGTGGACGTAACTTGGTGGCAACCAAGTGAACCTCATAAAAATAGCCATGTCATCTTGTGTTTACACATCGCAGTGGTTTGTAATCTTCATCACAAGCTTGTATTTACATTTCTTCATATATATAGCTTGTGTAGTTGCTCTTGTAATTAGATTGCTTGTGTACCTCTCTAATTGCCTTCTTGCTTGTGTAGCTACAAGTAATTCCCTTGGTTTGCTTAGTTTGTGTAGCTAAGTGATTTGAGCTCTTAGGTTCGGTTTGCATATCCTTGTCCTTGAGCATCAAGTGAGCTTAGGTTGGCTTTGTGCTTTTGCTCATTAGAATTGTGTAGGTGCTCCTATGTTTGTCAAAGCACTAGATGCTTAGGTTCGTATGACCTTGCAAGCTAGAATTGATAAGGAGAGCACTAGCTAGATTGGCACCTTATTTTCTTGTTTAGGATCTTTTACAAGGTGCATCTAGAGGCTTAGTTAGAGGGGTGATATCTTGGCTAGGCCGATAGATTTAATTATGCATTTATATCGGTTAGCCAGAGTGATTAGTTCCAAACAGGACTATTTACCAACGTCTAGTTCGCCATCTTGACCTTACAGATGTCTTTGGGGTGCCAGTAGCCGTGCTAGAACATGATCGATGGCTTTTTGGTCCAACCACTTGTTGAAGATCAGAATGTTTGGAAGTGGTCAACCAACGAAGAATATTCCAGCTCCTCGGTGTACCAGACCCTCTTCACTACGAGGATGATGATGCTTGGCGCTAGGGAGATTTGGACGGCATCCATACCGCCCAAGGTGAAGTTCTTCTTCTGGTTGGTGTTACATGGACATCTCTAGACCGCTGAGTGTAGGATGCGCCATGACCTCCAGCTGAATGATGTTTGGGTCCTTTGTGACCAGGAATCAGAGACAACCAACCACCTTCTGGCATTCTATGTTTTTGTGTAGGAGGTTTGTCATCGGATGCTTGTGCACCTCGGCTTCGTGCACCTATGCCCGATCGATAGATCTCGCCTAGTCGATTGGTTGCAACATGCTTGCGATCTCGTCCCAGAATTGTTCAAATGAGGCTTAGCATAATTGAAGGACCTTCGATAATTTTAGCAACACACCTGCCTAGATGCTTGCATTGGTAAGAGAGGAGGGCGACGCCTAGATCACCGTGGGGTTCCGAATCCTTGTGCTGCTATTCGCCGTCTAGCCCGGCTCACCTCCTCCTTGTCGCACAGGAGTTTCTTCTTAGTACAACATCTGAAGCTCTACTATTCAAGCCAGCAATTTATGTACATGTGTCTCCCATTCGTCTTATGGCATCTTGCCACTAGAACTACTAGAGTTGTAAAACAATTCTAGCTTCTCTTAATGAAGTAGGTGCCATGGATGATTTCAGAAAAAATATCAAATAGACTTATTGTGTGGACTTGGTTCATCACTATAGAATATAAAGCATACAAGAAGATCACTTGCCAAAAAAGAATTAACTGCAGCGTTGAACTTTTGCACTCTGTGGCGGGCACTTAAGATGTCCGTTGTGGTAAATCTGATGATTTACCGCATCAGTCATTTTTATTTTATGTGGCGGACATTATGGCATGATGTAGTAATTCGATATACTACAGCGGGCATCTTAAGATGCCCTCCACAAAAAAATAGGGTATTTACTATGACAGACATCTTAAGAACCCACTACGGTAAATAGATTTACAACAGTAGACATTCTATGGAGCCCGCTACGGTAAAGATTGAGGCCCAATAGGCCCAGCTCAAAGCCCATCTATTGGGTTCTTATAAAAGAGTGGAGTTAGGGTTTTCAGTCATCACAGCACTCAGCCACTGCCTCACAATGCCAGGTTTCCTCTCTCGCACCACGATGTGCTCCTTTCATCTTGCACGACTTCCTCTCTCCCACGAGCATGGCATGAGAGGTAGACCTCCCTCTACGTGCGAGAGGCACTCCTCCCCTCGACATGCTCATCCACTGTTGACGCCCGTGAGGTGGAGCGCAGCACCCTCCCACCCTCAATGCGACGAGAAGGATGAGGCCACGGAGTGCAATGCAAAGGATGGTCGCGGAATCAGGCGGCGGCTACACGAATCCGCTACTGGCGGCCCAAGGAAGGTCACATCTGGCCTCAACGACCCCCTCCCTCTCTCCGAGCGTAGGTGCCCTCTCTCTCTTCTTGCACTCTCTTCCCCTCTTCATCTCCGTAACTCTTCTCTCTACTTTTCAATTTTCAGGTGGCGCCTGGCCTCAGGGCTCCCGGATCCGGTGCTTAGGTGGTTCTCCGGCAGCGGAGGGCATGGCTTCAGCAAGGCAGAGGTTCCAGGTGGTGGCTCCGGTGAGGAGGAGCTCCACCATGGCGTTCGGCCTACAAGGTGGCGGAGTGCATGGATCCCGACGTTCACCACGGCGTCCTCGACGGATCAGCAGCGTGGCGGCTCGGGGATGGCGGTGCAGCGGCGGCTGGGCTTGTTGTCGGGCCTGGATATGGGCTAGTTTGATTTTTTGTTTTTTTATGGATTAACTGTGATGGGCATCCTAAAGTGACCGCTGCGGTTAATGAGTTTACCGCAACAGGCAGAGGAGCCTGCCGCAGTGGAATCGTGATTACGGTGGCGTGTCCTCTACTGCAGGCACGTTTGCCCGCTGGGTAAATCCAAATCGACCGTTGCAGTATTAAATTTTTGTACTAGTGGATACTGCATGATACTTATATTACTTTACGTGAGTGGAGAATGATACCTTAAGCCAAACACGATGAAGGGTAATACATGTAGGTAACCAAATAAATACTCCTAGTTATAATATAATAATAACAAACGGAACCAGAATTGTTACCAGAAAGCAATAATTCAAGATACAAGATAGGCTAATGATGCCACCTCAACGTCTTACCAACTCACTTGTGCTTATTTTATTGACCTGAAGATGACGCACGTAGATTTTACCAAGTAATTAACGAGGTGTTAAAGCCATATCCATAAAGAAAATCCATTCGATACGCTCATCGTATACGCAAACAATTGGAATACATACCTTGCCTGAACTAGTAATCACGATAAGATATATGTGTGCTTTGAAAACTGAAAAAGCACCACCGCCAAATATATCATTATTATAGATTGTTTCCGGATGCTTAGTAGTCTCCAGAGCTATGCATCTCCAAAAGTTGTTTACACATTATTTAGTAACCAATGATTATGTCAAGTGAATAAAATGGATTGTGATCTCGCTTTTTGAGTAGTCAATTTTTTAAGTTTAATTATAATTTTCTAAAATATAATATCAACATTTGTATCTCTTAATATGTATATTCCACATTAATCTAATAAGACATAGTAACCATCGTAAATACTTATATTTATTATATATTTAGTCATACTTTGAAAAGTTTGACTCTTCGAAAAGCCAAATATTGTATTTTGGGACAAATGAGGTAGTAGTTTCAATAGTTATTAGTTGTTGAAGTGCCAAAAACTGAGGAGAAGGAAAGCGAGAGGAAAACTGTAAGAAAAACCCGCGGTGGAGTGGCTGCGCGGTCAAATAGTGAGCGTAACACATCATGGGTAGATTTGTGAGCTGAGAAGTTCTACCAAACATTTGTATCTTTATTATGGAGCGCAGTTATAAAACTGCTGGAGTGCAGTTTTATTTTTCCTTTTGCCAAAAAGCAAATGAGAGAATTGTTTTAAGGAGCTCTTGAGATGCTCTTGTACTCTGTAGCATGGATATCAATATACCATCACCAATTCAACTCCCTGTTATGTCTTTTCACAGATTAACAATTGTGCTACTCTCTCCAGTGCCTCGTTTTGTTTAGTCTACTAGGGTATAGGGGGGAATGTACTCTCAAGTGTAGCTTTGTGCCGAAAGATATGGCAGAGAAATCACGCAAATGAATCAGATTCATACACTAGATATAGAATGCAACAAAGTTAAATCACTTTAGGGGGGTTAAAAGAATAACTCCAAAGTGCGCGTTCCTTTTGTCCGTACGAGCGTGGACCTTGTTTTATGAATAGAGCAAATTCCAGCTAGGTCTGTGTGCTCAGTTTGATAGCCGTGCAGATGTAGTCTTAGCTCTGCCCTTATACATCCTTAAGCTGTTGTTTATGTACCAATGGTCCTTCTGAAGAGTGATTGTAAACCATTCCTTGTTGTGGTAGATTGCTTTAGTTTGTTGGTCCTTCCAAGTCCTCAATCATGCCAAATACAGCAAGCAATGCCTCACTGTGTGTTTGCATTATTGACTAGTCGAGGGGCGCGCACTTGCGCGCCAAGTCTAAAACGATACAGCACAACGTTTTTGATTGTCCATGCGGACCAAACAAATGGAACACCGAGAAGATGCATAACATTGTACTGAGCATAGGGGCTAAAGCTGTATAAATACATGCAAGCCAGGCATAAACGACTGGACTATCAATAATAGAGATGTTGCGCGTAAAAAGGTCATTAACAGAGTTTTGGTAGGGTGGCAAGCACAATAGTCGCACAAAAACATCATACAGTATTTGGAAGAACTGCTGTATAAGGTTTCTGATTAGTGGATTTGTTTTTTGATGGAATTGGTCGCACATGGAGGATGCCTTATTGGTCTTCCGGTAGTTGTGATGAGATTTGCAGGCTGGTTCATCATCATTGTCATATGCATTAACCTTCCCACCCTGATCCATCATCGTCCGAGTCACGCCTTAGTGTAGCTGTGTACAATAAGGTTTCAATTAGACAGATAAGAGAGAGCACCCGACATTATCTGTACAATAAGGTTTCAATTAGACCATTGTAAAATTTTACCTACCAATTCAGTTTGAGGATACTATAGTAATGAGTAGATCTTCCAAATCCCGTTTATAAATTAGATAATGTAAATGGGTGATTACTAAGCACTGCAAGTTCAAAGTAAGTTTTGTATGGCATACATGCATTTGTAATCGTAGATATGGTTCTGTGAAGGATAACTACGTCCCCACACATGTACTCCGTAGCAAACAACATAGCAAGTATGAATAAGTGAGAATCCAAATTTAGGATCCAGATTGATAAGACATCTTGAATTCTTCGAATGTAATGACGGGGATTTTATTTTGGGTTCCAAGCAGTATGAACAGAGCATGAGTTATGGGGGGGGAACATGAAAATATTTTAAAAGTTAGTCCATTTTGTGCCAACTGGAAAAATACGATCATGAAAAGAGAGACGATTCAAAATAGCTGTGAACCAAAATAAGAAGCACTCGGGTATATCGAAAAAGTATTCTGAATTGGTTGCTGCTTCATTCATTTCTAAAGATGAATAAATCATATTCTAGACAACTACATAAGCATAGGAACGCTTAAGGGCCACTTGGTGCAGCATGTAATGTCGGCAACCGTAGTCCAGACATCTAAGAAGCTCGCTCGGGTAATCATGAACTTGGCCCAAGGCGTGATTGGTTCTGGCATGTTGGTTTGACATTGTCGATGAGCATTTGCCGTAGCTGGGGCCAACTGTGGATTGACCCATCGTGCTGGCGCAAGAGCCATTGCGTAGCCGACGTGCCTAAAACGGCTGGCAAGGAATTTTCCATGACGTGCTCGTCACCACCAGCTGCTCGGACAGCAGTTTCGTACATCATTAGCCACTGGTCGGGGTCGGTATGGCCATCGTAGCGCCTGACGTCGCCAATCATGAAATTTTGCGGCCATACCACCGCTCGGAGTTGGTCGGAGTAAGGTTTAGGCCCAGGTACGGCATAGCGTTCCTGGTGCCTGTCTTTGAGGTACGTCATAGCGTTCCTCGCTGGTCCACCACCTCGTCATAGCTGTTTACCACCTCTTATACGGTTGCGATCTGGCGACCGGTTGCGGCGATAACGATCTGGAGATCGGACTCCTCTGCTGCAGTTGGGAGAATGGGCTCCTCGGTTGCGGTCATGAAAACGGGCTGCACCATGGCTGGACTTGTCATTTTCATTAAAACCTTCACGGAGATCGGATCTATGGGTGCAACGACTTCGTGATGTAGATGGAGCCAGCGCTTCCCGTAAGTGGTTGACTTGTGCTGCTGGTGCCGTCAGGTGGTCGAGCACTTCTTCACAACTGCAATGTTGGCGCTTGGCGCCTTTGGCACTTGGCAATTCTTGACTAGGTCAAATTCCTCCATGAGGTTGCGGTGGATCTGTCGAGCGCGTTTGGCCCTCTGCTTGGCATCCCGGTGTTCTCGGTCCTGATGAGTAGCGCGGCCGGCATTGCGCTCGCGCCTGGCTCATGCCTGGTTAGGAGTCTCGTTGTCCATGGTGGGTTCTTTAGCGCTGACCATGAACACGGCTCCCCCGAATCTCGGGAGGTATTCGGGGAAAACAGTGCTCTGTGGTTCTGCACGACCTTGCATAGTTGAATTCTTCATGGCGGTTTGAGTCTTCTGGGTGTTGTCGAGATTGGAGATCTTCAGAGTGCTTTGGTCTTCCCGTTGATCATCGGCGTTTGGACGCGTTTGGGAGCTTTGCGCTTCTTGGGCGTCGTCGGCCACGTTCGGTTTTAGAGTGCTTTGCATTATCATTAGATCGTTGCTATCAGGATCTATGACGGTTCTGAGGGAGGCCGATCCGATGTCGGTACTGACCTCTGAACCCAAAGGAGAGAGTCTGGTGCTATCTTTCACATCGAGCAGTGCTGGTTCATTGGTGGCGTCCTAGAGCCGAACCATGCTGATGAGATGACCCGGTGTAGAGCGGCGCTGTACCTCCTTGTACGGAAAGGTTGAGTCGAGGCCACGCTTAGCGGGGGTGCCCGAACAGTGGTGAAAATTGCTCTGTGTAGGAGGAAGCAGCATTGTTCAGCCCATACGGGAATGTGGTTGGACTGGTGTGGGGGGTATAAACCCCTATACCCTCACAGCTAGGCGTAGGGCTGCTCGGACTAGACGGCCCAAATCACAAGATGAAGGCCAGTCCATCACTACCCTGGTCGTTGGGCCAGACGACAAGACGAAGCCCATGGTCCGCTACCACCCTGCTCAGTGGGCCGTGCGGGTCCTGAAGGCTACTTGGCGTGCAAGGAGTCTTAGTCGGTTAGATCTGTTCGTGATCTCCAAGATGCGGAGCAATGTTACCGACCACAGGAAAACTCTAGATATGTAACCTTGCCCTCCGGCTATATAAGGCAGGCAAGGACCCCCCCTAGAACACATCTTTTCACCTCATTATACCCTGGTACTCATCAATATAGCAACAGAGACGCAGGATGTAGGTTTTACGCTTCATAGTGGCCTGAATCTGGATAAACCCTTGTTGTCTTAGTTGTTTGTCTTGCGTCTCTGTTGATACTAGATATGCACACTAAAGAATCTAAGAGAAATAATCCGCAAACACACGGATATCGGTGAGCACTTCACAAGGGAGATAGTTCCAGAGTATCGTTATTTATTGATCCACTAGGAGAAAATGTGCAGATGTCTAACCCATGTCTATACTTAACCCTTGAGCTACAGACAAGATAGCAAGATATGAGCGATATAGAGAGGTGTCACACCCAAATTTTAAAGGAACAAAATGGGATGTATTAAACCTTATGTGTGCCCCGGATCGGTCACACACATAAGTGACAAATTGTTGGAATGTATCATCGCAATGCTTATTACATAACAAATAGTGTTGAATACAAATTCTTAAAAAAATTACAGCAGAAACTATGATAACTCTCAATGCGGAAGCTCCAAGATCGGGTATGTCGACTGGTTGAGCACAAGTCTAGTACTCCTGGCGGTAATCCTCATTGTAGCCTTGATCTGTTACCCATCCAGGATTTTCCAAAAATGAAATATAAAGAGTAAATTGCACCATGGGTACCTAAACTATGGGGTGTGTAACAGATGGGTACTTTAACTATAAAATGTAACATCCAGGTACTGCAACTATACATTTGGGTGTCCAATGGTACTAACCTCATCATGCAGGCGTCGGCATCTTGGCATTTTTGTGATAACCCCCTTACCTAATCCTAACTCTCATCACTCCCTCTCACTCGTCTTCAACCTCCAGCACTGGAAGGGACACCGCTCACCTCTGTCCCCCACACGCAGGTGAGCCACGATGCCCCATCCGTGCCTAGCCTCGCGCCCACCTTGCCGCATTGCCCAATCCACACCACACCGCCCCCATCTATGCCTAGCCACGCCTTTCCCATACCAATCAAGACCATGCCTGCGATGCCGCAATGGAGCCGTGCATGCTCCACCCTCGGAGCTGCCCACGTGCGTGCTGGTGAGGTCATGGCAGACAAGAGCTGAATGCATCTAGGCCCCATGATGTGGGTTTCGATGATTGATGACAATATGATTATCATGACTAACTTGTGTTTTGTAGAAACATTGGTAAGTTAGGTCTTGGTAATGGCAATCTTGAGAAATATGGTTTTCATGCCCCCTGGTGATGGAATTTGTTTTGGTTTTCAAAGGATGGACAATAAGGTTTTGAATGATTAGGTCTGTTCGTCGATGGTGTTGGAGGACGACGGATTAATCGATAGGACTTTGTTTTTTTCCTTTGGCCATACTATTAAGGTGGGGTGCAAATGGGTAGCTTGACCTAGTTAAGTCTAATGGTTTAGGTGTGGTGCACACTTGTGAAACTTAGCGCTAGGGAGCTACAAGAATGCCCTAAGATTGGTTGGAGTCGAATCCGTTCTAAAAGAATTTGAATTGGACGAGAAACGGCGTTAAATGAAGCTATGGATGCTGGCCAATGAAACTACGGACGCTGACGTCAGCTTCCTAACATGCATAACACTGGGTGGCCCAGTACCGTGTGATCTGTGGACGCATCCATAGTGCAGGTCCGGACGCCTCCGAAGCTTGCACTCATGAGAACAACGGTCCGGACGCTGACTTCGAACGCGTCCGGTGTTGTCCGGACGCTACTCAGAGGAGATGCAACTTTGGCCATATCTACGGACATGTCCTGAGGTCAACTATGGACATGTCCTGAGGTCCAACAGCTAGTTACATGTTTCAAATGTTGAATAGGTCCGGACGTGTCCAGAGCCCATCTTTGGACGTGTCCAGAGATTGCAAAAAATTTGAGGTTGGGGGTAACGGTTGGATTTCGGCCCTTGGCCAATAAATACAACCCCACCTCCTCCATTTCATCTCTCTTGCTCATTTGGTTCAGCTAAGGCATATGTTTGAGTGCAAGGGAGTGCAAGGGCTCTAAGTGAGGTGCTAGTGATTTGAGAATCCATGGTCTAGCCCACATGAGTGATTCGAGAGTAGCAAGTGTGCATCCACCTTCTCATTAGGCTTTGCGAGGTCAAGTGAGAGTTTGTTCGTGTTAGTCTTAGTGGTCGCCATCACCTAGATGGCTTGGTGGTGATTGGGAGTTTGGTGATCATCCGGCGGAGCTTGTGGATGGCCCAACTCAAGTTGTGAGCGGTTCTCAGCGATTCACCATGTCAGAGCGATGAAGAATCAGCCATAGAGAGCACTTGGTCCCTGCGAGGATCAAGGGGGAGTGATACCCTTGCGCGGGTGCTCCAACTAGGACTAGTGGGGAGTGGCGACTCTCCGATACCTTGGAAAAACATCGTAGCGTTCTTCTTCCTCTCTTACTTTGAGCATTTACTTTCAAGCAATTCAATTTATGTCTTTACATTCTTAGAATAGCCATGCTAGAGTAGGATTCGAACTTAGGGTGCAAAACTTTTGTGCGGTAGAAATAGAAACACTTTTAGGCACAAGGGGTGAAATGGGCTAGTTTAGGTTTTAATTATTGCAAGAAATTTTAGAATAGCCCAATTCACCCACCCTCTTGGGTATCTTGATCCTTTCAATTGGTACCAGAGCTAAGTGCTCATTAATTAGGCTTAACTGCCTAGAGCAAGATGTCTAATGGGATGGGCCACCGCCCATGTTTGAAGGAGATGATTTCTCATTTACAAAGTCCGTATGGAATCATATTTAGAAGCACAAAAGACTTTATGCCTCAAAGCTGCCACTCAAGGATTTCCAAAACCTGAAGAAGGTGCCTCTCTTACTCCTAATGAGGAGGAACAAGAGAAATGGAATGCAAAGGCCAAAAATCACATCTTTAGAGGCATTTGCATGGATGTTTTCAACCGTGTTCGGAACCACAAAAAAGCCCATGAGCTATGGATGGAACTTTGTGCGCTCCATGAGGGAACTAAGAGTGATCGTGAGGAAAATTATCATCTTTTCATGTGCAAGCTTAATGCATTTGATATGAAATCTAATGAAAGTGCTAATGAGATGTATTCTCGCTTGAATATTCTTGTAGAGGAACTGAATGGGCATGGATGGACTCACTCAAATGTCTTTATCCGATGTTGGAGGAATGATCTTTTGTGCCCTTCCTGTTGACAAGTATGGCCACATTGTCACCATTCTTCATTAAGGAGATCTTTCCACTACGATGCCAACTCAAGTCTTAGGAAAGAACAATGCTACATGAATACAGTACATCGGAGAACTTGTGGGCCGAGGCAATCAACACCGCATGATATGCATCCAACTGGTTATATCTCCATAAGTTCCTTGGCAAGACCCCCTATGATTTGCTAAATGGAAGAAGCCGGACATCTTTTACTTCTGGGTGTTTGGTTGCAAATGTTACATCTACAAGAAAAGGCAACACCTAGGGAAGTTTCAAAGGCATTGTGATATTGGATTTCTTGTTAGCTACTCATCAAAATCCAAAGCATATCGTGTATTCAATCATGCCACCGGCCTGGTAGAAGAAACATATGATGTTGAGTTTGATGAATCTAAAGGCTCCTGAGGGGCGATTGAGAATCTTGATGATGTAGGTGATGAACCATTGAGGGAGGCCATGAAGAATATTCCGATGGGAGACACCAAGCCTAAAGAAGATGATGATGATGTGCAAGTCATCGACAAGCCTTCCTCCTCATCAAGTGTGCCTCAAGATGAAGATAAAGATGGGAGAAATGAAGATTCTTATATTTCCCATGAACAAAGAGAGGCACAAGCTCAAGATATTGATGCTCCCCAACCATCCCCTCAAGTGGTTGAAAGAAGAAATCCTCAAATCCAAGCTCATCCTCAAGATCTCATCATAGGGAGTCCTTCAAGGGGTATATTGACTAGGGCTCAAAAGATGGCTAATTTTGTTGAACATCACTCTTTTGTTTCTTGTGTTGAGCCTAAAAATGTAGATGAAGCTCTAAAGGATCTGGATTGGGTAAATGCCATGCACGAAGAATTGAACGACTTCACCCACAACCAAGTTTGGACACTTGAAGAGCGCCCTAAGAATGCAAGAATCATTGGAACCAAGTGGGTGTTCCACAACAAGCAAGATGACCAAGGTAATGTTGTGAGAAACAAGGCAAGGCTCATGGCAAAGGGGTTCTCTCATGTTGAAGGCTTAGATTTTGGAGAGACCTTTGCACCAGTTGCAAGACTTGAAGCCATCCGTATCCTTCTTGCATATCCTTCACACCATGAGATGAAACTATTTCAAATGGATGTGAAGAGTGCATTTTTAAATGGTTTCATAAATGAGCTTGTCTATGTTGATCAACATCCTAGGTTTGAAGACCCTAGATATCCTTATCATGTTTATAGGTTGTCGAAGGCACTATATGGGCTTAAGCAAGCCCCAAGAGCTTGGTATGAACGCCTTCGAGACTTCCTCATTGAGAAGGGCTTCACAATTGGGAAGGTTGACACCACACTATTCATCACAAAGAAGCATAATGGACAGATCTTCATTTGTCAAGTATATGTTGATGTTATCATATTCGGCTCAACAAATGAAGAAGAATGCAAGAAGTTTGGTGACATGATGTCAAAAGAGTTCGAGATGTCTATGATTGGTGAGCTCACCTTCTTCCTTGGGTTTCAAATCAAGCAAATGATAGGAAGGACCTTCATCTCTCAAGAGAAGTATAGAAAGGACCTCCTCAAGAGGTTTGATATGAAGGATTGCAAGCCAATCAAAACACCCATGGCATCTAATGGACATCTCGATCTTTATGAGGGAGGTAACTCGGTTGATCAAACTCTTTACCATCTATGATTGGTAGCTTGTTGTACCTTACTGCATCTAGGCCTGATATCATGTTTAGTGTGTGCATGTGTGCTTGTTTTCAAGCTGATCCTAAGGAAGCTCATCTAAGTGCTGTTAAGATAATCCTTAGGTATCTTAAGCTAACCCCAAGCATTGGCCTATGGTATCCAAAGGAGCAAGATTCCAACTTGTTGGCTATTCTGATTCTGATTATGCCAGTTGCAAAATTGATAGGAAAAGCACATCTGGAGGGTGCCATTTGCTTGGGAGGTCACTTGTTTCTTGGTCATCTAAAACGCAAAATAGTGTTGCTTTGTCCACCGCCGAGGCGGAGTACATTGGCGCGGGGTCTTGTTGTGCACAAATTTTGTACATGAAGCAAACCCTCCTTGACTATGGAGTCAACCTTGGTCAAGTAACACTATTGTGTGATAATGAAAGTGTAGTTAAAATTGCCAACAATCCAGTTCAACACTCACGCACAAAGCACATAGATATCCGCCACCACTTTCTTAGGGATCATGTCTCTAAAAAGGATATATCTCTAGTTGGTGTGAGGACTGAGGATCAACTTGCAGATGTCTTCACTAAGCCATTGGATGAGTTGACCTTTTGTAGGATAAAGAATAAGCTCAACATGCTTCACCTGAGCAACTTCATAAAAAGATAAAAAATGTGTTGTCATTGCATTGCATTGTTATATATGTCATGTTTAATTTTATGAAATGCATGTAGGGCTTGTCTAACATGGTTAAGATAACCCTCATTAGGAGGTGTGAAGAAGCTTACCCTTGGTTCAAACTTGATAAGCCAACTAGATTCAAATTTCTGTAATGCATTGCATATGCATGGTTGTTGTTTCATCGTTTCATTCAATTCGATCATTTCATCGCCTATTTTTATAAAAATATATTAAGCCTATAGCAAAATATTTGAAAAAATTGAGGGATTTTAAGTGAGGATCTCATACTGGTTCCAACATGTGTTTATTTGAGTTGGAACTAAGTTGGGAAAGAGGGCCGAAAAAATTGAATCAAAATCAAGCTCAAAGTGGTGGTCCGGACGCTGAAACATCTAGATATGGACGCTGAGCCCGCGTCCGGATAGTGCATTGAGTGCAAAATTCAAAGGCTAGTGGTCCGGATGCTAAACAGTACTTGGTCACGTCTAGAGCACTAGTGCAGACGCGTCCGAAGATGGAAGACCAAAATTGACATCACTTCAGACTTTGTACTGTAGAGTTCGGAGGTTATGAGCGTCCGCGCCGGAAGTCCTCCTCGCATGCAGGCCGTTCTGTGTCACGTCCGGAGGTAAAGCCCGTGTCCAGAGACCCCCCTGCAGACACTTCCAGCCCTCTATTTTGCTAAGCAAGTTTCCCTTCTCTACAATGAGTGGGGCCACCCAATTCTCTCACATTCTAAATCGATTCATAGTCGATTCTTTCTTCTCCCCATTCTGTAAGGCGCACCGCCCTTACCCTCACCGGCTGCCATGCTTGTTGATGGCTCTTAAATGCACATTTTGATCATCAACAAGACATGCTTTTTACGGGAAATTCCATTTAGAAGATAGGGATTTGGTTTATAACTAATGGAATTCCACTTGTACATGAGTTTTATTTTAGTGCAGGTAAAAATGTCAAAAACACATACAAAATGATATGAACATGGCATGGAACAAACATGGATAGTAGCAGGCCCAGGTGCCAGGGTGCCCACCTTGGACCAGGACGCCCACCCTAGACCAGGGCGCCCACCCTGGGAAATTGGTCCACCACGTCACCGATCTGCGACTTCAACTTGTCACGACTCTCAGATCGTCCATCTAAGTCGATTTTGATCGAGTGGTGACCAAAACAAGTGACTTGGATCCTTGGGGCCACCGTCATCCACTTGGAGTACCAAAGTTGGTCCAAAACCGACTCAAAACCGACCTTCGCTGCATGCACCGACTTTGGAGAGTGATCAAGCACCGCTGGATGAAAGGCTGGTGGAAATCGACGGTACCCTTGGGGCGCCCACTCTAGTCCAGGGTGCCCACCCTGGTGTAGGGTGCCCACCTTGGGTCCAGGGCACCGACCCCCATGATCACAGCTACTGACCTCTAGAGCAATATAAATGTGTCCCTCATCCTTCATTTGTAACACACACCATGAATATCAAATACTTCTTCTATTAGATTAGTCACTCTCCACATGAGAGTAGTAGTTCAATGGCTCTCCTAGTGAGAAGTAGAAGATAGAAAGAGAGAGGGGAGAGAAGCTTGGAGAGGAGCCGGGCATGTCAGCGACCTCTCCTCTTGTCGCTTGGTGGAGTCAACTCTTCTTCGAGTAATAAAGTCTGCCTTCTTCTTCTATCGTGCGGTAACTTTGTTCTATTGCATTACTGAAGTATTACTTTACTTTATTGTTCTTTACTTGTTTCACCGCCCGGTTAAGGTGTTCTAGTTCTAGGATCCGAATTAGAGTAGTCAAGTTTATAGATTAAGCGAGGTGCTTAAGCTATAGCTTGCCTGTGAATGCTCCTAAATCTTCGGAGGTGGTAGCAATAGGTGGTGACAGCCCTATTTGCCTGTGTAGCCCATCATGATAGGTTTAGTTTGAGTAGAGCTCGAGATACTTACTGTCGGAGCCATTTGCTGTGGTGAGTTCCAAGAGAGTACACTCACAGTAATTAACTTTGGTAAGGTCTTATTTAGTATTGCCTTAGTCAAAGAACCCACACATATTCTATCTATCCTTTTATCACATATACTTGGATACACTTAGTTCTTCACTAGTTCACTTCATGTTCAATACTCCTTGGTGAAAACTAATTTGACATCCGTGCGCTTGCGGATTTATCTGGGTGCTATATCTAGTGTCAACAAGTTTTCTGGCCCTGTTGCCGGGGAACGGTAGTTGTTCTCGTTTAGAACCAAGTCATCCGAGTATCATTTATCTTTTATCCATCATACCATGTGTCCCATTACTATCATTGAATATGCCTCTCCAAAGGGCACTCGATTCAAGCCACCTCCATCATCAAAGCCCATCCTTGCAAATGGTTATGAAATTAGTTCTTCTATTATAACCAGAGTTCAAGAAAAATCTTTTTCTAGGAAAAAGCATGAAAACCCATATACTCATCTTTAAGAATTAGAGCAAATGTGGTCATGCCTGCACATTCCTGGCATGTCACATGAAACCCTTAAGTAGAAGCTATTTCCGTTTTCTTTGACGGGATCAGCCAAACTATGGCATGCTCGAACCGTCGGGAGTGTAGATGGAGAATGGGAAGTTCTTAAATCCAAGTTTTGCATAACCTTCTTCCCTATCCTCCAAGTGACTCATCTCAAAAATGAAGTCCTAACCTTCAAGCAAAAAGAGACGGAATCTTTGGGTGCAACATGGGGCCACTTCATAGACCATTACATGTCTGGCCCTGAACTTTCTATACCCGATCCTATGCTTTTGGAACATTTCTATGTCGGTCTTAGGAAGGAATCCGCACAGTTCCTTGATCTTGCTTCTGGAGGAGCCTTCTTACATCTTTCTAGTAGTGAGGCGAGAGATATCCTTGATAGGATCCCAGAAAATACCCCCTACACTGATGTCCATGATGACTCCCCAGAAGAGAAGGACATTCCAACCCCCGTGCAAGAAAAAGTTTCGATAGCCAAATCCTTTCCAATTCAATCCATACCATTGGCTATCACCCCAATTCTTGAACCATTCGAAGGGACACCAAAGGAATAAGAAATTCATCCTTTACAATTTGAGGAGGATCACTCTTCTAATGTTGGAAATAACTTCCAACATAGATCATTCGCATCTATGACCCCAAATCATCATCAATTCTATTCATCTCAAGATTTGGTTGTCCAAGAGCCCCTCAAACCAATATCATCTTCCACCTTTGACTTTTCTTGCCCGTATGAACCCCCTTGTTTCTTCATTGATAATTCAAACCAAGGAGGCAATCAAACCCCATGGGTTAACATGGAATGGGAATAAGAATCGTCAGAAGTGTTGACCCCTGTCATAATAGACGAGGAGGATGAAGATCCACTTGTAGAATGTCATAGACAAGAAGGCATTCATGAATATGTTTGGTCTATAGACATTCTTGAGGGATCAAATTTGGAGTCCAATAAGATGGATTATGTGGATGAACATCAAAGCTATATACTAGAAGAACCACAAAATCCACACTTTTATGCAAAATCTCCCGAGTCCATCTTTCCTGCTGTTGCTAGCAATTATGACAGTAGCAACCATCCTATGTCTCTTCTTTATGAAACCTTCAAAAGGATGGTTATGGATGCTTTTGTTTACCATAAGTACTGCAAAGCTTGTAGTTGCATTGGCATAGGTTCTTGCAGCCTAACTGCAAAGGTCTAGCTTATGACTTAAAACAAAGCACTGGCGGGAGATAACCCGTGTATTTGTTGAAGTCTGTTTAGATTTTATCATCATAACTTTGAATATATATAATCATGAAAAATGAAGAAAAATAATAATAGAAAAAATAAATAAATAAATAGTTTACATTCATGTTGCTTTTTGAATAAAATGGTGCCAACCTAAAAAATGATGAGCTTAATTGTTGCACCGGCCGATGCGCTCAAACATTGGTTGGGTTTGTAGTATCACCTTGCACTAGTGTTTGTTGCAGACATTAAAAGCATGAATCAAGACTTAGCAAGCATATGATGGGCAAAATCAAGAAGGATTTTGAGATGACGAAAAGATGCAATTCAAGAGTGAGGCTAATCGGGAATGGAGAACTTAAAAGCAATGGTGGTCCATCCAAGGAAAAATACTAAGGGAAGGCAATGGAACGTGACAGGGCCAGTGACGTCGACCCAGCTAGGGGCGGCGCCCGCCCTGGCCAGGGCGCTCGCCCTAGGGGTGCTGGCTCTTGGACCCAGCCATGTCACTGATCCACGACAACACCTTCTCACGTCTCCCAATTGTCGAAATCAAGTTGGTTTGATCCAAGGGCTCCCGACTGAGGTCACTTGGATCCATGGGCCCGCTGCCATACATATGGAGGCACCAAACCGACTTTGTTCATGCCCAAATCAACAAGTGTGTGTTATGCCCACACTCCATTACACCCCAGGAGGCAGCACACCAAAGGGGGAGTGTCCACCTGTAAGTGTGGGGGGCAGCCGCCCTCACACCTAGGGCGCTGGCCCTGGCCAGGGTGGATGTCTTCACCTCCACGGCTCCCGCTCCCAAACCGACTCATAAAGGTAACAGCAGAAAGGTATGTGGTTGATGTTTAAATCATTACTTCTTAAAATGAATCAGCTCACATTCTTGTGCATATAAACTTCTATCATGTCTTAACATAGGAAGAGTGGAAATTGAGATGTTAAAATTCTGTGCCCAAGTTTTATCTTTACATCTTCATCTCTTAATTAAATGATTGAACATGAAACCCTCTTCTTATGCAACTTGTTGTCATGTTAAATGTTACTAAAAAATCTAAAAAAATTAATACATGACATAAGTAGCTTTCTCCTTCACCATGATCTCCCTTTAGTATGATAAAATGTTGTCCCATTTTCTATCATGCTATGTGCCTCGATTTGCTTGGGGATGAATAAAGGTTTGGTTCACTAGTACTTCTGTACTAGTAGAACCCTGTTGCTTTCACTCTTAGTGTCTTTGAATGAGCACAGATACTGAAGGAACAAGTGTGGGGGTTGGGAAACCCAACCCCAACTCAAGCAACCAAGGGAGACCACCATTCACATCACTACATGGAGGTAAGATTTAAGTGCTTTATGACACTTAGTATAGGTTGCACCTGCATATTTCCCTGTCCAAATCTACATTTTTAGCTGATAGGTTGCATGTTTACATTTGAATTAAAACACTCATCAAGGTGTTATTCATTTAGAATAGGTTTATTTGAAATAAATAAATAAATAAAAACATAATGAATAATCATTCATCATAGTAGACATGCATCTTACTAGTAATAAATAAATAAAGAATCAAAGGAGACTCGTCCGAGCACAAAATACCAACTCGATGAAAAGGAAAAGTGTGGGGGAGTACCTCCCCCGCTCAAGTATGACATCGCTTCATCATTCTCATTTATCTTCGTTAGTTTTTCTATCCTTACATTGTGAAACAAATAATGTGCAAATAATAATAACAATGATATAATAATAATCATGATCACATTGCAAAAGATAAAAGTTTGCAAGGCTAGAATTCTTACAAATGCAATCTTTCTGTGCCTTGCTAAAATCTGAAGCAAAAGAGTGACATTAATCTTCACTTAAGTACCTACCTTAATTTGACACCTCAAGGTCTTGTTGGAAATGATGAATAGTTGCTCTGTAATACTTTCCAAAAGCTCTTCGTACCACCCTTTACTGCTTAAGTTTTGAGCATGTAAAACTAGAGTTCATCTAAAGTCAAAACGCTATTGTGGGTTGCACATGCTATAACCAAGTTTATGCTCTTGTGAGATTAGTTGTGGTAGAGAATAGAGTAAATTTTTTAACTTGTGTGAGGAATGGTTGAGATAAATCTGGAGTTTTATTTTTTACAAAATCTCAAAACCCTTGTAAAAGTTCCTCAATGGTGTTAAATTCCTACCACAAGCCATATACATGTTCCTTAGATAGGAAAGCCCCCACAGAAAGCCACTTGACTGCATTGAGCTTGGTTAGGCCTTATTGATCTAAGAAGAGAAACTAGTCATGCTTCTTGATCAAGATCACTTACACGTGCACCCCTTGCTACTTTTACATTGGAAGTATGCAACCACCAAATAACAATGCACCCCTTGTTGTTTTCACATTGGAAATATGCAACTAGCTCCACACATTATTTTGAGACATATATTTGAAGGGCATGAGCTACCAGAAAAAAATATTGAGAAAAAAGAGGGATATAGTCCCCAAACAAGAGATGATACAATGGAAGCCTCAATACCCGCTGTGAGAGAAAAACATCAAGTGTTCTCGATGAAAAAAAAGTCAAGCAAAAAAAAGAGAGGACCAGATGTCCCATGTAGAAAATCTAGTAGCCATGCTCCCTTCAAAAAGAAGTTACCATCAGAAAAGTCTCAAGGAGTCTCACCAAATACCGAATATCCACACCTACACATCTTGATCATTTGTATGCCTTGTTGCTCCTTTTGATCTAAGTGTCTAACTTAGCAATGTATTTAGTTCAAGTCTGCTTATGCTTTCCCCACTTATGAGCTCCACATAAGCTTTAGTATAGGTCTAAAATGGTCACTACCTTTGGCCTTGGTGAGAATTATCAAACACCATTGAGCTATCGAGTGTGTATCATTTGAGGAACTGAGGCAAGCTTTTCTTTTAAAAATCTTGAAAACCTCCAGAAAGAGTCTCGGCTTTACCAAAGCAAGGTACAAAGCTTCTACCTACTACTCTATCTTACTCTTGCATATTACAAGGTGAAAGCTATAAGCCCCATATGGCGAAGATTGATGGTGGGTTTCTAATTCTAACCTGCTCAACTCAATAGTAGCATTGGTTTGTATATAAGTTTTGGCAGGACATCACATTGTAGCAACTACTGATCCAACATATGCTAAACCCGCATCTTTGCTCGGGACGAGCAAAGGTCTAGTTTGGGGGAGCTTGTTGATGGCTCTTAAATGCACATTTTTATCATCAACAAGACATGCTTTTTATGGGAAATTCCATTTAGAAGATAGGGATTTGGTTTATAACTAATGGAATTACACTTGTACATGTGTTTTATTTGAATGCAGGTAAAAATGTCAAAAACACATACAAAATGATATGGACATGGCATGGAACAAACGTGGATAATAGCAGGCCCAAGTGCCAGGGCGCCCACCCTGGACCAGGGCACCCAACTTCGGAAATTATCCACCACGTCACTGATCCACGACTTCAACTTGTCACGACTCTCAGACCATCCATCTAAGTTGATTTTAATTAAGTGGTACCGAACAAGTGACTTGGATCCTTGGGGCCACCGTCATCCACTTGGAGTACCGAAGTCGGTCCAAAACCGACTCAAAACCAACCTTCGCTGCATGTAATCGACTTGGGAGAGTGATCAAGCACCGCTGGATGAAAGGTCGGTGGAAATTGACTGTACCCCGGGGTGCCCGCCCTGGTCCAGGGCGCCCACCTTGGTGTAGGGTGCCCACCTTGGGTCTAGGGCGCCCACCCCCGCGGTCACAGTTGTCGACCTCCAGAGCACTATAAATGTGTCCCTCATCCTTCATTTGTAACACACACCATGAATATCAAATACTTCTTCCATTAGATTAGTCATTCTCTGCATGAGAGTAGTAGTTCAATGGCTCTCCTAGTAAGTAGAAGATAGAAAGAGAGAGGGAAGAGAAGCTTGGAGAGGAGCCAGGCATGTCGGCAACCTCTCCTCCTGTAGCTCGGTGGAGTCAACTCTTCTTCGAGTAATAAAGTCTGCCTTCTTCTTCTATCATGTGGTAACTTTGTTCTATTTTATTACTTAAGTATTACTTTATTGTTCTTTACTTGTTTCACCGCCTGGTTAAGGTGATCTAGTTCTAGGATCCGAATTAGAGTAGTCAAGTTTATAGATTAAGCGAGGTGCTTAGGCTATAGCTTGCCTGTGAATGCTCCTAAATCTTCGGAGGTGGTAGCAATAGTTGGTGACATCCCTATTTTCCTATATAGCCCATCACAATAGATTTAGTTTGAGTAGAGCTCGAGGTACTTACTGTCGGAGCCATTTGCTGTGGTGAGTTCCGAGGGAGTACGCTCACAGTAATTAACTTTGGTAAGGTCTTATTTAGTATTACCTTAGTCAAAGAACCCACACATATTCTATCTATCCTTTTATCACATATATTGGATATACTTAGTTCTTCACTAGTTCATTTCATGTTCCCCATGGAAATTCGATACCTTGGAATACTCCTTGGTGAAAACTAGATTGACATTCGTGTGCTTGCAGATTTATCTAGGTGCTATATCCAGTGTCAACAGCGCTCTTCCTCGCCAGCGCCGCCGCTCCACTGTGCAAGGCTACCGCTCCTCCACGCGCCTTCCATTCGTGCCATCTGCTGCTCCACACCACAGTGCTCCAACACCTCGCCCACACACCGCTCATCTCATGCGTCCGTGCACCATGCATCGTCAGCTGCGTGCCACCACTACTGCTCGTCTTCGCGCCCGTCCGCATGACCACCGTCATTCGCACCGCAGCCACATGCACCTCTTCTACATGCACAGGTTCTCCTGCTCGGCACGCACATTGTGCCCCTACCAGAGCCGCCACGCTATCACCTGCCGTGCGGGCTTGTCTCCACAGTCGCTGGGAGAGCTCCACCGACCTCACCGCTGTCCTGCTTCCATTCGCAGTGTTCCCTTGTTGTGTTCTTCTCTTTGTATTATGCTCACCGCCTGGCGTCATCCTTGACCAGCAGAAGCCCATCCAAGGTCAGCATCCTCCCTGCCCACCAGGTGCTTGACTAAATGTCTCAGCCAAATTCTTTCACCGGTTTTGATCCTTTCCACTCAAACCTTTCTGCAGTGACTTGACTTGCTTCCTCGGGTTGCCCTATGCTATCATGTCTTACCTCTTCACATGGGCCTATGCTTACCTAAGGTAGCCATGATATTCTTGTTCCATTCTTATCCAACAATGCTTTGCTTTCAATAGGGCTTGCTTATCTCTAGTGCTATTGCTTATGCTTATATATACTCTGTCTATTCCATTCTTGCAGCGAGCCATGTCGTCTGAGATCATTTGACAGATTGGGGTAGTTTTTGGCAGACTTGGCATTCTAATTGATTGGGCAGTGACAGTTTAAATCCTAGGCCAAGCCTAAGTGTATGGATTCAGACCAAGCCTCTAAAAGCGATAGTCCATCCTATTGACAATTGAGCTTGAAGATTCAGTGATCAGTTGTATGTCAGTGTTTCAGGGGGAGTTTTTAGTTTGAGTGCTTGATCTCTAGTTATAGCGTCAGCCTTGGGTCGAGTCATAGTCACTAGCAGAGGTTCTAGAGGTGGTGATGGTGATGATCTACGTCCCTCACAGGCCTCAGCAGCTCAGAAGGGAAAGCGAGTGTACAAGAAAACTTCAAAGAAGTCGAAGAAGAGGACTTGAGAACAAAGAGATGCCAAGGCAGCTGAGATGATAGCAGATGCAGTCGATAGAGCTCACCGAGGTGGGAGGCATGGGACTTTGCTCATTATTGGGCCCCACCCATAGCAGAGAGCTTCTCAGGAACATGAAGCAGAGGGTACAGAGACAGAGGAGCAGCCCACAGAGCAGCAGATGACACCACTCAGACGTTTTGGTCGTGTTCGCACTCAGGTTACCCAGGCAGCAGCTGCCACTTCTTCTAAGGCTAGTCGTCCACCCAAGCACTTTGACCTCATGAAGTGAGGATTCAAGGCTATTTAGAAGCTTCAACAGGTGGATCGCCATGTGTGTCTTCCTCGCTACAGGCAGGCTGGTGTCCGCTACTTTCACACAGCCCTTTAGGAGGACTTCTATAGGGCATACAGGGACACCAGGGCACAGTTTACTCAACAGAGGGTTATCTCACCCCATAAGTTTCAAGAGGTGGCTGGTAGTGATTTTGTTCAGTATCTCGAGGCCCAGTCAGGACTTCTAGACTTGATTGGTAGGACTGGTTCCTTCATGGATTAGAGAGTTCTACGCCACAGTGTGGATCACCCCTGATCACTCCAGGATCAGTTTCAGCTTCCAAGGTCGGCCACACGAGCTTAGCAGTGAAGTCGCCAAAGATCTCCTAAGTATACCACATCAGCTGATTAGGTTACACCAGCTATGCTTTCCTGATGTGGAGCCTCCTCGCTAGGGTCACATCGGAGTTCTCCATTCTATTGAGGATGTTCGAGATTGTTTCAAGGGGGACTTTAGAGAGGGCTCGAACAGAATGGTGAAGGACTTGACTACTACAGCTCGGATTCTTAACTCCAACATGAGGCGGATGATCTTACCATGAGAGGGTGCCAGAGATGTACTTACACGGCTACAGCAGTGGATTCTCTCCCACCTGATCCATAAGATTCCATTTGATATCTAGGACTTGATGATCAGTGATATTGAGGATGTCATCTATGGAGGATTCAAGACCACGAAGCACATGCACTTTGCTCATTGGATCATAGACTTAATCTACATAGGTACATGGCTAGTCTCTCAGGATGTTAATGATTAGTACTGGGCTTCTGAGGTAGAGTTTGGATACTATGATGCTTCACAGCTTTTGAGGAGTCACATTGCAGCTACTCCAGTTAGACAGAGTCACAGGCCAGAGGTGCTAGAGACCGCATCTAAGCAAGATGCTATCATCTGACAAATTGCAGAGATAGAGGAGGCACAGCTAGAGGCTGAGGAGACAGGGGCAAAAGACCTTGAGTTTACCTCAGATAGTTCAGATGATGACTTCCTGCCTCCCTATGAGCCTCCCTTTGTGTCTAAATAGCACGACACAGAGGCTAGCACCTCAGCTTTACTTGAGAGGCTAGTGAGCAACCAGGAGCATGACAGAGATGACAATGCTACAGCATTAGCAGAGATTTGAGCTCATCAGAATGTGTTCCACCAGTACCAACTTGAGCTACAGAAGCATCACTTGGAGTTTTAGCGCCTTCAGGCAAAGCGGTAGTAGCAGCGCAAGGCGACCCAACAACAGTACCTTGGGTTGAGCACTGGGCTAGTTCAGCAGGCGGGAGTTCTGCTACCTCCTCAGTTGCTATAGGCTCCAGCTATACAACCCAGTGGGTTTCAGAGTCAGTAGCAGGTTCTCCAGATTCAGGCACCCAAGGACCTTCCTTGCCTGTACTTCAGTTGCCTTAGCAGTTTTAGGAGTCTCCAGGCTTGTCATCGATCCACACGGGGTTCTCGCCAGTCACTTCCACTCGTTTTTTCATCACAGGACTAGGCTCAGGTGCTTTTCTGCCTTCCTATACATATAGTCAGCTCACTGGTCAGCCTACACCTACTCAGATGATAGCAGGTCCTTCTACTTTCTCTATGCCAATTCAAGAGTCTAAGCCTCAGACACAGATAGTTGCAGTGACCGGGACAGGCACCACTAACATGCGTCCATCCTCAGTTGCTTCAGCAGAGACACCTGCAGACCCCGTCACCAAGATAACACCCCTGACAGTACCAGCTCAATAGACTACTTCACTTCCAAAGCCGCAGGGTCAGACAGTTGTAGCTACAGCTACAGAGACAGCTACCCCACTCACAGAGACTGCAGAGCAGAGCCAGACCACTTCTCCGCCAGTGACACAGCCAGAGGGTCAGATAGCTACCGACAAGTCAGCCCCAGCAGACTCCCGAGGCCAATCCAGATGATTTAGATCAGTACATTGTGACACCTCATGCTTGACCGACCGGGTCGTGTCACACCCTGGTTTCCAAAGAAGACCAGAGGGCATCATATGTGTGCCCTGGAAGTCCACACATACAACAGAAAATGGTAATATCAGAAAAACAATGTATTATATAGTGAAAACATATATATTTAACACTTAGACAATCAGAGTAACGTGGAACGTTGGCGAAGACTTCTCTTTAGCCTTCATTCTTCTCAGGGACTATTGACTGGGGGCTCCGTACGCCAAATACTTTCGATAACTCAACACCTCTATCCTTCTTTTGAGCAGCACCTTACTACAAATTATAGCAAGGATGAGTCCATGTCGAACTCAGCAAGTACAAGCGGAATGTATAATGACATGCAAGGCTTAAACAAGGTAAGGCTGAAAGGTAAAGACTGCAGTAACATTTTAATAATGTAACAATTAAGATTTAACTTTGCATCCTATTCTCTAATCAACTTGGTTGAAACACCCAACCCTTTATTAAGGTTCAAGTAGTATAAATGAGTCATTTAACATCATACATATAAGCATATATCATTAAACATCATTAAGTATGAGATAGCCATCTTAAGGGAACACAGGATAGCCATCCCGATAAAACCCGAGGTAGCAACCTCAACAACATACCATGATTTAACAGCTTAACACCATTTGTCTAAGTCATGCGAGGAACTGGGCCGCTCATGACTATGAACACGGACGATATACCAATTTTAACTCTACGCAGAGGTGTACACTTTCACTCCAGGTTGTGATTACTCTTTTTGCCTGAGGCGGCCAACCTCTTAGCCCATTATCGAGATAGGCCGGCAGAGGTCACAATGAGTCTTTTCACATGGTCATAGGTAGTGATAACTCGCTACCAATGAGTGCAATCGTATGGGAAACTTCACCCTAAGGCTACCCCCTACACGAATCCCTAGCCCCTCCCATACTAAATATTTGAAAACACCCCAGCAACCATAGCTATAGCCACCCATCGGTAAGTTGTCCAACCTGCCCATGATTGTCCTGCTAATAGACCAAGCCAGTGCCCATTAGCCTAGAGATGTACGAAAGTCCTAGGTTGCCACTTCATGAATAGGACCACAAGGGCAAGGAGATACGGATGCCCCCGTCACGACGAGTCCCACTGACATCCGTTCCCCCTTCAATCACCGCCAACCAACGATGCGGAATAGCATCAACATATCTAGAGGCCAAAGCCAAGAGCCCATAGCTCCAACAAGTTAAGAAGCAAGTTCTATCTTCATTGAAAGGTGAAAGGTAAGGTAGAGCACGAGAAACCTAAAACCCTATCAACTAAAACCCCATAGGTGATATATGGATAGAGTAGCTAGCCATTCCTATGGTTTGCCGATTTAAGACACATGCAATGTATTTAATTAACATGAATAGGCGCAAAATGATCAAAGGGGCCTGCACTTGCCTTAAATCCAAAGATTAGCTGCTCAAAAATCTTTAGTCGTTCCATCTTCTGGTCTCTAGCTTTAACTGCTCCTGTCGATCATCAACTCCTAGTCTTCAGCGCTAACAAACTGCTCCTCGTCTAGTCGTAGCAACCAAGCAACACAAAAAGACAAACAAAATATGAAAGACTAAGAACAATATACCAAACAAAGGGGAAACAACAGTAAACGGCAAAACTCGATGCTACGATGGCAAGAGCGCAAGAACGACAAACGATGGAGTTATCATTAAAGAGAACACGACTATCAAGGTAAATGCAACATAGCAGAGAGACAAACTATAAGATTCATATATTTACTAAAGCAAGATACAGAATATATAAGAAAGGCAAAAAGTTAATTCAGTTGGATGATGTTGAATTATAAAGCAGGGTTAGACCTTAGTCATATTCTATTTATAAGCAATTATATTATATAAGCCCCTTAAACATTCATAAATTATAAGGCTTAGAACATGTGAGAGCATTAAAGAAACATGATATGCTTAAAGATTAATCTAAGTAGGACATAAACGAAAAGACATGTTGATATTAAACATAGAGCATTTATGATTCACGATTGAACTAAGCAAGACATTAACGAAAAGGCATTATTGCTGATATAAAATATATTAGCACAAAAGACTGATGTGAATGTAAACTAGGTCAAACATTAACATGATCCAACTTATAAACATGTGAAAACAACTATAAGAAATATAACAGGTTTCAACATAAAACTAAACAAGGCATAATTAATAAAGAAGCATGTAAGTTGGTATTATAGTCATATTAACAGGCACATATGAACACTCAAGGTATAAACCTAAATTACTTTTATACAAGAGAGCACATATTAACTAATAAACTAGATTACTTACATAAACACATGATGTGACAAACATTATTGATAACAAGCAACATAGGTCGACATGATCGCAATGCAACGAGAACAGAATTGTAACCCTAGGTCACATTTAATTAGAAAACTGTTAAATAGTTATTAATCAAATTACATTGAAATAAATAAATTCATAAACTAGTGACATGATAAACTTTACTGCTACTGCGTAGAGCATGACAACATGAATCTAACACAACCAGAATCATTTGATTCGGGGTTAAAACGACAAAATGACGGAGATTATATGATCAGTGGCAGTTTCATAAATAAGTTGTCTTCTACCTTGGGCTTCCTGCTCCCTCACGATGTGGAGATGGCCGTCCAGGCAACAATGGTGCTGCACTTGCATGGGGAGGGTAGGGCCTTGGCCCTGGCCTGCTGGCCGGCAGGGCGCCAAGCCATGCCCGTGGTGGCGCGCCCAAGGGGCGACGGTGACCAGCCGGACCGGGTAGCCTGCTGCACGCTCGTGCAGGGCATGGCGGCGGCGCTACTCGTTGCGCAGTGGCGCGCGAGGAGCATGGGACAGGCACAGGTCCATGGGCCAACAGTGGCCGTGTGGCTGGGGACCACAGGCGGCGGCGGGGCCAGCTGTAGACATGAGGTGGCCTGAGTAGATGAACAGCAAGCGTCCTTGGATGACCTCACCAGAAAAGAGGAAGAGATGTTAGGGAATCGATCAAATGGGCATGGATTCATGAAACAAAAAGTGTGATGGCACAGATAATGAAGAGGGCTACCTTCTAATCTTGGCGGTTTTCACCGGTGACGGATGACATGGCCAGAAACGTTCGCCGAAGAGTTCGCCGGAACCCTAGCCGACATGAACATCGGCAATCAATTTTGAGAGATAGGAGTGGCGGCTCGTGATGGGGTTTTCTGATCTGGAACTAGCACGTCGAGGGCTATGGCAGCATATATATATGCCTAGGGTTTGGAGCTAGGAGAAAAATAAGTGCTTTTTTAATTTTAGAAATTCTAGAAATTCATTTTCAGTTCACAAATAATTCTAGAAAAAGCTGAAATCATTTTAAGGCCCTGAAAAATATTTCTGGGTCTCCAAAAATCATGAAAAAATACCCAAAGATAGATTGAGAGATGACAAATCCCAATATAATATTTGGAGCTCATGAAAAGGAAATTTTAGAGCATCCAAAAATTGGAAAAGCTCTAAGATATATGGGAAAATATTCTAGAGAAGTCCAAAAAATTCCCGGGAAGGATCGATCGATGTCTAAACGTGTTTTCCATAACTTAGCGCTATAAAAGCAGAAAACACAAGCAACAAGCAAACATCGCATTGACAAAAGCCCATCAATTAATTCTGAAATATAGAAAAGCATATTTTATTTAGTGTTTTCTAATAACAACCCAAAATGCAAATTTTGGGGTGTTATAGATCTACCTCACTCAACATGAATCTCGTCCCGAGATTCGGAGAGACTTAAGAGAAAGATAAAGCAGGTTATAAAGTTGCTTTGACACTTGCGAGATAAAGATTTAAGGAGCACCAAAAGGGCTAACAAGGGAGTCATAGATTGACTCTCAAGATAACTTGAAGACTTTCAAGTATGAGTAGTCATCAAGGCTCGGTGAAAGATCGAGGATTAGATATAATGAATGATCGACATGAAAGGTAAAAGTTGACAATGAGGGTGATTGACATAAGGCTTATAGATAGATTCCTAGGTCTTCATGAGATGTATGTTCCAATGCCATTATATTGGTAGAAAAATGATATGAAGGTGCAGATTGATGTTATGCTGCTCTCAACTCCTTGATTCAAGATGTATGAGTCATGCGATGATCGATTAAGCAAAGATTTACAAGTAGAATGAGGATTGTTTCCTTTAGGCCTTCTTGTTTTCCTTACTTCAAGTCCTATGAGATGTTAGAATAAGAAGCAAGGGTTAGTAAAAGATGATTACAAGATACAGTTTGATCCTTAGATCTTGTATTCATGTGACTCAGAACATAAGAGGTTGATGAGATGTAGAATAGAATCGAGTATAGTGAAATGATGAAAAGAAAGGTCAATACAGGTGTTTAGATCTTTATGTCCCATGACCAAAGGCACTCAAGAATGATTGAAGTTGGTAGCGAATGCTACCCTACTTAACAGAATTCTTTGCTTAAGTCTAAGAGGAATGATGAGAACATCTTGTCAGAACCTCTTTAGAAGACCCCTTCTGAGATTTTTTAAGTCGCTCGATAGAAAAGTTGGGGTGTTATAAATCTACCCCACTTAAAATGAATCTCGTCCCGAGATTCAAAGATACTTGAGGTAGAGATAAAATAGATGATCAAGGTTGATTCGGGTTTGGGTTCTTCTATCGCATTGTTGAGCCTAAAAGTGGAATAGCGATAGGAGAACTTCCCGATTTCAAAATCAAGGCACCCTATTTTGGTCTTTTCTGAAAGAGTGCCTTCAAAGGTAAATGAACCAAGAGGCATGTGTCTGAGATGTCATAGGTATGAAAATCTAGATGATACTCAAACCATCTTTGCACAAAGGAATAGTCCTTATGATCCTATAGCTTTGAAGAGTAACTCCTGTGGGAATTTTCTTAGAAGCTTATGTGATGGGATAGTAAACTCATTGGGGGTGAAGTTTATCAGCTAAGCTTTTCAAAAGATACTTGTCCCAACAATAGAACTATAGTGAGCCTCTGTAGAGCTTTCCTTATTGGTGCAAAGTAGAATATCTAATGGGCAACGATTCGGGCTACCTCAGTGGATAGCTCCGTTTCTACCAACCACCCACGACTCATGATGGTCGATAGTTCTTTGATATGTTCCATAAGGAAGGACTCATTGTGCAGACCATCATCATCCTTAGATGGTGTAAAGTGCGTTAGAGGACTCACTTGAATAGGTAAATTTGAGGCATTTCCAAAATCTGCAAAAAATATCTTCCTCGAATTTAAAGGGAAATGAAAAAGGATGAAGTTCGTCATCCTCTAGAGTGTGGTGCATTCCCTTAACAAGGGCTCTTTGGCAACTGGATCAGGAGATGGATTTGAGGGAATTTTAGATTTGGTTGCTAGCACCCTCTCTTGTTGTTCAGGGCTGACTCAACTACTTCGTGAAGGTTTTGGTGGGATATGATATAGAGATTTTTGGATTTTCTTTAAGGTCGATACTGAAGTTTGAGATGTATCCACTAAAATGCTTCAAGCTCCAAAACAAAACAGGATAAGCGGATCAAGGATTTATCCATATACCAAGATATGGAGACAAGATGGCAGATTAGCATTGCTTAATGGAGAAGTAATACATGATCTTCTATTTATCCTCCAAAGATCTGAGAGATTGAACTTTGATTCTTCAATGATTTGCACTTCCCTGATTTAAGGATCGTGGAGTGGAAGGAAAAGTTTTGAAGGTCAACATGGACAAAAATTGAAGGATCGAGTTTACTTTTGAGTATCTCTTTTGACAAATCATGAAGGAATTACAGATTGATAAAGATCAATCACGAGGGAGAAAGGATTGGTCACCTAAAAAACAAAGGTTGATCTTCAGGTGCCCACCCATCAAGAATTATGAGACATAGGCCTTATGATTAACGCAAGGTTGAGCTCGAAGACAAGGACCGATTCTTGCAATTGATGTAATAAGATGACCAAAGAAAAGGTCCATGATGGGATAACACATAGGAGTAGCTTACATAATGGGTCATGATTAATAATCACGTTAGCAATGCTTACCAAGCACAACCATATGTGTGCACCCACTGGAAGCTCTCGGTTCAATGTGACACCGTCGGTTATTAATCAAGACATCATTACTAAGTTTACTACCAATTGATATCTCCCACGAGACAAGTATAGATCTTGCATGGTTAAGCATAACACACAAGACAAAAAGATGATCACAGGGTTTGGGAAAAAGAATAGTTTTCAATCTTCAAACATCCTTCCATCCATGATGTGGGGAGTGATAAAGATCACTAGTCCAAGTAACAAGGATCCTGGGACCTATGGGTTACAGGACCATCATGCTTCTGCTACTCCACTCTGATGATGACATCCAAGGACACTGTTACTTGAGGATTGTTGATGGTGCGTCCTCCTACTAGTGTTAATCCTCCATTGAGTTGTATTAAAGAGGGAAGCATGAAAACCAACGACATGAATCTATGGTGTAAGACAATAAGAATCAGGATTGATCAGAAAGGTAGGATAGAAGACTCTACCCCACTTAACAAAGATCAAGCTCTCCCATAGGCTTCACCATACAGCTCCTCCTGCATAACATCAGAACCAAAATGACACAATAGCATCACAACAAGCAAACAAGCACACATCACAGCATCGATGCTACATGTACTTCTTCAACAATGGTGATCATCCTAAAGGGAAGATTAAAGATGATAAAGGGCCATCAAAAACTTTGAATAAGATAAGGTCAGAAAACTTTTTAGTAAACCAACAAAAACAAGAGTCCAAGGGATAAGAAACTAATAGCTCAAAGGAAGCTATTCAAGGAAGGGATACAAGTCAAGGGTGAAGATAGTAATCACAATCAAATACCAAGGGGTGGTAAAATAGTTTTGTAGCAAAATAAACTTTTGAAATTGACCAGTGTTAGGATGGCATACGTCCTACAATCAACATTGCTTTGATACCATTCTGTCACACCCTGGTTTCCAAAGAAGACCAGAGGTCGTCATATGTGTGCCCAGGAAGTCCACACATACAACAGAAAATGATAATATTAGAAACACAATGTATTATATAGCAGAAATATATATATTTAACACTTAGACAATCAGAGTAACGCAGAACGTTGGCTAAGACTTCTCTTTAGTCTTCATTCTTCTCAGGGACTATTGACTGGGGGCTCCGTATGCCAAATACTTCCAATAACTCAACACCTCTATCCTTCTTTTGAGCAGCACCTTACTACAAATTATAGCAAGGGTGAGTCCATGTCGAACTCAGCAAGTACAGGCGGAATGCATAATGACATGCAAGGCTTAAACAAGGTAAGGCTGAAAGGTAAAGACTGCAGTAACATTTTAATAATGTAACAATTAAGATTTAACTTTGCACCCTATTCTCTGATCGGCTTGGTTGAAACACCCAACCCTTTATTAAGGTTTAAGTAGTAATAAATGAGTCATTTAACATCATAGATATAAGCATATATCATTGAACATCATTAAGTATGAGATAGCCATCTCAAGGGAACGGATAGCCATCTCGATAAAACCCAAGGTAGCAACCTCAACAACATCGCCATGATTTAATAGCTTAAAACCATTTGGCTAAGTCATGCGATGATCTGGGCCGCTCGTGACCGTGAGCATGGACGATATACCGATTTTAACTCTGCACAGAGCTGTACACTTTCACTCCAGGTTGTGATTACTCTTTTTGCCCAAGGCGGCCAACCTCTTAGCCCATTACCGATATAGGCCGATAGAGGTCACAACGAGGTTTTTCATAGGGTCATAGGTAGTGACAACTCGCTAGCAAATGAGTGCAAGCATATGGGCAACTTCACTGTGAGGCCGCCCCCTACACGGATCCCTAGCCCCTCCCATACTAAATACTTGAAAACACCCCAGCAACCATAGCTATAGCCACCCATCGGTAAGTTGTCCAACTTGCCCATGATTGTCCTGCTAATAGACCGAGCCAGTGCCCATTAGCCTGGAGATGTACGTAAGTCCTAGGTTGTTGCTCCACAAACAGGACCACAAGGGGGAGGAGATACGGATGCCCCCGTCGCTACGAGTCCCACTGACATCCGTTCCCCCTTCAATCACCGCCAACCAACGATGCGGAATAGCATCAACATCTCTAGAGGCCAAAGCCAAGAGCCCATAGCTCGAACAGGTTAAGAAGCAAGTTTTATCTTCATAAAAGGTGAAAGGTAAGGTAGAGCACTAGCAACCTAAAACCCTATCAACTAAAACCCCCATAGGTGATATATGGATACAGTAGCTAGTCATTCCTATGGTTCGCCGATTTAAGACACATGCAATGTATTTAACATGAATAGGCGCACAATGATCAAAGGTTCCTGCACTTGCCTTAAATCCAAAGATTAGCTGCTCAAAAATCTTCAGTCGTTCCATCTTCTAGTCTCTAGCTTTGACTGCTCCTGTCAATCCTCAACAACTGGTCTTCAGTGCTAACGAACTGCTCCTCGTCTAGTCGTAGCAACTAAGCAACACAAAAAGATAAACAAAACAAAAAAGACTAAGAACAATACACCAAACAAAGGGGAAGCTAAAGACACAATAGTATAAATGGCAAAACATGGTGCTACGATCGCAAGAGCGCAAGAAAGATGAACGACAGAGTTATCATTAAAGAGAACACGACTATCGAGGTAAATGCAACATAGCAGAGAGACAAACTATAAGATTCATACATTTACTAAACCAAGATACAGAACGTATAAGAAAGACAAAAAGTTAAATTAGTTGGATGATGTTAAATTATAAAGTAGGGTTGAACCTTAGTCATACTCAATTTATAAGCAATTATATTATATAAGCCACTTAAACATCATGTGAGAGAATTAGAGAAACATTAGATGCTTAAAGATTAATCTAAGCAGGACATAAATGAAAAGACATGTTGATATTAAATATAGAGCATTTATGATTCACGGTTGAACTAAGCAAGCCATTAACGAAAAGGCATTATTGCTGATATAAAACATATTAGCACAAAAGACCGATGTGAATGTAAACTAAGTAAAACATTAACATGATCCAATTTGTAAACATGCGAGAACAACTATAAGAAACATAACAGGTTTCAAGGTAGAACTAAACAAGGCATAATTAATAAAGAAGCATGTAAGTTGGTAATATAGTCATATAAACAGGCACATATGAACACTCAAGGTATAAACCTAAATTATTTTTATAAAAAAGAGCACATATTAATTAATAAACTAGATTACTTACATAAACACATGATGTGACAAACATTATTGATAACAAGCAACATTGGTCGACATGATCGCAATGCAACGAGAACAAAATTGTAACCCTAGGTCACATTTAATTAGAAAACTGTTAAACAGTTATTAATCAAATTACATTGAAATAAATAAATTCATAAACTAGTGATATGATACTTTACTGCTACTGCGTAGAGCACGACAACACGAATCTAACGCAACCAGAACAATTCGATTCAAGGTTAAAATGACAAACATCAGAGATTATACGATCAGTGGTAGTTTCATAAATAAGTTGTCTTCTACCTTGGGCTTCCTGCTCCCTCACGATGTGGAGATGGCCGTCCAGGCAGCCATGGTGCTGCACTTGCACGGGGAGGGCAGGGCCCTGGCCCTAGCCTGCTGGCTGGCAGGGCGCCAAGCCACGCCCACGGCGGCGCGCCCAAGGGACGGCGTCGACTAGCCGGGCCGGGCAGCCTGCTGCACGCTCGTGCAGGGCATGGCGGTGGCACTGCTCATTGCGTAGTGGCGCGCGGGGAGCACACGACGGGTGGCGCAGGGGCACGGGTCTGCAGTGACCATGCGGCTGGGGACCGCCGGTGGCGGCGGGGCTGGCTGTAGATGTGAGGTGGCCGGAGTAGACGAACAACAAGCATCCATGGATGACCTCACCGTAAAAGAGGAAAAGATGTTAGGGAATCAATCAAACGGGTACGGATTCACAAAACAAAAAGTGTGATGGTGTAGATAACGACGAGGGCTACCTTCTGATGGTTGCGGTTTTTGCCAATGATGGATGAGATGACCGAAAACGTTCGCCGAAGAGTTCACCGTAACCCTAGTCGAGATGAACTTCGACGATTGATTTTTGGAGATAGGAGTGGCGGCTCGCGATGGGCTTTTGTGATCTGGAACCAGCGCGTCGAGGGCTATAGCGGCATATATATGTGCCTAGGGTTTGGAGCTAGGAAAAAATAGGTGTTTTATTAATTTTGGAAATTCTAGAAATTCATTTTCAGTTCACAAATAATTCTAGAAAAAGCTGAAATCATTTTAAGGCCCTAAAAAATATTTCTGGGTCTCCAAAAATTATGGAAAAATACCCAAAGATAGATTGAGAGATGACGAATCCAAATATAATATTTGGAGCTCATGAAAAGGATATTTTTGAGCATCCAAAAATTGGAAAAGCTCTAAGATAAATGGAAAAATATTCTAGAGAAGTCCAGAAAATTCCCGGGAAGGATCGACCAACGTCTAAACGTGTTTTCTATAACTTAGCGCTATAAAAGAAGAAAAAAAAAGTAACAAGCAAACATCACATTGACAGAAGCTCGTCAATTAATTCTAAAATATAGAAAAGCACATTCTATTTAGTGTTTCTAATAACAACCCAAAATACAAATTTTGGGGTGTTATAGATCCACCCCACTTAACATGAATCTCGTCCTGAGATTCGATGAGACTTAAGAGAAAGATAAAGCAGGTTATAAAGTTGCTTTGACACTTGCGAGATAAAGATTTAAGGAGAGCAAAAGGGCTAACAAGGGAGTCATAGATTGACTCTCAAGATAACTTGAGGACTTTCAAGTATGAGTTGTCATCGAGGCTCGGTGAAAGATTGAGGATTAGATATAATGAATGATCGACATGAAAGGTAAAGGTTGACGATGAGAGTGATTGACATAAGGCTTATACATAGATTCCTAGGTCTTCATGATATGTATGGTCCAATGCCATTATACTAGCAGAAAAATGATATGAAGGTGGAGAATGATGTTATGCTGCTCTCAACTCCTTGATTCAAGATGTATTAGTCATGCGGTGATCAATTAAGAAAAGATTAACAAGTAGAATGAGGATTGTTTCCTTCAGGCCTTCATGTTTTCCTTACTTCTAGTCCTATGAGATGTTAGGATAAGAAGCTAGGGTTAGCAAAAGATGATTATAAGGTACAGTTTGATCCTTAGATCTTGTAGTCATGTGACTTGGGACATAAGAGGTTGATGACATGTAGAACAGAATCAAGTATAGTGAAATGATGGAAAGAAAGGTCGATACAGGTGTTTAGATCTTTATGTCCCATGAACAAAGGCGCTCAAGATTGATTGAAGTTGGTAGCGAATGCTACCCCACTTAATAGAATTCTTTGCTTAAGTCTGAGAGGAATGATGAGAACATCTTGTCAGAACCTCTTTAGAAGATCCCTTCTGAGATTTTGTCTTTAAGTCGCTCGATAGAAAAGTTGGGGTCTTATAGCTCATCTTCTACTCCTCCTTCTACTCCCCGTCCGTAGGTTTTGGTCCTTGATGCCAAAGGGGGAGATATGACAGTATGTAGACTTAGGGGGAGCTTGTGAGAGGGATTTGGTTCTTTTGTTGTGATGTTGATACACTCATGTGCATCATGTTTACTTCCCTGCATCGTATTGTATGATATGTGTGTGATGATACTCTGAGTGACTTGTTGGTTTTCGTATTGATATCTTATATCATGCCATGTGTTATGATCTATGCTCATATGTGTTATGCTTCCGTGTTTTACTCTGATTCCACATGAGCTATATATATGTTGTACGAATTCTTCATGCAGATCATATGAGTACATTATATTGGCTTGGTGTCGCATGGGTCATTCTAATTCTTTGTCCTTATTATCAAAGGCCCATGTGAACCAAGCATGCTTGAAAACCTCAATCCTAATCTCCATACTCTAGAGGTTGTCATCAATCACCAAAAAGGGGGAGATTGGACGCATCTAGGCCCCTTGATGTGGGCTTTGATGATTGATGACAATATGATTATCATGACTAACGTGTGTTTTGCAGAAATATTGGTAAGTTAGGTCATGGTAATGGCAATCTCGGGCAATATGGTTTTCATGCCCCCTGACGATGGAATTCATTTTGGTTTTCAAAGGATGGATGACAAGGTTTAGAATGATTAGGTCCATTCATCGATGGTGTTGGAGGACAACGGATTAGTCGATAGGACTTTGTTTTTTCTTTGACAGTACTATTAAGAGGGTGCATATGGGTAGCTTGACCTAGTTAAGTCAAATGGTTTAGGTGTGGTGCACACTTGTGAAACTTAGCGCTAGGGAGATACAAGAATGCCCTAAGATTGGTTGGAGTCAAAGCCGTTCTCAAAGAATTTGAATTGGACGAGAAACGGGCTTTAAATGAAGCAATGGACGCTAACCAGTGAAACTATGGACGCTGACATCAGCGTCCTGATAGGCATAACACTAGGTGACCTGGCAGCTAGTGATTTGTGGATGCATCTACAGTGTAGGTCCGGACACGTCCAAAGCTTGCATTCATGAGAACCATGGTCTGGACGCTGACTCTAGACGCGTCCGGAGTTGTCCGGACGCTACTCAGAGGAGATGCAACTTTGGCCGTATCTATGGACGCATCTTGAGGTCAACTATGGACGCGTCCTGAGGTCTAATGGCTAGTTACATGTTTCAAATGTTGAATAGGTCCGAACGCGTTCGGAGCCTATCTTTGGACATGTCCAGAGATTGCGAAAAATCTAAGGTCGGGGGTAATGGTTGGATTTCGGCCCTTGGCCTATAAAAACAACCCCATCTCCTCCATTTTATCTCTCTTGCTCATTTGGTTCAGATGAGGCATATGTTTGAGTGCAAGGTAGTGCAAGAGCCTAAGTGAGGTGCTAGTGATTTGAGAATCCATGGTCTAGCCCTCATGAGTGATTCAAGAGTAGAAAGTGTGCATCCACCTTCTCATTAGGCTTTGCAAGGTCAAGTGAGAGTTTGTTCTTGTTATTCTTGGTGATCGCCATCACCTAGACGGCTTGGTGGTGATTGGGAGCTAGTGGATGGCCCAACTCAAGTTGTGAGTGGTTCCCGGTGATTAACCACATCGGAGCGACGAAGAATCAGCCATAGAGAGTTTGGTCCCTGCGAGGATCAAGGGAGAGCGATACCCTTGTACGGGTGCTCCAACGAGAACTAGTGGGGAGTGGTGACTCTCTGATACCTCGGAAAAACATCGTAGTGTTCTTCTTCCTCTCTTTACTTTGAGCATTTACTTTCAAGCAATTCAATTTATGTCTTTACATTCTTAGAATTGTCATGCTAGAGTAGGATTGGAACTTAGGGTGCAAAACTTTTGTGAGGTAAAAATAGAAACACTTTTAGGCACAAGGGGTGAAATGGGCTAGTTTAGGTTTTAATTATTGCAAGAAATTTTAGAATAGCCCAATTCACCTCCGCTCTTGGGCATCTTAATCTTTCAGGAGTGAAGAAGAATACTCAGGTTGAGTCGGGGAGGAGCACGCGGCGAGCCTTGTCACGGTGTCGAGGGTGGCTGTCGTCGCCACCTCCCTCTGCCTCCTAGCCCACGACGAGGATCACTAACTAGAGCCTGCAGACGCAGGCTCGGCTCCACCAGGCAAGGGTGGGAGCGTCTGATACCCCGTGGGGGAGCGGGAGGGGTCGCTGGCCGTACTCGCCGCGAGAGGGAGGTACTCTGCCATCACGCGGGGTCCCTACCGTTGGTGTGAGCTGCTCCACCATCGCACGGTGTCCTCGCAAACGTGGGAAGACGGTCCCTAACACGAAGCGCCAGTGTATTCGCATGGTTCTCCTCCTTGACCCCTTGTTCTTCCAAATGCAAGCAACTCGTGGCCTCTGAATCCAATTCCTTCCGTCCTCAAGCCAAACTCATGGTCCTATAGCCAGGCAACCCACATCGAGCCTCCATAATACATTATCGCTGCCCAATTTTGGATTTCTAGGGCCACGGGTCAATTCACCGCCATAATAGAGCATGCTTTAGGGGTAAGATCGTGGGCTCGATTTTAGTTCATTTCCTTGAATCAGTTGATTGGTCCTGATCCTCCGGTGTACATGCTCACCTTTATTTGGCTAGAAACGCCGTCCGGTGACGAGTTGACGCGATCGTGCCAACCTTGGTGGGCCGCCGCCCCTTTATGATTTAATGTTTTTAAAAAAAAGATTTAGGAAGGGTGTTTTCATAAAAAACTAGTACCTAGAAGTTACGTAAGTATAGTTCTAGTACCTAGACGTTACGTTTTTTAGTTGGAGTACATAGAAGTTACTTAACTATAGTTGCAGTACCCAAAAGTTCCGTTTTTTAGTTGGAGTCCCTATTTGTTACACGCTAAATAGTTAGGTACCCACGGCATAATTTACTCAAATACAAACAAGTGTGAGTACAAACGTACTCAACAAGTATAGCAAGTAGTTTTGATCCCATGAACTCATGATTAATGTAATATAAATAATATAAAGCATAAAACGGTAAACGATGAACATGTTAACAAATAAGTCATTATGTTAATGTAAATGTGTCACGGCCGCCCTGTCTGTGGGCATAGACGATATATCAATTTAAACTCTGCGCAGAGGTGTACACTTTCACTATGAGTCATATTTTATAATTGAGTGAGTTAATTACTCCCAAACTACCGCAAAACATATAAAGCCACATGTAGGTTCTTCTAACCGATCGGGGACGCGATAACATTAGATGTAGGAACCCCCTTCTAATATGGCACATTCCTTCCCGGCGATACTCATAAGGACAGAGCCTGTCCTATACCCAACTCGTAGACCACCAACAAGCTAGAAAAGGTCCTACAAATAACTAGAGCCAGAGCCATATAGCCCTCATAGTTGTATGGTAAATCCGTGATAAATCACTTACAAATAAATCCTAAAGTTACTAAAATATTATTTTTATTGTTTGTTGCTTAAACATTAATTAAACCATATAGATCATAGACATAGAAGGAAAACCCAAACTATACTTGCCTTAAACATAGATCAAGTTTCAATTCCAAACCTTCGTAGAACTGCTTCTTGATCACCTCGTATAACTTATCTGAATAGACATACATAGCAGCCATAGTATGTTAGAACAATACACCGATCAATGAAAAAGGCTTGAAAAGTGATCTACGCATGATGGTCACGTGGACGCGAAAATCACTCTAGTCATAGCTACAGTGTGAAAGAAACGATTACCGAAGAATTACTTTTAAACTAAAACTATAAGATTCATTATTTTAATTATATAAAAGTATGTATATCTAAAGAAATATCTATATCATATTAAGTCAGCTTGCATTTTGAATTAGAAAACTAAAATAAACGCATTATATTTATTAATAGATGCTGCCATACAAATTAAGCAACTAAATTTTATCTTTAAAAAATTAAATAACATGTGAGAGCACCTATCTTACTTTAAATTAGGAACCGGTTACATGCATATTAATCAACTTAATATTTAACTATTATTAAAAAATATGTGAGATGACGTTAGATCACGTCATTGCAAATTTTGTACAACTGGACCGCACTAAAAACAAAGCTAAGATAGTGAAACTACCGTGTTTTAAAGCTGTTGCTAACTAATTAGTCAAAAAGACCTTATAGTAAAAATTGTATAAGGAAAACGTGAAGGATATGTTCGTTGTTGATGCACGTACCGTACTTGGCTTTTTAGGCATGCAAGTCGTGCGCTGGCTTGCAAGCTAGCGGATCACGGTGACTCACGCAACACGACGCTGGGTCTCGGTCAGACGCAGGACTCGGCGGCGAGTTTTCCTTGACGTGAAACTCGATCGTCAGCGGGTTGCAGATGGCGGCGAGGCAGCAGACGGCGGGCACACACGCGGCTGTGGCGGCTCTGTTCCTGGGGAAGGTATACGTGAGCAACTAGAAAGCGAGAGGTAGGAGATGAAACCTATGACTTCGTCACCTGGATGTGAGGCTCAGCAACGAGTCTCGATCGAGAGCGGCAGTAGTTGCAGCGGCGGCGGCGGCGGTCGTGCTCTGTTTGGCCGTGTGATAAACGCAGCGGCAACGAGGAGCTAGGGCGAAGGACGGCTTATCTAGGTTTTGGTAGGGACGACTTGAGGCTTGGGGCAGACGATCGAGGCGGCCAACGATCTGATGAAGATGATGGGTGGAGAGGCCGGTTCTTGCATGGGATCGGCTTCAAGCCAACGATGGCGGGAGGCATGGTATGCGCGAGAGGAATGGATCGAGCTGGGTACGGCGCGTCTTTGTCCTCGGGCGCTGGAGACGTGGGCAGGAGGGCTCGGTCCCTGTTTAGTGCGAATGACGCGGAAAGGAGGCGAAGACAGGGAATCACTGATTAACGATGGCAGGGGCCTCTATTTCATAGGAGTTGAACTTGGCTTCTTGGTCTTGCATGGACTTTGGAGAGCATGTGCATGTTGAGGAGGACGTGAGAGGTCTTGCTCCTTAGCGATGCGGAGGCAACGGGACAGCTGCGGCAGGGCTTGGTCCTCGCTGGGCGCTCTTTGGACTCGCGGGCTCGGTCATGCGGGCGAGCTGGGACGGGTCGCCAGTCCGAGCGGCGATGGCGGAGGGCGTCGACCGAAAGGTTTGAGAAGCTGGAGGCATCGTGGGCTGGCCCCTGCTGTTTTCTGCTTGCTGGGCCAAGTAGGAGCCGTCGTCGCTAGCATATAGAATGAGTCTGACCTCCTCCTACTTCGATGGTCAGGCAAGATCGTGTGGATGCTGGTGGCAAGGAAACTGAGCGGCGTGCCTCAAGATAGATTACTCATGGTTGGAAAAGGATACGATCGGCGTCATATTGAGTCGTAGAGTCCATGGTGGTACATATACACCCAAGGACATCGACCATGCATGCACGCATTAGGAGGAAAAAAGGAATTTCGCCAAAAAGAAATCATGAGGAAAACTAATATTAGCAAGGAACAAATTAAAATAAAAGAATAGATTGGAAGTTATAGAGAATTAGAAGATGAACTTAAATAAAGTATTTGGAGCTCATATTGAGATGATTTGGAATACAAAGAAGAAATTTGATAATAGAAAATAGACAAGGCAAGCCGGAGAAAGATTAACGACTTAATACAAAGAAGAAATTTGATAATAGAAAACAGACAAGGCAAGCCGGAGAAAGATTAACGACTTACTAAACGCATTTTGAAATCTTTACTCACAACACGAAGTCAAACAACAAGTAAACATCACGCGTCAAGCAATAGCCCATCAAATTAATTTAGAAAAGATTGAAAATTCACATATTTCTTATAACTAAATTTGTGCTAGCTTAAACTAAACTTGGTAAATTTTATCAAAACATTTATTATAATTATTGTTTAATATGCACAACCCAAAATCAGAAATTTTGGGGTGTGACAAGAGCTTACTCCGTTAGTGTTCCTCTAACCTATGGCAAGCTTTGAGACTATTGCTCTATGGGGGCAGATAAGCAAAAGACACCACAGAGGATGCTTAACCTCGGTACACTAAGACCTACCAAACCTCCTAACGGGATGTGGGTTACGAAGGCAACAAGGGGACTGTCACCTCCCCCTGCTACTACCACGGGTCCGACCAGATAGGGGGGTATCTACGAGTGTTTCTAGCCCAAGCACCACGCTTACGCTACAAACGATTACTCTATTCCCTACCGGTAGCGAATAAAGTAAACTCGTAAACCAAATAGCAATAATAACAATGAACTTATAGTATTAGAAGTTAAATTGCCGAATGATCCTAGAACCGAGGCTCGGGTTAGGAGAGAGTTGATCCCACAGGTACAACTGGAGAGGAGACACCGACAGGCCGGGCTTCCTCCAACTCTACCTCCACCCTGTACTCTCTCAATCTCTCTTGAATGCTAAGCTCTAAGGAGGAGATCCATTCAAGGGACCTCTCTCACCTGATCCTCTCTCAAAATAATGAATTAGGGTTTCAAGGGATGCCTCCTCCAGGGTCAGGGCCCCTGCTTATATAGCCCCCTAGGATGCACCACAGCCCTCGGATCAAATCGACCTAAATGGATGATTATTATTCATCCTCAAAGGTGGTGGAGACAGGATCTGCGAGCCTGGACTTGATTGGTCCAGGTCAGCGGGTGCCCGCCCAAGGGTGTGGGCGGTCGCTCGGCCACCGAGCCGGTTCGGGCTCCCATTTGGTCCAATGCCTTCTCGAACCTTCCAGATTATAGAAAAGTACATGTTCGCCCTTTATCTTTATTTAAACCTAACATGTGGGCCTTTCTTTGTTCTTTTCAGCTGACACCCTGCAGAAACAAACACTCACCAAAACTCGTGGAATTTTATTAGTATAACCCCTATATCTAGATGGTATTTATATTTAGGTCCTATTTCATGTTTAGTTGATGGCTAAAATTGACACTTATCTACCGTCAACAACTCCCCAAGCTTACCCTTTGCTCATCCCTAAGCAAAGATAAACTCAGTTATGGATCAGGAGTTGCTACAATGCTTTCACACCTCAAAAGTACACATGCATTCAAACAAGAACTCTCCTCCAGATTAGAGTAAACTATTCTAACTTGAAACTCACTCATATTACCTTCCACCATGGGGCTTGTAACCGTCACATGGGTCTTGAACAGTTGAAAGATAGAACAGTCAAGTCAAGTGCCATGTTTCTCGCTCTTTGATCAACTATTATTCTAGAGTTTTTGCAAGATTTTCAAATAAAACTCAGAGTTTCCTTGTATGACCCTTTCAAGTCTCTCATTTTTGGTATTTCTGGGTCCTTACCAAGGCGTGTATGATATATGCCTTCTCTCTACTCTCAGAATATGTGGTAATTATGGAATTAAGGCATAGTGAGGTTGCCTTCCCTCTCTCACCCTACATCTAATAGGCTTATATGGAGCTCATAGGTGGGGAGACAACTCAAACATACTTGTAAACATATGTTGTGCAGTTGAACCATAGATCTAGAGGAACTAGTCATACAATCAAACCATATGTGCATGTGAATGAAAGGAGTAAAATGAGTGATATGAATGGTGATGATGATCAGGAAATGATTATGAGGGGTGATAAATGACGGTGAAGATCTAATTCTACAATTGCTCCTTGGGGATAACATACCTCCCTTATTTGGTAATTCTAGAACTCTTGAGGAGGACTTGGCTGCTTTATTTATTTTATTTTCTTTCTTGGGACATTTGTCCTCTTTCTCCCTTTTTTTTCTTTTCTTTCTTTCTCTTTTTTTTAGAGCAACCAATCCTCTTGATGAAACTATAGCACTAGGGAGTATCAACTAAAATAACTGGAGCTTTAATGAATAATGAAAAAGGTTAGGATGGCGACATACATTTTTGGTGTTTACTCCCAGTGTAAGAGTAGAATATTTTCTAAGTGGATGTGAGTGAATGAAGTATATGTATGTGAATGGAGGAATGCATACTCCAACGGTAGGAGCAGCATAGGTGCGTGTTTCCAGGATAGAAACAACACCATATGGATGGAATATGTATATAAGTGGGTGGTACTTCTAGGAATAGAAGTAGCACATCATGAATGTAGCGTAATGACTATGAATGGGTGTGTACTTCTAGAGATAGAAGCAGCATAGATCAATGGATGGAGAGCACATAATCTTGACTTTAACCGCATGACTATTTCCTAAGGGTCAACACAGTTTAACTAACCGTAATGCCTACAAGCAAAATATGAAAGTGGATGGCTTTCCTAATCTAGTAAGCATTATATTTGGTTGTGGTAGGAATTTTGAATTCTCTTCATACAGGAACTCATCATGCAGTAATTTTAAGATTTTCAAAGATAAATTCTCCAGAACTCTAGTATCTCTAGGAACAAGATGGACAACGGCTCAAAACCTTCGCATATCATATCCGTCAACTACTTAGACTTAGATCAAGCATTCGCTACCCACAAGTATCATGTTTAGAGCAAATCTCAAATCTAAACAGTTGTGTCCAAAACTCGGGAGAGTTCGAAGCTAAAAACTAGGTACTTGAAAGGAATTATGGCAGAGCAACTATTTACCATTTCCATATAAGAGTTTATTCTGTAGGGTTCATTTTAGCAGACAAACTCTTCACATACTCTCCTATATTTTATTTAGCAAATTTAATATCAAATATAAAAATAATTATAGAAATAAAATAGGGAAATCTCTATTTGGGTTTTCTATGGTTATGCATCTTTTTATTTGTTTTATATCATAGCCACTTAATAAATAGATAAATAAATAAGTTGGTGATACTTAGCTGGATATACAGGGGATGCTCTCCCCCAAGCTGGATGTTGACGTAATCTGTTGGTGTTGCTGACTGGCAGTGAAGGTGTACTGCTTCTCCTATGGAGTGTTAGGGATGATGGCTATAGAGACAGCACTTCGACTGTTGAAGACGGCACTCCGACAGGGGACAGGACATCCTTCTGCCTGTTAGCTCTTCTTAATCCTTTAAACTCTGTGAAGCTCAAATAGACAGCAAAACTTGCGGAACTGATTTAGCGTTAATGATAAACCTATAAGCTCTGAGTGTCTAGAACTTCCTTAACAATATATCTTTTTAGCAGGATCACTCCTTCAAATATTTTTTTGCATTTTTATATTTTATATTATGCAGAAAATGCAACTAAGATGAAAACTTATTTTTATGCCACCATAGTGGATATCTTTGTGGGCCGTCACACTACAAATTTATTCACATGGGGCTTAGCTTTTTCTAGAAATAATGCATGATATTTACTTTCTTTTTCTAGTGCAGAAATGGTAAAGTGGATATGCAACTAATTATGCATTTAAGGGAAAGTAAATATGCTAAATAAAAATTATGCAATACTGAAATGGGAAATATTGATAACTAACAAGTTACCTTTTGGCATGGTGTTCGGTGATTTAGGTCCTCCTAATAGGACCTCTTACCATGTTAATTCCTTAGATGCATTATCTGGTCTCAAAGGTGGAGACCATGATAGTTGCACCTCTTAAAATGGTGTCACCCATGTCCCTTTGTCTTCCAGCAGTTTAAAGTGAAGTACTAGTTATGGGAGCTGGCAGCATTTTTGCTTAGTGTGCATGTTCATAGGTCTAGGATCTTCACTTGTAAGAATTGGGGAAGATTCCTTAATCTTGCTCAAGGTGTGTCCTGCTCATATTAACAAGGCAGAGATCAAGTGTATGGGCTCTGTTGGTGGGGAAACACTAACAGAACCAAAAAGGTTTGTTCATTATTCTCTAACTTAAGCACATTGATCGAGATAGAGTTGATATTTATGTATTTTTCTCAATCTTAACATGGGTGATAGCATAAAACAATGAGCATGAATGTAGCATTAAAACATTTGGCAGATCAGATTACTCAACCTTGTGGAAGGATAGTCTATCTATGCATATTGTGTAACGATTTTATGATTACGACTATCATCTTCCAAAGATAAGATGTGCAACATTTCAGATCATTGAATTACAGCTACAAGATCAAGAAAGTGATGCTAGGAGCAAGCTTAAAGAACTAAACATGTTGAGTTAATCAAGTTGAAACAAGTAAGGTTGTAACTCAGAACATGTTTGGTTCTCTACTTATGTGCATACCAGAGTCAAGGAATATATTTTGAAAGTAATGATCACTTACCTAGAGATGTTACTTTGGTTTTGAAGCAAGTTGAAGCCATAACATCTTGTGGAAACTTTCCTTGCTTGGGTGGTCACGTGTCTTGTCTATGAATAGCTTGTCTCCTTTGTCGTACTCCTTCTTTCTCACCTTATGCCATCATTTGTTCTCTCTTTAATTGGTGCTTGGACCTTTACCTCTTCTTATTGTTTCATTCTTGCAAATCATTAGTGGACAACACATACCCCAAGGAATATGCAAGCAATGACAAGGGCAATGTTGTCACAAAGGTAAGGGTCACGTTTCTATTCTACAAAAGAAGTTGTTTTAACATACTTAGCATAGAACATTTATTATTCACTATTACTTCTTTCCAAAGGATTAATTTTTATAGGCATTATGAATTAACACAAACTTATAGAAATAAAGTGAATTGAGAGATTGCAAACCAGCATGTTGAAGTGATGGGAGCATGAGAGGAGGAAGAGTGAGCTGGATCATCTAGAGGAGTTGGTCTTCCTTCCTCATGTCTTAGCTTCTCAATCTCAGAGATGAGGGTGTAGAAAGTTGCATACTCTTCTTTTGTCAATCTTTCTGCTTCCATGGAGTGAGTGCTTTGATTGTGGATCATGTTTTGTGGCACTCTTCTTCTTTCTTCCTAGCTATGAATGAGTTGTGTCTCCCTTGTGTGAAATTATTGTGTCTCTCTTTATCTCTAGTGTGAGTTCATCTCCCCGCTTTGAATTTGAAAGTTTTCCTACAGGGGTTAGTCCAACAAAATATACCAATGTCTACTATAGTAATTTTTTGTTTAATAACCAAACTAGACTCCATGTCTAATTAGATTAAGGAAGGCTATTTTAACCTAAGCACCACACTTAATGTAAAAGCCAATAGAAGCATGTATACAGTACTTCCAAACCAACACTTACTATGGTAGACAAGGGTAACGTGAAAGCTCTATAGATGTTTACTCAAATGGTGATGAAACAGCTTGATTAATGTCTATGAAATTGAGCATGTCTTAAAGGTAGGGACAACCAAAATAATGTAGCAACATGGCAAGAGATGTATTTATTGAAGTATGTCCCCAAGCTTGAATTTTGCAAAAATCAAGATTGGATGAATGTAATTCAATGTTGCATAATGATTGGTTGGACATACCTTGAATTTGTCATTCCTTCAATCTTTTGCTCCAAGCCTAGAAAGGTTAGTGACAAGAATACCCAAAGGAATATTTTCACAATTATAACTCTATGCTCAATTAACAAGGGCATCACAACAGAAAGGTGACCGCTCATGTCATGGTCTAAACAGTGCTTGTTTTAGGACATTAAGCTTGTCCTTGGGAATCCTTCAAGATATGATTTGGTGAAGTGGTTTGTCCTCCAACACCAATCTATGTGCACCAATCTCAAGATTCAACACAACGAGATCTGATAGATTTATGATAAGCATATGTGTCTACAACCACCCTTTCAAAATCTTTAGGAACAAGGAGCATGAGGGGCTTAAAGATCTCGTGTGGGGCAATGTTAGAGAGACTAAGTGAATTAGGCGAGTTTTCATATAAGAAAAGAATTGATGAGGTGTTAAAGAAGTAGCTTCCTTGCTCATTGAAGTCTCCATCATTTTCACCTTCCAAGGGTGACTTGGCATATATGTCCAAAAAATCCCTTGGATTATCTCTGGAATTGATCTCATCTAAGGCCCTATCCATCCATTCAATGGCAATAGCACATAGGTATTTAATGCTCTCTAGCCATGGACATTGCTCTTTGCGATGATCTTAATGATTACTATGCATGGGATATGTAGATGGATTTCTAGGATCGTCAGGAGGTTTAGGAGAAAGAGCATAGAACACGTCATAGGGGTCAAGGATGGGTTTAAAGATGGGTTCATATTCTATATCTGATGTTGGCACAGAAGAGGAGAAGATAAGAGTATGGCTTCGCTCTCCTTCTTTAGAACTACTTGACATGCCATCCTTGAGTATTTCTAAGTGTCCTTCATAGGGATTGGGTGTGATATGCTTTCTAAGAGTTCTCTTCTTGAGAAGATTTACAATGTATGCACTAAAAGATCTGTTATGAAGCAGGAAGTTTACGCTTCTCCCAAAATCACCATAAAAAAGAATTTCTAAGGGTAGAATTACTTCTTTCCATAGAGGAATTGAGAGTGCTAATGGTTTGGGATTGATAGCCAAATCATGGGATTGGAATGTTTGTAATATGGCTATGGAAACTTCCTCTTCTAGTTTGGGGGATGATTCCTTCTCTACCTCTAGGATTTCATCATGAAGGATAGTGCAAGGAGTGTGTCTACTAATAAGGACAAACCTCACTTCACTAATGGATAAAGAAAGGAAATCTCCTCCAAAAGTGATTTTATCAAGACCCATATAAAGATGTTGAAGAAGAACAGGGTCGTAAGGCTAGGTCTAAACCTAAATAGATAGGAAGATTAGAAAATTCCCTAAGTGAAGCCAAAAGTTCATTACCTCCTTGATCAGAAGATAGGACTTTGGGTTCATTACCCTCTTGATTAGAGGATAGGACCTTGGGTACATTACCCTCTTGACTAGAAGATAGGACTCTAGCTATAGAAAAGGTTGGCTTTGACATATTGCAACCAAGCATGGGCGCGGCTCATAGCTAGATGTGAGAATCATGGGCTCTAGTGGCTCTAAGCTTACGGTCATGGGTGCATGAAATTGATAGATAGGCATGGAATTTGGGTTATCCATAAGGATAGAAATGAAAAGGAAAAAGGAAACAAGAAAAGGATAAAAGTCTAATACAAGGTTAAGCATGACTTAGAGTGATCTCAGCAGACCGTCTTTCTCCCCGGCAACGGCACCAGAAATGCTTGTTGATACTAGATATGCACACAAAAGAATCTAAGAGAAATAATCCGCAAGTGCACGGATATCGGTGAGCACTTCACCCATGAGATAGTTCTAGAGTATCATTATTTATTTATCCGCTATGAGAAAATGTGCAGATGACTAACCCAAGTCTATACTTAACACTTGAGCAATAGACAAGATAGCGAGATATGAGCGATATAGAGAGGATTACTCTGTCAGTCTTTCTCTAGCCTATGGCAAGATTTGAGACTATTGCTCACCTAAGGAAAAGAGACACCACAGAGGATGCTTAACCCTGGCACACTAAGACCTACCAAACCTCCTAACAGGATGCGGGTTATGAAGGCAACAAGGGGACTATCACTTCCCCTCTACTACCACGGGTCCAGCTAGATAGGGGGTATCTACAAGTGTTTCTAGCCCAAGCACCACGCTTACGCTACAAATGATTACTCTATTCTTACCGGTAGTTAATAAAGTAAACTCGTAAACCAGAGAGCAAAAATAACAATGAACTTACTAGTATTAGAAGTTGAATTACCGAATGATCCTAGAACCAAGCCTTAGGTTAGGAGACTTCATCCTGTAGGTACAACTAGAGAGGAGACACTGACAGGTCAGGCTTCCTCCAACTCTACCTCCACCATATACTCTCTTAATCTCTCTTGAATGCTACGCTCTAGGGAGGAGATCCATTCAAGGGACCTCTCTCACCTGATCCTCTCTCAAAATAATGAATTAGGGTTTCAAGGGATGCCTCCTCCAGGGGTCAAGGGCCCTGCTTACATAGCCCCCTAGGATGCACCACGGCCCTTAAATGGACGATTATTATTCATCCTCAAAGGTAGTGGAGGTAGAATCCATGAGCCTGGACATGATTGGTCCAGGTCAGTGGGCACACACCCAATGATGTGGGCGGCCGCTCGGCCACTGAGCCAATTCGGGCTCCTATTTGGTCCAGTGCCTTCTCGAACCTTCCAGATTACAAAAAAGTATATGTTTGCCCTTTATCTCTATGTAAACCTGACATGTGGGTTTTTCTTGGTTCTTTTCAGCGGACACCCTGTAGAAATAGACACTCACCAAAACTCATTGAATTTTGTTAGTATAACCCCTATATCTAGATGGTATTTATATTTAGGTCCTTTTTCATGTTTAGTTGACGGCTGAAATTGACACTTATCTACCGTCAACAATCTCACATCTGGTTCGTAGGTCTTAGCGCGCCCTCACCACAAATCTACTACCTTGGGGTATTCCATGGTAGACTACCGAGGTCTCGGGTCCGCCCCTGGGGTCATCCACACTATGCATGATGGTCGTGGAGATGGCGGCCACGCCAGCGGCGAACTGGCGGCTTCATTGCTACCAGAGGAGGCACATCAACAATTCTAATCTGATCGAGATGATTGATCGGCAGGGTGTAAGCCTAGTCAAGATCCTAGATTATGTGGAGTCCGCTCACGCATGGCTTCACTCGACGTTTCTCCAAGCAGCGCACCGAGCTTCCCCACGTCACCGATGAAGAGGTGATCCTGGCTTTCATTGCCGGGACCACCTGCAAGGAACTGGTCCAGGAGCTCGGGCGTACTCCCCCAAAGACCGCCGACGAATTGATGGACATCGTGGCCAACTTTGCCACCAGAGAAGAGGTCGTCGGTGCCTTCTTCGACGGTAGCAAAGGCCAGACGCAGGCCAAGGCGACCAACCCCGTGGGTTCGAACCAGGACGGCAAGAAAGGGGGCAAGAAGAAGAAGAAGAACCCGTGAGGCAAGCGCAAAGATGCCCCCGACGATGACCTCGTGGTGGCTGTCGAGCGCAAGAAGCCTCGAGGCCCTCCCGAAAAGGGCCTCTTCGACGAGATGCTCAAGAAACCGTGCCCATATCACAAGGGCCAGGCCAATCACACCCTCGAAAACTGCCGGATGCTCAAAAGGCATTTCGGGGGTATGGTTCAAGGGAAGGAAGAGGAAAAGGAAGAGCCCGACGACAAGAATGACGACAAGAATGATGGGTTCCCCGAGGTGCAGGACTGCTACATGATCTACGGGGGACCTACCGCCCGGCTCACCCCTCGACAGCGTAAGAGGGAGCGTCAGGAGGTATTCTTCACTCAAGTCGTCACCCCTCGATTCTTGGACTGGTCTGAGACGGCTATCACGTTCGACCGTGATGACCATCCAAACCACGTCCCGAACCCGGGGCTCTACCCGCTTGTTGTCGACCCTATCATTGTCAACACCCGCTTCTCCAAAGTCTTGATGGACGGAGGCAGCAGCCTCAACATCATCTACTCCGAGACCCTCGACCTCCTCGGAATCCCAAGGGAAAAGCTGAAGCTCAGCGCTGGGGGCTTCCACGGCATCGTGCCAGGCAAGAAGGCTATTCCCATCGGGTGCATCGACTTACCGGTGTATTTCGGTACTCCCTCGAACTTTCGAAAGGAGACCCTCACGTTCGAGATAGTCCCATTCCGAGGCACATACCATGCGATCATTGGGCGATCGGGCTATGCCAAGTTCATGGCAGTTCCCAACTACACTTATCTCAAGCTCAAGATGCTGGGCCCCAACGGCATCATCACCATCGAACCCTCCTTCGAGCACGCATACGACTGCGATGTCGAGTGCATCGAACACGCGGAAGCCCTCGAGGAGACGGCGATGCTTGCAGCCACCCTCGAGGCCCTCGCCGACGAGATCCCCGAACCCAAGCGACATGCCGACAGCTTCGAGCCTGCCGAGGACACGAAGAAGATCCTCCTCCACCCGAGTTGCTCCGAGGGGAAGGCACTGCTCATCAGCACATCCCTCGACGCCAAATAGGAAGCAGTGCTCGTCGACTTTCTCTGCGCGAATGCCGACATGTTTGCGTGGAGTCCCTACAAGCTCGCTAACAACAAAGGCGAAATCTTCACCAACGCATGGAACATCGACCAGCTACGTCACTTCCATCCCTAAGTCGATGCCTTCTTCTTACATTTTCGCATAACGGAATGCTTTCGATCACAAGCTTAATTTCCTTATACATGTAAGAGGTAGCCTCGACCCTGCTCCCTCAGAGTCAAACCTCCCTCGGGGGCTATAAAGGGGGGAACCCCCCGAGTCCCCAAAAAACTTGATTTTTCAAAACTCAAAAAGTCTATTTTCTCCCACGCACCTCGATACGTTCTAATACTTAGTCAAAAACGCCATGCGAATGTCCCAAGCGTCGAGGGCTGTCGAGCCAGGAGACCACCTATGCCCCAGGGCTACGATACCTCCACTCGCTCCCCGACGGGGGGCACGAACATGCGTCAAATTCACTAAGTAAGAAACATTATCAGGAACGCGAGAAAGAAAAGGACTTAAAAATCATACACTCTCTAAGTCTCGAGGTCCACTCTGCCTTGATATGCCGCGACATGGGTTAATACTAAGTCAAAGATGACACGAGAAGGTCCGAAAGGTCGAGGGATGTCGGGTTGGGAGACAGCCAACGCCCCAGGGCTACGGCACATCCACTCACTCCCCCCTTCGAAGGGCACGATCGTGTGACAAAATCGATAAAAGTAGAGACCCGATTAGGCAGTAGAGACAGAAAAGACTTAGAGCACACTTAGACATATATGTACGAATATAAATGTACATTGGCTCGAGGCTTCGCGACCTCGAGAACAGAAGATTACAAAATTTCTTACAAAGGCCTCTTTGCCCAGGCTTGGCTCACAGGCCATCATCCTCAGGAGGCGGAAGCACCTCACGCTCGAAGAGGCTCGCAAGACAACTGCCAGGTTCCTCGGCGGCCTCGACCAACCCCATGAAGATGGCCTCGTTCTCCTCATTAGTCTTTGAAGGGTCGCTGACGAAGCCATGGGACACGACCTCCATGTCGTAGATGTAGCCGGAGCCGATGACCGCCATTGCCCGCTTCACGCCGACATGAAGAGCACCCCGCACCTTCTCCTTAACCACGCGGCCGAGCTCGAACAGCCGGTCAAGGAGAGGTGCCCCATGGACGTCATCTGCGGCCGATTCGAGACGAGGGATGTCGAGGCTATCGTAGACCATGTCGAGCATACCATCGAGCTCGCCGGTCAGCTTCACCTCGGCCGTGTACGACTTCTGAAGCAGGCCGAGGTCGCGATGAGCCCGATCCAGCTCCTCCTCCAAGGCTGAAAATAAACAAACGGAGTTAGTAACACTTAAGAAAGAAGACCAAGGCAGAAAACTCTTCGAGAGAAGAAGGAAGACTCACCGACAACGTGGGTCTCGAGCTTCGTGTGGGTGTCTTGCAGAACGAGATACTCGTTCACAAACGCCTCACCAGCGTGGACCATCGACGCGTTCTCCTCCTTGAGCTTTTCGAGGGCCTCGCCTGCCGAAATGGCATTCCACCTTTGCTCTTGCCAGGCTTCGGAAAGCCTGGCATTTTTGGAGACCGAGACCTCGAGCTCCTTCCGCACCGCCTCGAGGGCTGCGCCAACCCTTGCCAGCTCATCGCTGGCCTCGGACCTCACCTTCTCGAGGGCCCTCCCCGCTTCCTCCTTCACCTTGGCCTCGGCCTCCTTGGCTTGGGCGGCCACTTCTCAGGCCGAGGCGGTCTCGGACTTTGCCTTCTCAAGCTCACTCCGAGCGGCAGCAGCCTCCTCCTTCGCCTTCGCGGCCTTGACCCGGGCAGACTCGAGTGCTGCTTCTAGCTCGGGGATCTGGTTCCACTTATCCTTGGCGCTGTGGATAAGATAGGACTTGATGTTCGAGCGCTTTCTCAGATCCTAAGAGCAAGAAGAAGAACAGACATCATTGACAAAGGAAACACACCCTGAGCTCCATAACTTCGAAGAAGAACGCTTACCCCGAGATGCTGGTGAAGGTTGTTGCTGATGAGACTGAACATTGCCTTCAGCGACCTCTGAAGGCAAGAACGCTCCTCCTCGATGGCCCTCTAGCACTCGAGCTCTGTGGGGTCATCCACCTCCCACGAGGGAGCGTCGTGGCTAGTGGTGTCATGGATGCGGATAGGCTCCGAGCCCCATCCCGAAGTCTCCGCCTCGAAGCGCCGCCGCGCCACCTCGGCTCCGGCACCCTCCGCCTCGATGGCCGCGCCTGCCGCAGGCCGTTGCTCGGGAACCATGGGGGGAGACTGACCCTCCCATGGCACGATAGCCAGCAAGCCGGCCTGTGGCTCCTCTTGCTTGACAAAAAGTTCCGCCGGGGCAGACACGGCGACGCTCGCATCCTCGACCGCAGCACCCACGGGGGCCCCGCCTGACGGGGCCGCTTCGGCACCCCCGGACTCGACGACCCCCGACCTCGGTGGCATTAGGGGGTGCGGCATCTTTCTCCTTCCCTCCGTCGATGGAGGCCTCGCCCTCCTCGGCCTCGAGGACGATGGGCGCCGCCACCGAAAACCCTAGCCGCGAGTCATCCGAGGGCCCTCCGGCACGCTGCTTCTCGGCGCCTCGACGGCCATCCCGGCTCGGGGGCTCGACGCCGCAGCCACCGCAGGCTCGGTGGTTGCTTCAGCTCCCTGGGCCAACGCCGCGTGTGCGGCCTTGAACCAAGCGATGACCCCCGCGTTCGATATCGACGGAGGAGTCGACGCGGCGCTCGAATGGACCGGGCCCATAACCGGAGCCACCGCGACCACCATCGCCTCCGTCGCAGCCTCCGTTCGAAGGTGCTTGGCCGGGGCGGGCCCCGCCAGTGCCCGCTCACGCTTGAGCCTGTGAGAAAGGAAAAATTAGACGCGTGGAATCGAGACACGAAAGCTGCTCCAAGGTTAAGAACTTACCCCACCGGGAACCTTCCCGGGGTTCATGAGGCCCCCGTCGACGGCCGCGGAAGGCTTGAGGCCGCCGCCGATGCGGCTAAGGCCAGCGCCATCGGCCCGGCCCCGAGGGTCGGGTGACTTTCACGGGGCCCCTCCGTGGGCCCCTCAGGACCAGTGGCGCCCTGCGTCGAAGGGGCACCGGCCGCGACCCTCCGGGTCGAGAGGTGTTCCTCTTCTCCGCTCCACTCCTCCCCCGATTCCTCAGACGAGGACCTCCCGACGGGCCCCACCTCTCGTCTCTGCTTAGCCGAGCGCTGCTCGCCTGTAGATTGATCAAGGCTATGCATCTGCCTCTTCTTGCCCTCCTCCTCCTTCGTCTTCTTTGCCGACGGGGCACCGAGAAGCCCCGTCGGACGAGCCCTGAAATCTTCCCTAACGGGGGGCAGCGACAGCTCGTAGTCGAGCTCCCCCTACACGCAAAAGCCCAAAAAATGTAAGGTGAAAAGAAACAAAAAGAAGGGCTCGAGAAAGTAATACAGTCACCAGTTTGGGGCAATTGGGATCTGGCCGCATCGGAAGACGGTTGACATCCTGCGCCGTGAAGGGGCCCGACACCATGCCTCGAACCCTCTTGGCCACGCTCTCCGGTGTAATAGCCTGGGCAACCATCCGGCTCCCCCTGAGCTCCACTCCAACAACCATGTGGCTCATGCGAAGTGAGTGCCGCATCAGGGGGAGCACCCGTCGATGGTGGAAGGCCGAGGCAACGACCCAGGCAGTTAACCCCTGCCCTCGAAGGGTCGCCAGGGCGTCGAGGAGGTCTTCGAGCCTCCCTTGATGGTCCCGCACTGGGGCGCCCCAGTTGTGGGGACGTGACTCAATGACGCGCCCCGTGTACTGAGGCAGCAGCCCCTCATCGTTCCTGATGTAGAACCACTTCGAAGACCAGGCACCGTGGCTCGAAGTCAGGCCGATAGGGATGAAGTCGTCGGCCTTCCTCACGGCGAAGTTGCAGCACCCAGCCCGCACCAACCTCCTCACCCCCAGCGACGCGCTCTTGGAGAAGTACTCCGCCCAAAAAAGGTGGAGCCAGAGCTCCCAGTGCGCCTCCACCCCGAGGTAACCCTCGCAGACTGTGGTGAAGATGGCGACGTAGGAGATCGCGTTGCGGGAGAGATGCTGAAGCTCGATCCCGTAGTAATGAGTGAGGGCGCGCATGAACTGGCTCAGCGGGGCACCGAAGCCCAGTCGGTGGAACTTGACGAAGCTGACCACATAGCCCTCCGGTGGGTTCGGCTCGTGGTCTGCCTTTGGCAGAATGAGCCATTCGGGCTCGTCCCTGTTGGTGATGGGGCGGAGAAGCCCCTCCGCCACCAACCCCTCCAGCTCCTTCCTTGTCACATCCGAGGGGACCCACGTCGCGGGCTGAAGAATCTCCGGCGGCGCCATGGCAAGAGCACGGAGCTCTTCGATGGGCGGACGACTTGGAAGATTTCCTATCTCCGCAGGGAGGCGAGCGCGAGGAAGGAAAGCGCAGGGAGGCGAGCGCAAGGAAGGCAAACGAGCGCAAGGAAGGCGAATGTGAAAACGGCAGGAAAGCAAGTGAAGAGCAACGGTGCGCGGAGTGCCCCCTTTTATAGGGGCAGAAGACTGACGGACGGCCGACGCTTGCCCGACCAGTAAGTCCCCGCATTAAATGCACCCAAAGCACTTTCCTCTCGATTCCAATGCGTCATGGACAGGGCCATTTCGCATTCACCCCCTCGACTGCCATCGACCATGGACACACGTCAAGCATCCGCGAACCAGGCGTTATGCCGGCCCCACCACAACCGCGCCGTTCTGACTCCCATGATATTACAGCCGCGCCGCTTCGAATCTTTTCTTGAAAAACAAGAATTGACAGTTATCCTCCTCGAAATGTGCTCCAAGTACAGGAATTACCCACTACTGCACCGCTCCGGCTTCTGCGTAAAAAAGCACGCGTGATGGACAGGAGGAGTTATCCACAGACGGATCTTCCCATGATATGGGATACGGGCCCAGGCCCTCGAAACCTCCAGGGAGCGAAGGCTGGCCCTCGAAAAGGGTTCGACAGCCACCCTCGAGTACCGGAGTTACGGGTGACCGAGGGGCCGACGCGAGTCCCTTGCTCGAGAACAAATTCTCGAGGCCCCCTCGGACACATTCAAGGCAAAACTAAGGGACCACGATGGAATCCCCTCGAGGGGAGGCATCGAGCCATCGGACCCGATCGAAAGGGTTTGGCATCCACAGGACCCACTGTTTTGCTCGAATAAGAGCGCCTCAGGGCCACTAGTCGACCCCTATCGAACAGGGCATGAGCTCTTACTTGAATTTCCCGATAGTAGCTCACCTGAGATGTTGATGCTCGCCCGAGCATGAGTAGCACAACGCTTCTCCCCCTCTACCCGATCGAAAGGGTTCGTGAGGGTCGAACGAAAAAGTCGAGCTCGCACCTGATCGACTTCGACGAAAGAAGCTAAGGAGCGGACTCGCAACCAGGTGGCCTCAATAAAAGAGGATCCAACCACCTGGGGGCTTGGTCATTCGAGCATGCATCGACCAAACAAAAAATAAAGACCTCGGGCGAGTATTCTACTCACCCGAGGGCTCGGGGGCTACACCCGAAGGGTGCGCTCGCGCGCACCCTTCGGAATACGACCAACACTTCGAGTCCATTTGACTGAGCCTCCGTGTAAGTATCAACACTTACACGAAGCCTCGGGGGCTACTGTCGGTTACCGAGAGTAGGGGTAACCTAAACCTTCCTTGTTTTTTGTTGAACCCCGAGTTTACCCTCAGAATAATCTCGTGGGATCCTCAGAAAAACACGCGCAAGACCAGACCGTACATCCTCGACCCACCGAGGCCCACCGGCAAATACACACTGGACCGGCCCACAACAGGGTACCTAGCTTCTGCCGCAACCCTCGACAAATCACTGACGTCACCAGCCGATGATCACTCGAGGGGAACCCCGTGTCAAGTGTCGAGGCCCCGGCGGGATGGACGCCTCGATACGACAAGGGTCGAACCCCCCTCAATCCACCAACTCCAGGTGCGTTCGATAGCGCATTTAATACAAAACTACCTAACCTCATCAAATCGTATGGCTATAGTGTCCGCACAGTGGTCCGTATAGCGGTCGAATCCCGCTTTACTGCCCATACTGAGGACGTGCATCAGTCTGCATGGCACTATTACACCGTACTCAGTGCTGTTAGGCAGCTTGAGACCCCCCTCGACGCGCTACGCAACAAACAACCGACATCGGATTCCCTAAATTCAATCTTATCCGCTCAACCACTACGCTCGAGGCTACCCCTCGACTAGGCCTCGAGTACGCATCGACGCCCTCCGGTCAACCTGCATCGACTTTGGAAGCTGCGCCAACAACTCCCGATACGACCCCAACAGGAACTCGCACGTCCTCTACAGGGGATCGCGTCTTTCACCGTTCAGCAACCACGTCTCCGAAGGACGCCTGTCAACTCCGAGCCACGCTGCTACAGAACAAGCCATGCTCAGTGCACGTCTCTACAGAGGCCTCGAGTTGACCACCACGACCCACGACATCACCACCGCGTCATCGAACCAGAACATATGTACCCCTGTGCCTCCCCTTGGCCTATAAAAGGGGACGCCAGGAGACCCAATAGGGACAAGAGGACAACTCCAGACAACGATCTCACGAACAACCAAACACACACCTAGGCAGACTCCTAGACTCCAAATAACTCTTTCGCTCTGTACTCGACCCCCCTCGAATTCTCTCCTTCGCTTGTATTTGCCCCTATACAAGCACTTAGGTGCAAGATAATACAAATCTTCTCCCCCCACTGGACGTAGGGCCTTCTTTGCCCGAACCAGGATAAATCGCTGTGTTCTTCTTGCATCACCATCCGGACAGGTCACACACACATACGATTACTCGTTGGCTTAGGATGCCCCCGGGTTCCTAACGCCGACATCTTGTGTCTAAAATTTTTGCAGTAGTTGTAGATGCTTTTGCTCATTATAAATTCTCCAAATCTTGTAGTGGTATAATTTCTTGTAGTTAGGCCCCCACAAGTTGGCTTAAAATTAACATCATACAACATGGGTGCCTAATTTGAGTAGGGTAGTAAGACTTGTGGTTCTGCTAGTGTGTTACCACCAGTAGAACCCCTACACTTGATGTTGTTTTGGTTTCCATGACTCTAGGCACACAGTACACAAAGTGTGGGGGTGTCATTTGACCCCCTCGAACACATTTGGGTGTTGAAGGACATCCTGAAAAGAAGCATCAGTGCAGGAACACATCGTTAGAGGTAAGAATGCACAAGGGAAGAACCAAAGTGGCTGGAGCCTCCATGGTGGGGTTGGCCGACCCCATATAACACCCAGTTTTTTTGAACTTTAAAATTTAAAGGTTTTTGATTTTTTTATTTTGGCATAGATGTTTTAAATTCATAGGACAATTATCAAAGTTTTATGAATTACTTTAAAATGAGTAGCACGTTAGAAAACCCTGCATTGTTGCATTCATGCTGCTGCATAAGTTTTCGGTTGACTTGTTTGAGCTCTTTGTGTCATCCCTGTTGTGTTTTAGGGTTTTGCTTTATGCTCTAACTTGTCCCCACTAACATTATACTAGCAAAACCTAGTCTAACTAGCCCAGGCCAGTCCCTAGTGGGTCCTGGCCGACCCTAGCCTCTCCTGGCCAAGTTTGGCCAGCCATGGCCAGCTATGGCCAAGCATAGAAGCTGCAGCACTGGCCACAGCCGGCCACAGCTGGCCAGGCCAGCCAGCAGGCCGCCGCTCAGCTGGGCCAGCCGTCACGCAGCACAGCGCCGTGCGCGCCCGCGCAAGCGCCAGCAGGCCGCGCGCGCTGCGTCCGCCGGGCCGGCCCAGCCGCACGCCGCCTCAGCGCCGCGCCGCTTGATGGGCCGAGCGGCCCAACAGGCCGCCCACGCACCGCGTCGCCCGTGTCCGCGAGTCGCCCGCGTGCGTCAGCGCCGACGCCAGCAGCTTGCGCCAGCACCGCGTCACCGAACCCACGGCCGCTGACAGGTGGGGCCCACATGGGTGGGGCCCACCCGCACAGTGTCGTCTCCCCCGCGGAGATGGACACCGGCTCGGTGTCGGGCGCAGCCCGAGCCGCCCACGCGCCGCGCGAGCGTGCGACCCGAGGACCACCGGGCCGTATAAAGCCGGTAGACTGCCTCTCCGCGCCACCTCGGAACCCTAGCCGCCACCCGGAGCTCCCGCGCCGCCGCTCGAAACCCTAGGTCACCGCCGCCGCTCGGAGCTTCATCCGCCGCTGTTGATCTCCGTCACCGGTCCATTCTCACCGTCAAGAACCACCTCACCGGCTTCGCCTTGAGGTGAGACGCCCGCCGGTGCACGCGGCACCTCTTCCCGTGCCCCGCAGCGCTCGTCTGCCGCGAGATCCGCCGCCGGCCATGGCGCCGCCCGGCCGAGCCACCAGCTCCGGCCATCGGCTAACGTCTTTGGCCCCGAAAATGTATCCGCGAGGCCAAGCCTTGCTTCCCTGGCCAACCCGCGCAGCCAGCCGAGCGCCGCAGCGCGTTTCCGGCCAACGCCATCGGATCTGAGCCGAGCGGCTCAGATCGGCCGCTGACCACCGTGGACCGGGGGGTTGACCCCGCCACGTCACCTGCTGACGTGTCAGCCACGTGGCTGCCACGCAGGCGCCACGTCAGCGCCACGTGTGCGCTGACCGCGTCAACGCGGTCAGGCCGCCGACAGCCATGATAGTTTTGCAGAAAAGCCCCTGTGGTTTTCTATATTTACAATCTAGTCCTGCACAGTTCAAAAATAATTAGATTATAGTCCGGTTTTCTGCAGATTAGCCCCTAACCTTGTATAGGCCATAACTTTCACTTTTTAACTCCGATTTTAGCAAACTTATACTTTTTGGAATCGTCTCGACGAGTAGAACAGTTTTATGTTATTGTTTGTTTCTGTTGAGATGTTTTGGTGTACTGCCCTAATTAAAGTATGTTTGCTTGCATGTATTGCTCGGTGTGATTGTTGTGACGTATAGAGAACGAGACGTGGGTGAACGAGGATCAGCAGAATTTGGAGGACTACATGCAGCAGGACATCAATCAAGGCAAGTGCAGGCACCTTTAATCATATTGCGCCTATTCACTTTTAATTAATGTATTGCATGTGTCATAAATCGGCAGACCGTAGGACTTACTAGCCACTTTACCCACACATATCCTATGGGGGTTCTAGTTAACAGGTTATTAGGTTGCTAGTGCTCTACCTCACCTTTCACCTGCCTAATGAAGATAAAACTTGCTTCTTAAAATATGTTGGAGCCGTGGGCTCTTGGCTTCGGCCGTTGGAGAAGTTGATGCATGTCCGCATCGTTGGTTGGCGGTGAAAGAAGGGGGAAATGGATGTCAGTGGGCTCGTAGCGACGGGGGCATCCATATCTCCTCCCCCTTGTGGACCTTTCGTGGAGCGGCAACCTGGGACTTCCGTACAGCTCCAGGCTAATGGGCTCTGGCTTGGTGTGTTAGCAGGATCATCATAGGCAGGAGGGTGGCTTACCGACGGGTAGCATGGCTATGACGTGAAGGGTGTTACAAGTTCTAGCATGGGAGTTCTGGTTGATCCGTAGACCGGGGCGGCAGCTACGAGTACGTCTCTCATGTGCTTGGGACATCGCGGATCGGGTTACCACTGCCTATGACCCTATGAAGGACCTTGTTGTGACCTCTGCCAGCCTATCACGGCAATGGGCTAAGAGGCTGATCACCTCGGGCACCAAGAGTAATCACAATCTGGAGTGAAAGTGTACACCTCTGTGCAGAGTTAAAAATCGATATATCGTCCGTGCTCACGGTCACGAGCGGCCCAGATCCTCGCATGATTAGCCAAATGGAATAAATCGTAAAATCATGGTGATGCTGTTGAGGAGGTGGTTACCTCTGTTTCTTCTGGGATGGCTATCCTGTGTTGCTTGAGATGGCGATCTCAAGGTTAATGATATTAATGATATATGCCTTTATCTGTGATGATAAATGATTCATTAAATACTACTTGAACCTTAATAAAGGGTTGGGTGTTTCAACCAAGTTGATCAGAGAATAGGTTGCTAAGTAAAAGTCTTAATTGCTACATTAAAATGCTACTGCAGTCTACCTTTCAACTTTACCTTGTACTAGCCTTGCATGTCATTACTTTCCGTCTGTACTTGCTGAGTTTCGACATGGAACTCACCCTTGCTATTTCCCAACCAAAGGATGCTCGAGTGATGACTCGGATGGTGATTTTCCTGAGAACTATCTGGGATGCTAGGCGTCGTGATGCTGCCGTTGACCTTCCTGTGGCGAGATGGAGTCGCTACGTCTACGTCATTCAGTTGTTATTCGCTTTGGACGATGTGATTTATATTCCGCTTACTCTGATGACAATTATGTAATAATGGTACGATTTAATCGTTATACTATGTTTTATTCGAACACTGTGCTTTTGAACCATGTAATTTGTCGTTCATGTGTGTAAATTGTTCCTGGCGCACATGAATTTTGGGCCCCGGTTTCATTCCTCTGAAATCAGGGTGTGACACCCCACCATGGGCCCCTCAGCCCACCAGTCAGCCTCCACTACGTTGAGCCATACTTCTTGACTATTTCTTTGCTTTCCCTTCCTATTATTTAGTGCATTCCTCTTATTTTTGTCTTCAACCCTCTAAAATAAAATAAAAAATGCTTCTTTTCTCCAGTTGAATGAATCTTGTTTATCATATCTTGCTTCCTTTTTCTATTTAGAATGCTTTTGTTTAGGTGTACTGATCGAATTGATCAATCATACCTCCATAGTCCTTTTAAATTAAGCATGGTGCTTAGGTTGAATAGACTACCTTAATCAAACAAGACATGGTGTTAAGCTTGAATATTGAACCAAACATACTTGCATAGAAATTGGTTGCACTTTTAGACTAACCCCTGTAGCAAGAACATCAACAAATCTATGGGTAAGTCATAAGATCATTCATGGAGATAAATTGAGATCCTCAAGGTCAACAGGTCAAGATGTTTGGCTAAGGAGAACTTCGATGCAACTAAGAAGGACCAATGCTGCAACTCATCAACTTTAAGGTAAGTGGCCACCTTTTTGAAGTTTTTCATGAGCATGAATCTTCATAGATGTAGTTGACATGTTGGAACTCATCCTTGCTAATGATTCAACAAGACTAAAACCTACATGTCTCAATTTCTTTTCATTTATGTATGGTTTGGCCATTAGATTAGAATGAACACACCAATGCTACTCTCTAGGACAAAACTGGTCCTAGGAAGCCTCCATAGGGGGGTCATGCGACCCCCTCTTGGTGGCTAACCAAGCCCATGTGTCGGTGTTTTGACCCTGGGGGTCAACACCAACGAGTAAATTCGTAATTGCATGCTCTCTTAATCTGGTGGGTGATGCAAAAAAGACACGATGATTTATCCTGGTTCGGGCAAAGAAGGCCTTACATCCAGTGGGGGGATAGTTCGTGTTATCTTGCACCCAAGCGCTAGCACAAGGGTGAATACAAGTGGGTGTGAGAAGCGTGAGCTAGAGCTTGAGCGTCTCGGGTGCTTAGCTCTCCTGTGATCTAAAGCCTTAGCGTATGAAGCTCTGGATCTTGAATCCTCTGTCCCAAGCCTTGGCACCTCCTTTTATAGGTGAAGGAGAGGCACAGGAGTATTTTTAGTGCTAACATGGTCGGTGACGTATGACGCCGATGCCGATCATGTTGGTGTCGCTGTAGAGGTGTACGTCGTCATGGGAGGTCCTGCAACCGTCGCGTCGGGAGTTGTTGAAGTGTTGACTGAAGTTGTTGAAGTCCCGCTCGAGGGTCGACGTGATGGTGTCGAGGGGCGACGGTCGAGGCCCTGGGCCGAGTTGAGGGGCTCGAGTCGAGGGGGTCGAGGCCCATTAGATAAGGTCAAATTCTAGGAAATGCAGGGAACGTGTTGACTTACGCATCTCGAGGGGGTGCTGGATGGGGCACAGTGCTCAGTATGGTGTAACAGTGAGTTACGACCTGCGGGATTCTAGGGTATGGGCGGTAAAAGCAGGATTCGACTGCCATGCTCACAACTGTTTTGGTAACTGTGGCCATACGGTTAGGCAGGAGCAGGTAAAATGCATTAAATGCACCTAGATCCGTATGGGGAGTAGGTAGCCGAGGGGTATACTGTGCTCGAGGGCTGCCCATTCACACGTGCGAAGTTCCGTCCTCAAGTGCAGGCTCGTTCGCTTGGGTGAGCTTCCATCCTCGAGGGTTATCTCATTCACTGGGCAAAGTTCTGTCTTCGAAGCCGGCCCGTTCGCTCGGGCGAAGTTCCATCTTTGAGGGGTCAACCAAATTGTACCCTCGAGCATATGGTCTCGGTCCACGTGGTAGCCCATCAAGCTGGCTGTGGCTTTGGGCTATCGACGCCTATTCGTGGGCTGGCCCAGTATGCTTTAGCCTGAGGGCTTTCGAGCGATAGTGAGGGATGTCGTTGGAGGGTTTGCGTTGCTGATTTCGAGGATTAGTCCGGTTAATCGAGGGTTTAGGGTACCCCTTTCCCAGGTCGCTGACAGTAGCCCCCGAGCCCCTGCTTGGGTGGTGGCACTCAGGCAGGGGGTCAGGAGTCGGGAGCGAGGTGTGACTCAGATTTTTCTGCAGGGGGCGCACGAGCATCACCTACGGGGGTAGCCCCCGAGGCCTCGGAGGAATCAGAAGACTCCTTCGAGGTCTTTATTTGTCTTTGGTCAAGGGGTGCTCATCAAGTTGGGTACGGACCTGAACTGGAGTCGTAGCGTTTTATCGAGGGGTATGTCAGAATGTCGAGCCCCGGGGGATTTTCGACCCTCTTTCGTCGAGGGGCGCCGGGCACGGTCGAGCCCCCGAGCCTCGTGCGGCTGGGGCACTACCGGCCTCGGCATTCATCTCACGAGTCCTTTCGATCGGATGTGAGGCGAGAAGCGTTGGACTACCCTCGATAGGGCGAGCCTCAAAGTTCTCAATGAGCTGGTAACGGGAAAATCCAAGTGAGAGCCCAATCCTCGTTCGGTAGAGGTCGGCTGGGGGCCCGGAGGTGGTCTCATTAAAGCAAAACGCAATGGACCTACGGATACTGATTCCATTCAATAGGTCTCGGCAACTCGATGCCTCCTTTTGGGGGATTCCATAAAAGTCCGTAGCATTTCACCTTGGATATGTCCAAAGGGGTCTTGAGAGTTTGTTTTCGAGTGGGGCCTCGTGTTGGCTCCCCCTTGGTCACCCCTGACTCGGGTGCTCGAGGGCGGCTATCGAACCCTGGTCGAGGGCCAGTCTTCGCTCCCTCGAGGCTTGTTGTGGGGCCAGAGGCCCATTTACCTTCTCCTGGAAGAGTCCATCGGCGAGCAACGTTTATTTTTCTTACCGTTGGACGCGTATTTTGAGGAGGAGGCTTAAACGGTGCAGTGGTGGAGATCATGGTGGGCGTGAGCAATGGCTTGTTGCCTGAGGTGTAACACGTGTATTCGGCCAAGGATCAAGGGGGAACAGGTAGGTAAGCGCATCAATTGCGGGGAGTTACCTTTTTCTGCCGCTGGATTCCGCCCATTGCTCTTCCTGGGTATAAAACCAGGGGGACATGCACTGTTCACCCCTGGTTTTTCCTTCCTACCTTCTCCACCGCTAGTGCTCCCGAGTTCCTACTTTCTTGCATGCGAGGGTAGGAGCTTAAAGTGGGAAACCGCAATTGGGAACCTTCCCGGCCGCCCGTCCACCAAGAAGATCCGCATCGTCGCTGCCGTCACCGCGTCCACCGGACAGATCCATGCCGTTGCCGCTGCCATGGCCCCCATCTTTCAGCCGGCGGAACCCTGACACCCGTCGACCATGACGTGGCAGAGGTTGAACGAGCTGGTGAGAGAGGGACTTCTCAGCCCTATCACTGATCCGACTCGGCTGGAGTGGATCGGGCCACCGAGGGGCCACCCAGAGCCAAACCCATCGGAGGGCTACGTGATGAGCTTCCTCAAGTACCACCGGCACGGGCTCGGAGTGCCCCTGAGCGAGTTCATGCGGGGGCTGACAAACTTCTACAATGTCAAGCTCCAACACTTCTCCCCTAACGCCATCTCCAATGCCGCCATCTTCACGGCCGTCTGCGAGGGCTACTTAGGGATGGCGCCCCATTGGGAGCTGTGGCTCCATCTCTATAAGGGGGAGTGGTTCACCTCTCCGGTGGGGTTAGGCGTGAGGCGGATCATCAGAGCAGGCTGCCTCAACTTTGTGTTGAAGACAGGCAGTCAGAGGTGCCGCGCGAGTACATCCCCGCTGGGTTGATGTCCAACCATTCTTAGTGGGACGAGCAATGGTTCTACCTCTGCAATGACGGAGGCTACCTCCCGCCGTACACCGGGCGGCTCATCACCGAGCGACCATTCAACTGGCCGCACGGTGTGATGGGGGATCTTCAACGTCGACTTCGTCCCCTCGTTGCCACGATGAGGACCCTTTGAGAGGCAGGCCTGATGGCGGGTGTGGTGGTCTCGGCCTTCCACAGTCGACGGGTGCTCCCCCTGATGGAGTGCCCACTACGGTTGGACGAGATGCTCCCCGAGGTAGCGCCCGAGGTGCTTGAGAAGTGCCAGATGTCTAGCGAGGGGATATCCGCCACGGAGATCATTGCACGGGTGAAGGGGATGGTTGCAGGTTCATTCAGGGCAGAGGACGTCAACTGCCTCCCCATGCAGCCGGAGGAGGGGTACCTTGACCTAGTGAATGCCTCGACCCATGCCTTTTGCGTTTACGTTTTGTCCCCATTTTTCCTTACTCTTGTCCTCGCGATCGAATGTTTTCATGCAGGGGAGAATCGACTACCAGAGATCAAGGCCTCCGTTGAGGGAGGATGCTCCTGATCATCTGGTGAGACGCTTCAACACCCAGCAGGAAAAGAGGGGCAAGGATGAGGAGAAGAAGAAAAAGGACAAGAAGCTCTGGGAGTGTGAAAAGCACGAGAAGCGCCGTGTGCAGTAGAGGCGCGATGGGCTCCTGGAGGAGGAGTCTCCCTTCGAGGATGAGGGAGACAAGATGATGATGATGATGTGGAAGGGGTGGCGGCACGTCTCGAGCCCCTTCTGTCTGGTCCCTCCCGTACTGACCGTCTTCCGATGCAGGAAGGTGCGTCGGAGCAGCACGCCCCTCAGCCGGCGACCACAGCCTCGGAGCGCCAGTGAGGGGAAAGGTCAACCACCCCCTCGACTCAGGGGGGTTCGTCCTCCTCCCATCGTGCTCGTGGCTTGACCCCACCCACTTCGACCCGGGAGATTCGGTCCTGGTCATCGGCACGGGCGGAGCAGGGTCATGCCTAGGAGTCCTCGTCGGAGCAGGGAGGCACGGCGACCTCACCGACAGCCCCTAGTAGCCCTAGCCCTAGAAATAGCTCGGCCTCGGGTGGGGCCTTGAGGTCTGCTGGCGGCTCGAGGGGGACTCGAAAGGCCTTTATCCCCCTTTGGGTAAGTGTTGTCAATTTAAGTCTCTTCTCGTTGCTTCCCCATTCTGCGGTTCATTAAGTTCTCTACTTTCCTGCTTTTTGTCTAGGCCAAATAGCCACATCGAGGGGGCACCCTTGCACTGGCTAAGTGGCTTAGGGTGGATGCGGCCATGAAGATGAGGGCCTCGGCCACAAGTGTGACGTCGAGGCCCTTGGCACCATCGGAGGGGAGGTGGCTGTCCTTAGCCCTTAGGGCTATGGCTCGTGGTAGGCTAACGGGTTCTGTTCTTGCTGCAGGGTCGAGCAACTCGGGGGCCGTGATGGGCAGCGACTCCAAGCCGAGGAAGACGCAGGAGGGGGAGCGCCTCCCTCATGTCAACATCCGTGGTCCCTGAGCTCGGCCCAGCGCCAGAGAGCGGAGCCCCGACATCAGGAGCCCTTGACCTAGGCTAGCCCGAGGTCTTTGCTCCCATGCCCGAGGCGGGAGCCCCCGAGGGCCACGAGCCGGGAATGGAGGTAGCCCTCATCGACCTTGAGGGTGAGGAGGCCATCACCCCTCCCCTTCGACGGGGGAGCGAAAGCCGTGGCTGACAGGGCTACGCGAGTTGGAGGATCAGTGGAAGCAGGAGCTGCCGTGGACGTAGCAGGAGGAGAAGGAGCCACAGGAGCGGTAGGAGGAGGAGGTGACCGGGGAACGGCCCCAGCACAATCACGAGCAATAGACGCCACCGGGGGATGTGACACTGCTGGACCTATCAGCGCAGCAGCCGCCCAAGCCGTCGGAGGGGGAGGAGACCTCAGGACTCCCAAAATAGTGGGTGTCCATGATCACCCTTGACAAGCTACTACAAGAAGCGGCGCTGAAACCTTCGATGTAGCTCGAGGAGGAGACCTCGGCACCGAGCCCGCCGGCAGACATGTTGATGGTGGACCTACCGGTGCCACAGGACATGGCATTGGAGGAAGCAATGGCCTCATCCCCTCTGCCGCCTTAGGAGATGCCTGAGCCAGCGTGCTATCAGAGGAGCCAGCGATTTCTGGTACATAGGCGAAGCGGTCGGAGGAGACGGCGGCCGCCATCGCCTTGGGGGCTCCTAGCCCGTTGAGGAGGAGGTCGACGTCCGACCCCGGGCTGGGAGGCACTGACACCCTGATAGTTGGCAGAGCACCATGGTGCCCCACATGACATGGCAGAGGAGATTGAGTCCTTGGCGCGAACCAAGGTAAAGATGCTCTTCTCTCATTGGGGCAAGGAGCGTGTCTTGCTCCAGGAGCTCGGCGACTCCAGTGCTCCCAGGATCGAGATGGATGACCTGGTGGAGGTCGAGCACTGGGAGGGCGTGGAGCAGTCCTAGGCATGGTTGCAGCACTTCCTCAAGCTGGGTGTCGAGCTTGTTGGGGATCTCGACCAGAGCCACGCGGTAAGTCCCTGTTTGGATCACATACGGTTTTTGGCTTTTCCCATATGGATCGCCTTAACCCTTGATTTCTTGTTTCCAGGACTTGCAGAGGCATTCCCACTCCAAGTCATACTTCCTCCATGAAACGCATAACAGCTGAGAGGAAGTGCTTCGCCAACTTGAGGCCGGCCATTCTACGCAGAGCTGGGTGGCTGAGGTCAAGGAGGAGGTGAAGCGGGCTAGGGAGGAGGTCGCCAGGGCCAAGGAGGAGGCCGCCTAATCGAAGGAGGATGCCGAGGTAGCTCAAGGCGAAGCCGCCCGAGTCAAGGAGGAGCTCCAGTGGGTCAAGGAGGAGGTCGACGCGGCCAGGGGCGAAGCGGAGGAGGCCAAGAGCGATGGCGCTCGTGTTCAAGAGCACGTCAAGCTGCTCGCAGAGGAGGCCTGAGGCTCCATGGAGCGTATCCGCTCGCTCGAGGCTAGTTTGGCTCAGGTCTCCATGGTGCACGACACCCTCTCTACCTTGGTCAAGGACGAGAAGGGTCGAGCCAACAGCCTGGACGCCAAGCTCAAGGCGATGAAGGCTACCCTTTGAGAGAAGGAGCAAGCCATCATCTTGGCTGGTGGCGCCCTCAAGACCCTCTGGTGCAAGAAGATCGACTTGACTCGGGCTTTCAAGGAGGCCCAGTGGGAGCGAGACGAGGCTCAGGAGGAGCGCGACGCCATGCTGGAGGACCGCAGCGCCCTCCAGACCCGTTGTGCCAGTGAGTTCCTTGGTGGGCTTTGACCTTTTTCTTTCTGTGTGACTTGTTTAACTCTTATTTTGCCTTTTAGGCCTTGAGTCTGAGTTACTCTCCACTCAGGCCGCTGCCAAGGCGCTATAGGAGAGCCTCGTGGCGGAGGGGGCGCTTCTCGGCAGGTTTCGGGTTGCCATCAACAGGCTCTGTACCTCCTGGGAGGTTGAGCCCGTCGAGGTGGCTGAAGAAGATGTCCCGGCGGCTGCGCTCATCGACCAGCTCTAGCACCTTGACGCCACCCTTTGGGATCACGTGCGGGTGGCGCTCCACACCGGCGTGAAGCAGGTGCTGGCGGTGGTTTCCTCCAGCTTCGTCTTCGACATGGATGTTGTTGCCCAAGGCTTCATCCTCGACATCTCAAAGACCAATGCCAAGAATGAGGAGCGATGTCAGGGGCTGATCCAGGATGTCAAGAGGCTGGGGGAAGCGCTGGCGAAGCTATTCGAGGATGAAGTCCTCCCCCCGAAGATGAAGGGTACACCGTCGAGGAGGGCGGCGACGGAGACAGCAGAGCGGGCCTGTAGGACAAAACTGGGTGAAGGTGCCCATGTAAATAAGTTAGTTTTTGTAACTTATATTTAGCATGGCCTTGGGGGCATTTAAAACATCTATGCATCTATCGTAATGCATTTGGATATTTCAAGTTCGAGCCTTCTCTGTTTTCTTTCACCTAGATTTTGCTTTTTTGACTAAGTGTTCAATGCGTGCTCGTCTCCCTTGAGGGGGGAGCGAGTGGAGGTACCATAGCCCAGAGGCATAGGAGAGCTCCCGGCTCGACAGCCCTCGACCCTTAGGGAATTCGAGGCATTTTCTTCTTAGTCACGAAGCGCGTCGAAACAAAGGAAAGAAGAGATGCTCGAGCTTCGATCATCTGACCTTTGCTTTTCGACTAAGTGTTCGACGCATGCTCGTATCCCTTGAGAGGGAAGTGAGTGGAGGTACCGTAGCCGTGGGGTGTAGGAGAGCTCCTGGCTTGACAGCCCTCATCGACCTCGAGGGAGTTCGAGGCATTTTCTACTTAGTTATGAAGCAGAACGAGACACTCGATTTTTTGAAAAATCATTTGTATTTTTAGGAACTTAGGGGGTTCCCCCCCGTTAGCCCCCGAGGGAGGCTCAACTCTGGTGAGACAGGGTCGAGGCTACCTTGAGTTTGAACTTATAATTGAAAGTACTTCTTATTTTGTCATGCGAAAATGTACAAAACATGCGAGAATGTACAAGGGTATCGATGCCCTAGGGGTAGAAAAGACGTAGCTCATTGATATTCCATGCGTTGGTGAAGGTTTCGCCCTTGTTGTTTCCTAGCTTGTACGTTCCAGGCTTTAGCACCTCAGCTATGGTGTATGGGCCTTCCGATGGTGGAGTCAGCTTATGACGCCCCTTGTTGCTCTAACGTCGACATAGGACGAGGTCTCCAACTTGGAAGTCCCTCGAGCGCACGTGCTTGTTGTGGTAGCGTCGAAGCTTCTGCTCATACCTCATGGAGTGAATCAGCGTCATGTCTCGAGCTTCCTCAAGCTGGTTAATGCCGTTTGCGAGGGCTTCTTCATTGGTTTGCTCGTTGTAGGCCTTTAATCGAGGGAAACCATACTCGAGATCAATGGGGAGGACGGCCTCGGACCCATAGACCAAGAAGAATGGTGTGAACCCCGTGGCTTGACTAGGTGTTGTCTTTAAGCTCCATAGGACCAAAGGCAGCTCCGTGGCCCATTTCTTTCCATGCTTGTTAAGGCAGTTGAAGATTCTCGGCTTGAGGCCCTGTAAAATCATGCCATTGGTGCGCTCGACCTGGCCGTTAGTTCGAGGATGAGCAACCGCGGACCAGTTCACACGGATGTGATGGCGATTGCGGAAATCCAAGAATTTCTTGCTAGTGAACTGTGTGCCGTTGTCAGTGATGATGACGTTTGGGACCTCGAAGCGATGGATGATGTCGGTGAAGAACTCGACCGCCCGCTTGGAGCAGATGTTGCCGATAGGCCGGGCCTCGATCCACTTGGTAAACTTGTCAACAGCAACGAGTAGGTGTGTGTACCCCTTGGTGGTCCTCTTGAGAGGCCCCACGATGTCGAGCCCCTAGACCGCGAACGGCTAGGTGACGGGGATCATCTGTACGGTGTGAGCTGGGAGGTGCATCTGCTTGGCATAGAATTGGCACCCCTTGCATGAGCGGACAATGTTGATGGCATCAAAAACGGCGGTTGGCCAGTAGAAACCTTGTCGGAAGGTGTTGCCGACGAGGGTCCTCGGTGCTGCGTGGTGGCCGCAAGCCTCCGAGTGTATGTCCTCAAGGAGCTTCCTGTCTTCTTCGATTGTGATGCAGCGCTGGAGGATACCTGATGGGCTTCGCCTGTAGAGTTCCCTGCCATCACCATAGATGATGTAGGACTTGGCCCGTCGCATGATTCGGCGAGCCACGGTCTGGTCTTCCAGGAGTTCCCCTGGAATGAGACAGTCGAGGAAAGGGACTCGCAAATCTGGAGGTGGGCTCGATGGAGGAGGTGTCCCCTCGGTCTCCATGACCTCGACCACGGTCGAGGGGACCTCAGTCGAGGCCACGGGGTCGAGTTTTGAGGGTGTGGTGCCAGCCCTCGAGCCCAAGTCAACGGAGGGCTCGAAGAGGTCTCTCAAGAATAGATCCGAAGAGCTCATCCGCAGCTTTGTTATAACGTCGAGCAATATGATTGAGCTCAAGGTCGTGGAAGTTGTCTTCCAGTTTGTGCACTTCATTGCAGTAGGCTTCTATCTTGGCGTCATGGCAGCTCGAGGCCTTCATCACTTGGTCGATGATGAGTTGCGAGTCACCTCGAAAGTCAAGGCGTCGAACCTTGAGTTCGAGGGCAATACGCAACCCGTTGACAAGAGCCTCGTACTCCTCAACGTTATTAGAAGCGGCAAAGTGGATGTGAATGACGTATCGCATGTGAACCCCGAGGGGTGAGATGAAGAGCAAGCCTGTGCCTGCTCCTGTCCTCATGAGCGACCCGTCGAAGTACATTGTCCATAGCTCGGCTTGGACTTGAACTGGTGGCAACTGGGTGTTGGTCCACTCAGCGATGAAATCCGCCAGCACCTGAGATTTGATGGCCTTTCGTGATGCGTAGGTGATGGTCTCGCCCATGAGCTTGATCGACCACTTAGCAATCCTTCCAGCAGCCTCCCAGTTTTGGATGATTTCCCCCAAGGGGAAAGAAGACACCACGGTAACCAGGTAGCTAAGGAAGTAATGCTGGAGCTTGCGCCATGTAAGAATGATGGCATAGATCAGCTTTTGCACCTGCGGGTAGCAGGTCTTGGTTTCCAAAAGCACTTCACTAACGAAGTAAACTGGCCACTGGGTGGGCAGGGCATGCCCTTCCTCTTGCCTCTTGACCACTATGGCCACGCTGACCACCTGAGTGGTCGCGGCGACATAGAGGAGGAGAGGCTTGGGGGGTTTAGTCGGCGTCGCCGGTCGAGGAGGGACGAGAATCAGGGCGGAGGTCAGCATGCTCTTGAGCTTGTCGAGGGCCTCCTCGGCCTCCGCGGTCCATGCAAAGCGTTTGGATTTTTTCAAGAGGCGATACAAGGGCAGGGCCTTTTCCCCCAAATGTGAAATGAAATGGCTGAGAGCCCTCAGGCAGCCCATGACCTTCTGTACACCCTTGAGATCTCGAATTGGCCCCATTCGTGTGATGGCTATGACCTTCTCAGGGTTGGCCTCGATCTCGCGCCGGGAGACAATGTATCCGAGGAGCATGCCCCGAGGCACTCCGAAGACACATTTCTCAGGGTTAAGTTTGATATTCTTGGCTCGAAGGCACCCGAATGCGGTTTCAAGGTCATGGATGAGGTTGTTGACTTTTTTGGATTTGACCACGATGTCATCAACGTAGGCCTCGATCGCGTTGCCTATGTGTTCGCCGAAGACATGGAGCATGCATCGTTGATACATCACCCTGGCATTTCGAAGGCCGAAGGGCATGGTGATGTAACAGTACATGCCGAAAGGTGTAAGGAAGGAAGTCACGAGCTGTGGGTAGAGTCAAGGAATGAGAGGGTTTTGGATCCCGTGGTAGAGTCAACAATTTGATCAATGCGTGATAAAGGAAATGGAACTTTCGGACATGCTTTGTTTAAACTAGTATAGTCAAAACACATCTGCATTTTTCCATTCTTTTTCTTAACTAACATGGGATTAGCTAACCATTCAGGGTGATGAACCTCCTTGATGAATTCAGCCACCAAAAGCTTGTGTACTTCCTCGCTGATGATCCTGCGTTTCTCCTCGTCAAAGTAGCACAGGCGTTGCTTCACCGGTCTAGACCTGGCTTGGATCTCCAAGGTGTGCTCGGTGACTTCCCTCGGTATGCCCGGCATATCCGAAGGACTCCACGCAAACATATTGGCGTTTGCGTGGAGAAAGTCAATGAGCACTGCTTCCTATTTGCTCTCGAGGTTAGCACTGATCGTCAGCACCTTCTTGCCGGAGCAGCTCGAGTCAAGGGGGACTTTCTTGGTGTCTTGCACTGGCTCAAAGCTATAGGCGTGACGCTTGAGGTCGAGCATCTCGTCGGTGAGGCGCTCGAGGGTCAAGGCTATCATCATATTTTGCTCGATGGCCTCTCCGTACTCGACGCATTCGACATCGTAGTCGTACGCGTGCTCGTAGGAGGAGCCGATGGTGATGACGCCTCTGGGTCCTGGCATCTTGAGCTTGAGGTAGGTGTAGTTTGGGATTGCCATGAATTGCGTGTAGCCCGATCGGCCGATGATGGCATGATAAGTTCCGTGAAACCCGACCACCTCGAAGGTGAGGGTTTCTTTCCTGAAGTTGGCAGGGGTGCCAAAGCAGACGGGAAGGTCAATGCGGCCGATGGGAAGAGCCTTCTTCCCTGGTATGACGCCATGGAAGCCCCTGGCGCTGGGTTGGAGTTGGCACCTCTTGACCCCCATGAGGTCGAGGGTCTTGAGGTAGATGATGTTCAGGCTGCTGCCGCCGTCCATGAGGACCTTTGAGAGGCGAGTGTTTACAATGATCGGGTCGACGATGAGCGGATAGGCCCTGGGGTTGGGGATACGATCCGAATGGTCATTGCGGTCGAACGTGATGGGCGCATCAGACCAGTCAAGGTAGTGGGGGTCATGGCTGGGACAGAGAAGACCTCTCGACGCTCCCTGTTGCATTGTCAAGGCGTGAGCTGGGTCGAGGGGCCTCTGTAGATCATGTAGCAGTCGTAGACTTCGGGGAATTTTTTGTCTTCCCCGTTGTCTCCCTCATTGCCGCCCTGGTCTTTCTTGTCGTCACCCTTCTTGATGCCTAGTTGCTTGAAGTGCTTTGGAAGCATGCGGCAGTCCTTGAGTTTGTGTTTCGCCCCGTCCTTGTGATAAGGGCAGGGCTCCTCGAGCATCTTATCAAAGATGGCCCCTTCTGGGGGACCTCGAGGTTTTTTGCGCTCGGCTGCTGTGATGAGATCATCATCTGCAACCTCACGCTTGCCTTGCTAATTCTTCTTCTTGTTGTTGTTGTTCTTCTTTGAACCTTTGCTCGAGCCCCCGGCATCGACTGCCGATGCCTTCCTCTTGTCTTTTTCGTCGTCAAAGAAGGCTCCGACCGCCTCCTCGCCAGCCGCGTAGTTGGTGACCACATCCATGAGCTCATCAATAGTGTTGGGGCGGTTGCGCCCCAACTCACGAACTAGGTCCTTGTAGGTCGTACCCGCAACAAATGCTAGAATTACATCAAGATAAGAGATGTGGGGGAGTTCGGTTCGGAGCTTGGAGAAACATCGAGCGAAGTCACGAAGAGAGTCCCCTGGTTTCTGCTTGCAGTTGCACAGTTCCCAGGAGTTTCCAGGACGCACGTAGGTGCCTTTGAAGTTCCCCTTGAAGATCCGGACTATGTCGACCCAGTTGCAAATTCGGTCAGGGGAAAGCTCCTTGAGCCACCTACACGCAGTGTTAGACAGGAACAGGGGAAGGTGATATATGATCACGCGATTGTCGCATGCTCCACCCGCTTGACAAGCCAGTCAAAAATCGGCTGGCCAAAGCTCAGGTTTGGTTTCGCCGTTGTACCTGACGATGCTTGTGGGGGTCAAAACTTGTCGGGCAGCTGAGCGTGCGGATTGTCCTGCTAAAGACTCGAGGACCTGGTTGCTCCAAGGCCCGTCGGTCTTCATCTCTGTCGTAACGCCCCCCACGATGGGCGCTGTACCCTCGATCCTCGGCATCCCCATGTTTGCACTTGCGGTTCTCGATGATATCGAGGCATGCGTCATGCAGGGCGCAGTTGTCGATGATACGATCTCAGGCTGGTTTCTTCTTCGCTCGGGGGCCACCTCTTGATCAACCGAGCCCTCCCTTTCAGGCCGAGAGGACTCGTCCTGTGGATCAGAAGCTGACCCTCGACGCCTCGAGGCTGAGCTCTCGGCTTGCTGAACAGTAGCAACTTGGAGGAGACCCTCGATCTCGTGTTGTACCCGTCGAGCTTGCGAGTTGGATGGCGCGGGCATATTGCGAAGAAGCATAGCCATCACGACAACGTTCTGGCTTACTTGAGGGTAACGGTTGATGGGATGTTCGGATGCCCCTCCCTCATCGATCTTCCGATTGACCTCTCAGGCCCTGGCTCGGGCTGTTCCACTGGGTGGTGGTCGCTCCTGCTCATGGGTTTGCTCGAGCTGGCACAGTCGTTCCTGGAGGTCGGTGAGTTTAGTCTGCAACTCCTGAATTTGTGCCAGCTGTGCATCCTGCTCATCAGGATGGTGGCACGCCTCTTGGGGTGTGACTGGTTATTCAACCTCTGCTCTGGGAGGAGCCCCTCCCGCCACAGCGGCAGCCGCATCGATCATCGGATCGACAGTGTCCTCACTGGAGGCAATGTCACCGTTAATGTGGAGACACTCGCGGGTAGGGTCCCAATGGTCAGAGAAGGAATCAGGGTCGCCGCATGTCGATGTTTCGACCCCCGGGGGGTTAACACCAACGAGTAATATTTGTAATTGCGTGCTCCCTTAATCTAGTGGGTGATGCAAGAAGGACACGGCGATTTATCCTGGTTCGGGCAAAGAAGGCCCTACGTCCAGCGGGGGGAAGATAGTTCATGTTATCTTGCACCGAAGTCCTAGTACAGGGGAAAATACAAGCAGGTGTGAGGAGTGTGAGCCGGAGCTTGGGCGTTTCGGGCGCCTGGCTCTCGACCTTACACTGTCTCACGGTATCATTCTGTGATCTAAAGACTTAGCATTTCTATGCTCTAGATCCTGTCGTTCGTCCTCCCTTTCTAACGTCCTGGGGCCTCCTTTTATATGTGAAGGAGGGGCACAGGAGTACATATATTTAGAGTTCGCATGGCCAGTGACGCATGGCGTTGAGGCCGATCACGTCGGTGCTGCTGTAGTGATGTACGTCAGTATGGAGGCCCTGCAGCCATCGCGTCAGGAGTTGTTGAAGTGCAGCCCGGAGTCGTTGGAGTCCCGCTCGAGGGTTCACTCGACGGAGTCGAGGGGCGGCGGTTGAGGACTTGGCTTGAGCCGAGGGGGTCGAGTCGAAGGGGTCGAGCCAGAGGGGTCGAGCCTCACCGGATAAGGTCGAATCCCGGGAAATGCGGGAAACGCGCTGATTCATACGTCTCGAGGGGGTGCTGGACGGGGCACGGTGCTCGGCATGGCGCAACAGCGAAGTACAATTCGCGGGATTCCGGGGCATGGGTGGTAAAAGCAAGATTTGACCGCCACTCCCACAACTGTTAACGTAACTGTGGCCATACGGTTAGGCGGGGGTAGGTAAAACGCATTAAATGCGTCCGGATCCGTACGGGAGAGTCGGTAGCCAAGGGGTGCACTGTCCTCGAGGGCTGCCCATTCATGCGAATGAAGTTTCGTCCTTGAGGGTAGGCTCATTCGCCGGGCGACGTTCCATCCTCGAGGGTAGGCTCATTCGTCGGGCGAAAATCCGTCCTCGAGGGGTCGCCCGAATTATACCCTCGAGTGTACAGTCCCAGTCCGGTCAGTAGCCCTTCGAGCAGGCTTTTGGCTTTGGGCCGTCATAGCCCGTTCGTGGGTCAACCCAATACGCTTTAGCCTGCGGGCTTTTGAACGTTAGCGTGGGAGGTTACTGGAGGGTTTGTGTTGCTGATTTTGTGGGGTTTAGCCTGGTAAACCAAGGGTTTGGGGTACCCATTTCCTGGGTAACGATAGTAGCCCCCGAGCCCCTACGCGAGTGATGACACTCGGGCAGGGGGTCAAGAGTTGGAAACGGGACGTGATTCGGATTTTTTTGTGGGGGGCGCGCGAGCGACCCCCGCCGGGGTAGCCCTCGAGGCCTCGTAGGAGTCGAAAGACTCCTATGAGGGCTTCATTTGTCTTTGGTTGAGAGGTGCTTGTCCAGTCGGATACAGGCCTGAACTGGAGTCGCAGCGTTTTACTAAGGGGTGCATCGGGACGCCGAGTCCCCGAGGGATTTTCGACCCTCTTTCATCGAGGGGTGCCAGGCATAGTCGAGCTCCCGAGCCTCGTGCGGCTGGGGCGTTGCTGGCCTTGGCATTCATCTCACGAGTCCTTTCGATCGGACGTGAGGCGAGAAGCATCGGACTACCCTCGATAGGGCGAGCCTCAAGTTCTCAGTGAGCTGATAACGGGAAAATCCAAGTAAGAGCTCGTTCCTCGTTCGATAGAGGTCGGCAGGAGGCCCGGAGGTTCCCAACCATTCGATAGGTCTCGGCGGCTCGATGCCTCCCTTCAGGGGGATTCCATAAAGTCCGTAGCCTTTCGCCTTGGATGTGTCCAAAGGGGTCTCGAGAGTTCGTTCTTGAGCAAGGCCTCGTGTTGGCCCCCCTTGGTCACCCCTGACTCGGGTGCTCGAGGGCGGCTGTCGAACCCTGATCGTGGGGCCAGCCTTTGCTCCCTCGAGGCTCAGGGCCGGAGCCCGATTTTTTTTGGTGCTCAAGGGCGGCCGTTGAGACCTCACTTGAGGGCCGGCCTTCGCTCCCTCGAGGCTTAAGGCCGGAGCCTGATTTTTTTGGTGCTCAAGGGCGGCTGTTGAGCCCTCACTCGAGGGCCGGCCTTCACTCCCTCGAGACTTTGAGGTGGGCCCGGAGCCCGCTAACCTTCTCCTGGAAGAGTTCGCCGGTAAGTGATGCTTATTTTTCTTACCGTTAAACGCGCCTTTTGAGGAGGAAGCTAAAATGATATGGTAGTGGAGATCATGGTGGGCCCGAGCAACGGCTCTTTGCCAGAGGTGTGACGCGTGTATCCGATCGAGGGGGGAACGGTCAGGTAAGTGCATTAATTGCGGGAAGTTACCTTTTCCCTACCCGTTGCTCTTCCCTGGTATAAAAACGGAGGGGGACAAGCGCTGTTCGCCCCCACCTTTGCCATCCTCCCGAATTCCTGCTTTCCTGCGCACGTGAGGGTAAAAACTTAGAGCGAGAAGTCATGATTGGGAACCTTCCCGGTCATCCATCCGCCGAGGAGATCCGTGCTGTTGTTGCCGCCGCCGCGTCCACCGAGCAGATCTGTGCTGCCGCTGCTACCATGGCCCCCATCCTCCAGCCCGCCGAACCCTGGCGCCCATCGACCGTGATGCGGCAAAGGCTGAACGAGCTAGTGGGAGAAGGACTTCTCTGCCCCGTCACCGATCCGAATCGGCCGGAGTGGATTGCGCCGTCGAGGAGCCACCAAGAGCTGAGCCCGCCGGAGGGCTATGTGGTGAGCTTCCTCAAATATCATCGGCATGGGTTCAGCATACCCCCGAGCGAGTTCATGCGGGGTTTGACAAACTTCTACGGCGTCGAGCTCTAGCATTTCTCCCCCAACGCCATCTCCAACGCCGCCATCTTCGTGGCCGTCTGTGAGGGCTACCTCGGGATGGCGCCACATTGGGAGCTGTGGCTCCACCTTTACAAGGGGGAGTGGTTCGCCTCCCCAGTGGCACCAGGTGTAAGGCGAATCGTCAGAGCGGGGTGCGTCAACTTTGTGTTGAAGACCAGGAGGTCGGAGGAGCCACGCGAGTATATCCCCACCGGGTTGATGTCCAACCACTCTCGGTGGGACGAGCAATGGTTCTACCTTCGCAACGACGGAGGCTATCTCCCGCCGTACACCGGGCGGCTTATCATCGAGCGTCCATACTACTGGCCGCACGGTGTCGTAGGAGATCTTCAGCGTCGACTTCGTCCCCTCGTCGGCGCGATAAAGACCCTTCGAGAGGCGGGCTTGATGGCGGGTGTGGTGGTCTCGGCCTTCCACAGTCGACGGGTGCTCCCTCTGATGGAGCGCCCGCTGTGGTTGGACGAGATGCTCCCCTCGACGGCGCCCGAGGTTCTCGAGAGGTGCCGGATGTCCGGCAAGAAGCCATCCGCCGTGGAAGTCGTTGCGCGGGTAAAGGGGATGGTCGCGGGCTCGTTCAGGGTGAAAGACGTCAACCGCCTCCCCAGCAAGAAAAGCGGTGTAAGGACGAAGAGGAGAAGAAGGCCAAGAAGCTCCGGGAGCGCGAAAGGCTTGCGAGGCGCCGCGCTGAGCAGAGACGCGACGGGCTCCCGGAGGAGGAGTCTCCCTCGTTCGAGGAAGATGAAGATGATGCTGATGATGACAGTGATGACGTCGAGGGGGTGGCGGGGCGTCTCGACCGCATCTTGTCGGGTTCCTCCCATGCTGACCCCCCTTTGTGCAAGAGGAGGTGGTGGAGCAGCGCACCCCCTAGCCGGTGGCGTCGGCCTCGGAGCGCTAGCGTGGGAAAAGGTGGGCCGACACCTCGACTCGAGCGGGATCACCCCCCTCCCGTCGTACTTGAGGCAGGACCCCACCCACTTCGACCTGGGAAACTCGGTCCCGGTCGTCGGTGCGGGCGGAGCAGAGCCGTGCTCAAGAGGCCCCGTCGGAGCAGGGAGGCGCGGCGACGCCACCGATGGCCCGAGCAGCCTCAGCCTCAGGAAGAGCTCAGCTTCGGGAGGGGCTCAAGATCTACTGGCAGTTTGAGGGGGACCCAAAAGGCCTCTATCCCCTTCAGGTAAGCATTGTTGATTCAATTCCTTTTTTCGTTGCATCCTCATTGTGCAGTTTAATAAGCTTTTTTCCGTCCTGCTTTCCATCCAGGCCCAAGCGCAAAATTGAGGAGGCGTCTCTTGCGCTGGCCAAGCGGCTCAAGGTGGACGCAGCTATGAAGATGGAGGCCCCACTCATAGGTGTGACGTTGAGGCCCTTGGCTCCGTGGGAAGCCAAGTGGTTGACCTCAGCCCTCGGTGCTCTGGCGCGCGGTAGGCTGACGGGTTCCGCTCTTGCTGCAGGGTCGAGCATCTCGGGGGCTGCGACGGGCGACGACTCCGAGCCAGGGAGGATGCAAGAGGGAGGGAGCACCTCCTTGACGTCGTCGTCCATGGCCCTCGAGCTCGGCCCGGCGCCAGGGGGTGGAGCCCCGACGTCGGGAGCTTCCGCTCCTGGCCGACTGGAGGCCTTGATCCCCACACCCAAGGCGGGAGCCCCCGTGGGCCATGAGCCGGGAGAGGATGTAGTCATCATCGACCTCGACGGCGAGGAGACCACAGCCCTTCCCCCCTCGATGGGAGAGCGGAGACCTTGGCCAGTGGGGCTACGCGAGCTCGAGGCCCAGAGGAAGCAGGAGCAGGGGGCCCTGCAAGAAGCGGAGCTGCTGCGGCCACAGCAGGAGGGGGAGAAGGAGCCGCTGGAGTGGCGGGAAGAGGAGGAGAAAACTAGGGGGCCAGCCCTAGCATCTGCAGGCGCAGCAGACGCCGCCGGGGGACATGGCGGTGCTGGACCCGTTGGCGCAGCAGCCGCCCGAGACGTCGGAGGCAGAGGGGACTTCGGGACTACCCAAGCAATGGGTGTGCGTGATCACCCTGGACGAGCTGCTGGCCGAAGAAGAAACGACGTCGAAGGCGTTGACGGTCCCGCGGCTGCTGGGGGTGCAGTCGGAGGAGGTCTCGATACCGAACCCACTGGAAGATGCGTTGATGGTGGACCTGCCGGTGCCACAGGACGTGGCGTTGGGAGAAGCGACGGCCTCGACGCCTCCGCTGCATCCGAAGGCGCCAGAAGCAATGTCGAGCCAGCCGCTGCATCCGTCGGCGGAGTAGCCGGAGGAGACGGCGGCTTTTGGCTCGCCGAGGAGGTCGACTTCCGACCTCGGGCTGAGGGATGTCGGTGCCGCGTCAGAGTTCCGCACCCCGGTAGAGTTGGCCGTGCGTTACGGTGTTCCATGCGATGTGGTGGACGAGATCGAGTCCTTGGCGTGAACCAAGGTCAAGACGGTCCTTCCACATTGGGGCAAGGAGCGCATCGTGCTCCGAGAACTTGGCGACTCCAGTGCTCCGGGGATCGAGATGGACGACCCGGCGAAAGTCAAGTGCTGGGAGGACGCCGAGCGATCCCAGGCGTGGCTGCAGCACCTGCTGAAGCTGGGCGTCGAGCTCACCGAAGGCCTCGACCGGAACCTCGCGGTGAGTCCCTGTGTAGACCATATGCAGTTTTTTGAGTTCTTTCGTATGAAATGCCTTAACCCTCGATTTCCTGTCCTCAGGAGGTGTAGAGGCATTCCTGCTCCAAGTCAGACTTCCTCCATGAAACGCACAACAGCCGGGACGAAGTGCTTCACCAACTTGAAGTCGGTCGCTCTACGCAGGGCAGGGTGGCCGAGAATGAGGAGGAGCTGAAGCGGACCAAGGAGGAGGCCGCCAAAGCCAAGGAGGAGGCCACCTGAGCGAAGGAGGACACCGAAGTTGCTCGAGGGGAAGTGGCCCACCTCAAGGAGGAGCTCAAGCGTGCCAGGGAGGAGGCTGACGCGGCCAAGGCCGAAGCGGAGAGGGCCAAGGGCGAGAGCATCCGAGCCCAGGAGCACGTCGAGCTACTCATGGGGGAGGCTCAGAGCTCCATGGAACACATCTGCTCACTTGAGGCCAATCTCACTGAAGTCTCCATGGTGCGCAGCACCCTCTCTATCTTGGCCTAGGAGGAGAAGAACCGAGCCACTAGCCTGGAAACCCAGCTCAGGGCGATGAAGGCTACCCTCCAAGAGAAGGAGCAGGCCATCATCCTAGCTGGTGGCGCCCTCGAGGCCCTTCGCTGCGAGAAGACGGAGGTGACCCGGGCCTTCAAGAAGGCCCAGCAGGAGCGAGATGTGGCCCAGGGGGAGCGCAACGCCATGCTGGGGGATCGCCGCGCCCTCGAGACTCGCTGTGCCGGTGGGTTCCTTGAAGATCCTTTGTTCTTTTTTCTTCCCGTATGGTTTGTCTTAACTCTTGTTTTGTGTTTCAGGCCTCGAGTCTGAGCTGCTTGCCACCCAAACCGCCGCCAAGGCGCTGCAGGAGAGCCTCGCGACGGAGGGGGCGCTTCTCGGCCGGCTTCGGGTTGCCCTCGACAGGCTCTGCACCTCCTGGGAGGTCAGGCACGTCGAGGTTGCTGAAGAAGACATCCCGAGTGCCGGGCTCATTGACCGGATCTACTACCTCGACGCCACCCTTCGTGATCACGTGCGGGAGGCGCTTCACACCGACGTGAAGCGGGCACTAGTAGTGGTCTCCTCTGGCTTCGTCTTCGACATGAACGTGGTCGCCCAAGGCTTTGTTCCTGATATCTCGAAGACCGATGCTGAGAACGAGGAGTGATGCCGAGGGCTCATCAATGACGCCGAGAGGCCAGGGGGAGCGCTGGCGAAGTTATTTGAGGACGAAGTCCTCCCCCCCGCGGATGAAGGGTACAGCGTCAAGGAGGGTGGTGACGGAGTGGGCCTGTAGGGCAAGACTGGGCAAAGATGCCCATGTAATAAGTTAGTTTTTTGTAACTTGTATTCAATGTGGCTTCGAAAGCCTTTTTGAACATGAATGCATCTATCGTAATGCAATTTGTCGTTTTACTTTCGAGCCTTCTCTGCTTTCTTTCACCTAGACTTTGCTTTTTTGACTAAGTTTTTGACGCATGCTCGTATCCTTCGAGGGGGGAGCGAGTGGAGGTATGGTAGCCCGAAGGCGTAGGAGAGCTCTCGGCTCGATAGCCCTCGACCCTCTAGGGAGTTCGAGGTGTTTTCTACTTAGTCGCGAAGCGTATCGAGGCGTGAGAAAGAAGAGGCGCTCGAGTTCTGATTGCCTGACTTTTGCTTTTTGAATAAGTGTTCGACGCAGGCTTGTATCCCTCGAGGGGGGAGCGAGTGGAGGTACCGTAGCCCGGAGGCGTAGGAGAGCTCTGGCTCGACAGCCCTCGACCCCTAGGGAGTTCGAGGCGCTTTTAACTTAGTTGCGAAGCGAAAGGAGACGCTTGAAAAAATCGTTCGCATTTTTTAGGAACTTAGGGGGTTCCCCCCCGTTAGCCCCTGAGGGAGGCTCGACTCTGGTGAGACAGGGTTGAGGCTACCTCTTGCATGTACAATAACAAGTTTGAACTTATAATTGAAAGTACTCCTTATATTTGCCATGCGAAAATGTACAAAACATGCAAGAATGTACGAGGACATTGGTGCCCTAAGGGTAGAAATGACGTAGTTGTTCGATGTTCCATGCGTTGGTGAGGATTCCGCCTTTTTTGTTAGCGAGCTTGTATGTCCCGAGCTTTAGCACCTCAGCTACGGTGTATGGGCCTTCCCATGGCGGGGTCAGCTTGTGACGTCCCTTGTTGCTCTATCGTCGACGTAGGACGAGGTCTCCAACTTGGAAGTCCCTCGGGCGCACATGCTTGTCGTGGTAGCATCGAAGTTTTTGCTGATACCTCACGGAGTGAATTAGCACCATGTCTCGAGCCTCCTCGAGCTGGTCGGCGGCGTTTGTGAGGGCTTCTTTGTTGCTTTGCTTGTTGTACGCCTTTAGTCGAGGGGAACCATACTCGAGGTCAGTGGGGAGGACGGCCTCGGACCCATAGACCAAGAAGAATGGGGTGAACCCCGTGGCTCGACTAGGTGTTGTCCTTAAGCTCCATAGGACCGAAGGCAGCTCTACGGTCCATTTTTTCCGTGCTTGCTGAGGCGGTTGAGGATCCTTGGCTTGAGGCCCTGCAAAATCATGCCATTGGCTCACTCGACCTGGCCGTTAGTTCGAGGATGTGCAACCGCGGACCAATTCACATGGATGTGATGGCGATCGCAGAAATCCAAGAACTTCTTGCCGGTGAACTGCGTGCCGCTGTCAGTGATGATGACGTTCGGGACCCCAAAGCGATGGATAATGTCGGTGAAGAACTCGACCGCCCATTCGGAGCGGATGTTGCCGATAGGCCAAGCCTCGATCCACTTGGTAAACTTTTCGATGGCAACGAGCAGGTGCGTGTACCCTTTGGTTGTCCTCTTGAGAGGCCCCACAAGATCGAGCCCCCAGACCACGAACAGCCAGGTGATGGGGATCATTTGTAGGGCGTGAGCTAGGAGGTGCGTCTGCTTGGCATAAAATTGACACCCTTTGCACGAGCGGACAATGTTCGTGGCGTCAAAAACGGCGGTCGGCCAATAGAAACCCTGTCGGAAGGCATTGCCTATGAGGGTCCTTGGCACTGCGTGATGGCCGCAGGCCCCCGAGTGTATGTCCTTGAGGAGCCTCCTGCCTTCCTCAACAGTAATGCAGCGCTGAAGAACACCTGAGGGGCTTCGCCTGTAGAGTTCTTTGCCGTCACCGTAGATGATGTAGGACTTGGCCCGTCGCACGATTCGGCGAGCTTCGGTCCGGTCCTCCGGAAGCTCTCCCCGAATGAGGCAGTCAAGGAAAGGGGCTCGCCAATCCGGCTGTGGGCTCGACGGAGGAGGAGTCCCCTGGATTTCCATAACCTGGGCCCCGGTCGAGGGGGCCTCACTTGAGGTCATGGAGTGGAGCTTCGAGGGTGTAGTGCAAGCCCCCGAGCCCAAATCGATGGAGGGCTTGAAGAGGTCCCTCGAGAATACGTCCGGAGGGACTGTACCTCGAGTCGATGCGATTTTTGCAAGCTCATCCGCGGCTTCGTTGTATCGTCGGGCAATATGACTAAGCTCGAGGCCGTGGAACTTGTCTTCCAACTTGCGCACTTCGTTGCAGTAGGCTTCCATCTTGGCGTCATGGCAGTTCGAGGCCTTCATCACTTGGTCGATGATAGTTGCGAGTCACCTCGAACGTCAAGGGGCCGGACCCCGAGTTCAAGGGCAACTCGTAATCCAGTGACGAGAGCTTTGTACTCTGTGACGTTATTAGAAGCGGCAAAGTGGATGCGAATGACGTAGCGCATGTGGACTCCGAGGGGTGAGATGAAGAGCAAGCCCACGCCTGCTCCTGTCTTCATGAGCGACCCATCGAAGTACATTGTCCACAGCTCGGCTTGGATTTGAACTGGCGGCAACTGAGTGTCGGTCCACTCAGCGATGAAATCTGCCAGCACTTGAGACTTGATGGCCTTCCGTGGTGCGTAGGTGATGGTCTCACCCATGAGCTCGACCGACCACTTAGCAATCCTTCTAGCAGCCTCCCGGTTATGGATGATCTCCCCAAGGGGAACGAAGATACCACGGTAACCGGGTGGCTGAGGAAGTAGTGCTAGAGCTTGCGATGTGTAAGGACGATGGCGTAGAGCAGCTTCTGCACCTGTGGGTAGCGGATTTTCGTTTCTGAAAGCACTTTGCTGACGAAGTAAACCGGCCGCTGGACGGGCAAGGTGCGCCTTTCCTCTTGCCTCTCAACCACTATGGCCGCGATGACCACCTGAGTGGTTGTGGCGACATAGAGGAGGAGGGGCTCGGGCGGTTCAGTCGACGTCGCTGGTCGAGGAGGGACGAGAATCGGGGTGGATGTCAGCATGCCCTTGAGTTCGTCGAGAGCCTCCTCGGCCTCCGCGGTCCATGTGAATTGCTCGGATTTTTTCAAGAGGCGGTACAGAGGCATGGCCTTCTCCCCTAAAAGTGAGATGAAATGGCTGAGGGCCGCGAGGTAGCCCATGACCTTCTGCACGCCCTTGAGATCCTGAATCAGCCCCATTCGCATGATGGCCGCCACCTTCTCGGGGTTGGCCTCAATCCCGCGCTGGGAGACGATGTATCCAAGGAGCATGCCCCGAGGCACTCCGAAGACACATTTGTCGGGGTTGAGTTTTATGTTTTTGGCTCGAAGGCACCCGAACGCGATTTCGAAGTCATGGATGAGGTTGTCCACCTTTCTGGTCTTGACCACGATGTCATCAATATAGGCCTCGACCGTGTCGCCTATGTGTTCGCCGAAGACGTGGAGCATGCATCGCTGATACATCGCCCCGATGTTTCAAAGGCCGAAGGGCATGGTGACATAGCAGTACATGCCAAAAGTCGTGCTGAAGGAAGTCGTGAGCTGGTCGGACTCTTTCATCTTGATTTGGTGGTAGCCGGAATAAGCATCGAGGAACGAGAGAGTTTCACATCCCGCGGTAGAGTCAACAATTTGATCAATGTGTGGTAAAGGAAACGAAACTTTGGGACATGCTTTGTTTAAACTAGTATAGTCAATACACATCCGCATTTTTCCATTCTTTTTCTTAACTAGCACGGGATTAGCTAACCATTCGGGGTGATGGACCTCCTTGATGAATCCAGCCGCCAAAAGCTTGTGAACCTCCTCGTCAATGATCCTGCGCTTCTCCTCGTCAAAGCGACGCAGGCGTTGCTTCACCGGTCTGGACCCGGCCCGGATCCCCAAGGCGTGCTCGACGACTTCCCTCGGTATGCCCGGCATATCCGAAGGACTCCACGCAAACATATCGGTGTTCGCACGGAGAAAGTCGATGAGCACGGCTTCCTATTTGCCCTCGAGGTCGGCGCTAATCGTTAGCACCTTCTCGTCGGGGAAGCTCGGGTCGAGGGGGACTTTCTTGGTGTCTTGTGCTGGCTCAAAGTTGCCGGCGTGTCACTTAGGATCTGGCACCTCGTCGGTGAGGCACTCGAGGGGCGCGGCTATCATGGCATTTTGCTCGATGGCCTCTCCATACTCGACGCATTCGACATCGTAGTCGTACACGTGCTCATAGGAGGAGGCGACGGTGATAACGCCCTTGGGCCCTGGCATCTTGAGCTTGAGGTTGGTGTAGTTCGGGATCACCATGAACTGCGCGTAGCCCGGTCGGCCGATGATAGCATGATACGTTCCATGAAACCCGACCACCTTGAAGGTGAGGGTCTCTTTCCTGAAGTTGGCAGGGGTGCCAAAGCAGACAGGAAGGTCGATATGGCCGATGGGGAGGGCCTTTTTTCCTGGCATGACGCCATGGAATCCCCCGGCGCTGGGTCAGAGTTGGCACCTCTTGACTCCCAGGAGGTCGAGGGTCTCGAGGTAGATGACATTCAGGCTACTGCCGCCATCCATGAGGACCTTCGAGAGGCAGGTGTTTATGATGATTGGGTCGACGACGAGCGGATAGGCCCCGGGGTTGGGGACTCGATCCGGATCGTCATTGCGGTCGAACGTGATGGGCGTGTCAGACTAGTAGAGGTAGTGAGGTGCCGCGACTCGGACGGAGAAGACTTCTCAATGCTCCTGCTTGCGCTGTCGAGGCATGAGCTGGGTTGAGGGGCCCCCATAGATCATGTAGCAGTCATAGACTTTGGGGAATTTCCCGTCTTCCCCGTTGTCTCCCTCACCACCGCCTTGGTCTTTCTTGTCGTCACCTTTCTTCACACCCACTTGCTCGAAGTGCTTTCGAAGCATGCGGCAGTCCTTAAGCTTGTGCTTTGCCCTGTCCTTGTGATAAGGGCAGGCTCCTCGAGCATTTTGTCAAAGATGGCGCCCTCGGGGGACCTCGAGGTCTTTTGCGTTCGATTGCTACTACAAGATCATCTTCTGCAGCCTCACGCTTGCCTTGCTGATTTTTCTTCTTCTTGTTGTTTCTCTTCGGCCCTATGCTCGAGCCTCCGGCATCATCGGCTACCGGCGCTTTTCCCTTGTCCTTCCCGTCACTGAAGAAGGCGCCGACCGCCTCTTGGCCGGCCACGTAGTTGGTGACCACATCCATGAGCTCGTCGACGGTGTCGGGGCGGTTACGCCCCAACTCACGAACTAGGTCCTTGCAGGTTGTACCCACAACGAATGCTAGAATGACGTCGAGATCAGAGATCTGGGGTAGTTCGGTGCGGAGCTTGGAGAATCATTGAGCAAAGTCACGGAGAGACTCCCCTGGTTTCTGCTTACAGTTGCGCAGTTCCCAGGAGTTCTCGGGACGCACGTAGGTACCTTTGAAGTTCCCCTCAAAGATCTGGACAAGGTCAACCCAGCCACGAATTTGGTCAGGGGGAAGCTCCTCAAGCCACCTACGTGTGGTGTCGGACAGGAACAGGGGAAGGTGACGTATGATGACGTGATCATCACGTGCCCCGCCCGCCTGACAAGCCAGCCGAAAGTCGGCTAGTCAGAGCTCGAGATTGGTTTCGCCGTTGTATTTGACGATGCTCATGGGGGTCAAAACTTGTCGGGCAGCTAGGCACGGCGGATCATCCTGCTAAAGACTCAAGGACCCGGTGGCTCCGAGGCCGTCGGTCTTCGTCGCTGTCGTAACGCCCTCAGCGATGGGCGCTGTATCCTCGATCCTCGGCATCCCCGTACTTGCGTCTGCGATTCTCGACAATGTCAAGGCGTGCATCGCGGGGAGCGCGGTCGTCGTTGATACGTTCTCGGGCATGCTTCTTCTTCGGTCGGGGGGCCGCCCCCTGATCGACCAAGCTCTCCCTTTCGTGCCAGGAGGGCTTGACCTGAGGTTCGGAGGCTGCCCCTCGATGCCTCGAGGCCGAGCTCTCGGCTTGTTGGACAGCAGCAACTTGGAGGAGATCCTCGACCTCGTGTTGTATCCGCCGAGCTTGCAAGTTGGATGGCGCGGGCATTGCGAAGGAGCATAGCCGTCGCGACAATGTTCTGGCTTTCTCGGGGATAACGGTTGGCCGGTTGCTTGGGTGCCCCTGCCTCGTTGATCTGCCGGTTGACCTCTCGGGCCCTGGCTCGGGCTCTACCGCCGGGCGGTCGCCGCTCTTGCTCGAGGGTTAGCTCGAGTAGGCGCAATCGTTCCTACTCGTTGAGGAGCTTCGCCTGCAACTCCCGAATCTGTGCCAGCTATGCGTCCTGCTCGACAGGACGGGGGCACGTCTCTCGGGGTGCATCTGGTTGTTGGTCCTCTGCTCTAGGGAGAGCACCTCCCGCCGCAGCAGTAGCTGCCGTGGCCACTGGATCGATGGTGTCCTGATCGGAGTCGACATCACCATCGATGTGGAGGCACTCACAGGTAGGATCCCAATGATCAGAGTCAGAGTCGGGGTCGCCGCAGCAGAAAACGGGGAATTGTCCCCGCGCCTCCTCCTGCAGCTGCCATCGGAGTGTGCCGACGGTGTACCTCCAGGGGCCGGGCGCTCTCGCGAAGGCCAAGCCCTCGGAGGCAGGTGTGACAGTCCCCATGTCCGTCATTGCACGGAGAAGGGTGCCTGGGCGGTCCTCTAACGTGCTCATGTTGGGGTGGGTCGCTGTCGAGATCGTCATCGTGGCATTGTTGAAGTTGAACGAAAGCCGCCGATGATGCTCGAACAGCTCGTGCGGGAGCGGGCTTGATCGAGCGGGGACTTCGTCATGCTTCCTCGATGAACGTACTGTGAAGGTGGAGTCAGGGTTGTGGTGGGGTCCTGCCGATTTGCCCTCTACATCTGAACTCGGGTTAGACAACCCCTCAACAAGGGGTTCCTCATCTCCGGTCAGGGGCGAGGAGAAAGCGGCGGGAACCATCCTCGACTCAGGTTGATGGCGATGACGGTGTCGATCGTGCCTCCTTCTGGATGTGGAAGCATGGTGGTGAGACCGGTGAGTGGCCCCCCATGAGCGTGGGGGCGTACCGCGACCTCCGTTCGGGTCACTGATCGAGAGCAGGGTCATGTCATAGCCCTGGCCAACTGTCATGAACTCCAGGCTCCCAAACCAGATCACTGTAGCGCACGAAAGTGGTGAAACAAAGTCGCCCATCCGGAAAAATGGCGGGAAATCGTTAGTGACACGCGGATCCCCTACCTGGCGCGCCAACTGTCGGTGTTTCGACCCCCGGGGGGTTAACACCAACGAGTAATATTTGTAATTGCGTGCTCCCTTAATCCAGTGGGTGATGCAAGAAGGACATGGCGATTTATCCTGGTTTGGGCAAAGAAGGCCCTACGTCCAGCGGGGGGAGGATAGTTCGTGTTATCTTGCACCGAAGTGCTAGTATAGGGGAAAATACAAGAAGGTGTGAGGAGTGTGAGCCGGAGCTTGGGCGTTTCGGGCGCCTGGCTCTCGACCTTACACTGTCTCACGGTATCATTCTGTGATCTAAAGACTTAGCGTTTCTATGCTCTAGATCCTATTGTTCGTCCTCCCTTTCTAACGTCCTGGTGCCTCCTTTTATATGTGAAGGAAGGGCACAGGAGTACATATATTTAGAGTTCGCATGGCCGGTGATGCATGGCGTTGAGGCCGATCATGTCGGTGCTGCTATAGTAATGTACGTCGGTATGGAGGCCCTGCAGCTGTCGCGTCAGGAGTTGTTGAAGTGCAGCCCGGAGTCATTGGAGTCCCGCTCGAGGGTTCGCCCGACGGAGTCGAGGGGCGGCGGTCGAGGACTTGGCTTGAGCCCAGGGGGTCGAGTCAAAGGGGTCTAGTCGGAGGGGTCGAGCCTCACCGAAAAAGGTCGAATCCTGGGAAATACGGGAAACGCGCTGAATCATACGTCTAGAGGGGGTGCTGGACGGGGCACAGTGCTCGGCATGGCGCAATAGCGAAGTACGATCCGCAGGATTCTAGGGCATGGGTGGTAAAAGCAAGATTTGACCGCCACTCCCACAACTGTTACCGTAACTGTGGCCATACGAATAGGCGGGGGTAGGTAAAACACATTAAATGCGCCCGGATCCGTACGGGAGAGTCGGTAGCTGAGGGCTGCACTGTCCTCGAGGGATGCCCATTCGTGCGAACGAAGTTCCGTCCTCGAGGGCAGGCTCGTTCACCGGGCAAGGTTCCATCCTCGAGGGCAGGCTCGTTCGTTAGGCGAAGTTCCATCCTCGAGGGGTCACCCAATTATACCCTCGAGTGTATAGTCCCAGTCCAGTCGATAGCCCTTCGAGCAGGCTTTTGGCTTTGGGCCGTCGTAGCCCGTTCGTGGGTCAACCCAATACGCTTCAGCCTACGGGCCTTCGAACGTTAGCGTGGGAGGTTACTAGAGGGTTTGTGTTGCTGATTTTGCAGGGTTTAGCTCGGAAAACCAAGGGTTTGGTGTACCCATTTCCTGGGTAATGACACCACAGTATAAGACAGGGAATTGTCCCTGCACCTCCTCCCACAGCTACTGTCGGAGTGTGCCGACGGTGTACCTCCGGGGGCCGGGTGCTCTCACGAAGCCCAAGTCCACGGAGGCTGGCATGACCATCCCCACGTCCATCATTGCTCGAAGGAGGGCGCCTGGGCAGTCCCCTATCATGCTCATGTTGGTGTGGGTCTAGGTCGAGAACACCTTTGCGGCATTGTTGAGGCCGAATGGGAACCATCGATGATGCTCGAACAGCTCGTGCAGAAGTAGGCTCGAAGGAGTGGGGGTCGCGCACATCGGGGGAGTTCTGTCGGGCTCCCTCGATGAGTGTATCGTGAAGGTGAAGTCAGGGTCGTCATGGAGCCCTGCCGGTCCGTCCTCTACTCCTAAACTCAGGTCAGATAATCCCCCAACAAGGGGCTCCACATCACCGGTCAGGAGCGATGGGAATGGAGCGGGCACCAATCTTGACTCAGGTTGATGGCGATGATGGCGCTGATCGCGCCTCCTTCTGGTTGCAGCAGCATGGTGGCGAGACCGACGAGTGGCCCCTCCTGAGCATGAGGGCACACTATGACCTCCGCTTGGGTCACTGATCGAGAGCAGGGTCATGTCATAGCCCTGTCCGAGGGACATGAACTCCAGGCTCCCGAACCAGATCACCGTAACACGAGAAAGTGGTGAAACAGAGTCGCCCATCCAGAAAGAATGGCAGGAAATCATTAGTAACACACAAGACCCCTACCTGGCGCGCCAACTGTCGGTGTTGTGACCCCGGGGGTCTACACCAACGAGTAAATTCGTAATTGCGTGCTCCCTTAATCCGGTGGGTGATGCAAGAAGGACACGGTGATTTATTCTAGTTTGGGCAAAGAAGGCCCTATGTCTAGCGGGGGGATAGCTCATGTTATCTTGCACCGAAGCGCTAGTACAGGGGTGAATACAAGCAGGTGTCAGAAGCATGAGCTAGAGCTTGAGCATCTCGAGCGCTTAGCTCTCTACTTCACACTGTCTCACGGCGTAGTTCTGTGATCTAAAGCCTTAGCGTATGAAGCTCTGGATCTCGGATCCTCTGTCCCAAGCCTTGGTGCCTCCTTTTATAAGCGAAGGAGAGGCACAGGGGTACATATTTTTAGTGCTAACGTGGTCGATGACGTATGACGCCGATGCCGATCATGTCGGTGTCACTGTAGAGGTGTACGTCGGCATGGAAGGTCCTGCAACCATCGCGTCGGGAGTTGTTGAAGTGTTGACCAAAGTTGTTGAAGTCCCGCTCGATGGTCGGCGTGACGGTGTGGAGGGGCGATGGTCGAGGCCCTGGGTGGAGTCGAGGGGCTCGAGTCGAGGGGGTTGTGGCCCATCGGATAAGGTCAAATTCCGGGAAATACGGGAACGTGCTGACTTACACGTCTTGAGGGGCTGTCGGACTGGGCATAGTGCTCGGTATGGTGTAACAGTGAGGTACGACCCGCGGGATTCTAGGGTATGTGCGGTAAAAGCAGGATTCGACTACCATGCTTCCAACTGTTTCGGTAACTGTGGCCATACGGTTAAGCAGGAGCAGGTAAAATGCATTAAATGCGCTTGGATCCGTATGGGGAGTAGGTAGCCGAGGGGTATACTATGCTCAAGAGCTGCCCATTCACATGTGCGAAGTTCCATCCTCGAGGGCGGGCTCATTCGCTCAGGCGAAGTTCCGTCCTCAAGGGTTATCTCATTCACTAGGCAAAGTTCTGTCTTCGAAGCCGGCCCGTTCGCTCGGGCAAAGTTCCATCTTCCAGGGGTCGCCCGAATTGTACCCTCGAGCGTATGGTCTCGGTCCGCGTGGTAGTCCATCAAGCAGGCTGTGGCTTTGGGCTGTCGATGCCTATTCGTGGGCCAGCCCAGTATGCTTTAGCCTGAGGGCTTTCGAGCAATAGTGAGGGATGTCGTTGGAGGGTTTGCGTTGCTGATTTCGGGGATTAGTCCGGTTAATCGAGGGTTTGGGGTACCCCTTTCCCAGGTCACCGACACCATGTTTGGCCAAACCATCTCTGACACGTGGGGAAATACTAATCTAGAACCCTTACCTCCCAAACAGGGGTCGGGTGACCAAGGAATAATACCCACTTAGGCCCAAACTTTGCCAAACCACTTCTCATCACCTAGAAAGTGTAGAAAACACAGAGTTGTTCACTCTGAACCCTTCAATCGGGGGTCAAGTGACCCTACTTGTAATAGTACAAATATCTTGAGAATGGTTCTATGACAAGGAGAGTTTAGGGAGAAGTTTGAACTCTTGGTTCCACTAAGATGGGGTTGGGCGACCCCTAGTTGGGGGATCCAGCCTGACCCGTTTAACTCAGAGTGTTGTGCCAACACTTAGAAGTTATCCCCAGTTGCAACTCTTGTGGAAACAAGGGTTGTAATCTTTGGCAATAGCTCCCTTTTGACCTCTCCTCTTCTTCTTCATCACATTTCTCCTCACCTTAAACTCGGTACCTTCTAGCCTCCTTTATGTCATAGAACCGACCAATTTATTAGTGCACAAGTACTAAATTCACCATCAAGGCCAGTCAGCCACCGACTTTGTCGAGACACCATGGGATGGTAAGGCATGCTGTGTGCAGAGCTCAACCTTGCTTCAACGCACATCACTATAGTCTCTCAAACATGATCGGCATCCACTTTCGACGTCACCGCCTACGCCAGCCCTGCAAGCATCATTTCTTGGGTTACACTGTACACCTGTGCCCCTACTTGGCCTATAAAAGGAGGTGCCAGGCTAGCATAGAGCGAGGGAGAAAACTCACCTATAAACAGAGGAAAGCCAGAGCCTACAATACTCAAGTCCTAGCCAACCTCATTCACTCGCTTGTATTCACCCTTATAGAAGCACTTCGGTGCAAGATAATACAAACTCTCCTCCTCCACTGGATGTAGGGCCTTCTATTGCCCGAACCAGGATAAACCTTGTGTATTCTTCTTGCATCACCATCTGGATTAGGGAGCATGCAGTACAAATTCATTCGTTGGTGCTCAGCCCCCGGGGTCAAAACACCAATAGATGGCACGCCAGGTAGGGGATTTGCGTGTCACCGACGACTTCCCACCATTTCTTCAGATGGTAGATGCAGCTTCACCACTTCCGCGAGCCACGATGATCTGGTTCAGGAGCCTAGAGTTCATGTCACTTGGCTGCGGCTATGACATGACCCTGCTCTCGGTCGGAGATCCGAGCGGAGGCCACAGCGAGCCCCCACGCTCAGGAGGGGCCGCACGCCGGTCTCGTCACCATGCATCCATGCCTAGGAGGAGGTGTGACTGGTGCCACCGTCATCGTCAACCTACATCCGAGTTGACATCTTCCATGTTTCCTCCATCCTTGGTGGGCAGCGCAGGGCCCCTGGTCGGGGACATGTCTAACCCAAGCCTGGGAACGGAAAATGAGCCAGCAGGGCTCTATGGAGAACCTTACTTCACTGTCACGATGTGTTCGTCAGGGGAGCTCAGCGAGGTTTCCCCGATGGGAATAGCTCCGTCACCCCCAATCTGCTACCACAAGGACTGTTTGGAGCTCGCCGCCAGTTCCCATTCGGTCTAGACAACGCCACTAAGGCATATTCCACCATGATGTGCTCCAGTATGAGCGTGCATGAGGACCGCTCGTGCTCTCTTGCACGCTACCATGGACCTAGCGGTGGTCCTACCAGCCTCCGAGGACCTCGGCTTCTCTCAAGCACTTGGCCCGAGGTAGTACACCCTCGGCACGATACGACATCGGCTGGAGGAGGAGCGGCGTGGGTAGTTCCCCATCTTCTACTCCGGAAACCCCTACTCTGACTCCGACCACTATGATGACCCCACCTGCGAGTGTTTTCACATCGAGGGTGAAGTTGCATCGAGCGACGACACCATCAACCCAACGACCATGGCAGCAGGTGCCCCAAGATGAACGCCCACTTCTGGACGACCAAGACGCTCAGCTCGCGTAGGTCCGGGAGATGCAAGCCAAGCTCAACGAGGATCGGGAGCGCCTGCGCCAGCTCAAGCGGACCCTTGAGCAGGAGCGCCGACCCCCGCCCGGCGGGAGGGCCCGAGCTAGAGCCCGAGAGGTCAACTGACAGATCGTTGAAGATGGGGGGCCCGAGCACCCTGTCGTCAACCAATTTCCTCGAGCCAATCAGAACATCATTGCAGCCACCATTCTTCTTTGTAACATGCCCACGCCGTCGAACCCTCAAGCTCAGTGAATACGGGATGAGGTCGAGGGCCTCCTCAAAGTCATGGCTACACAGCAGGCCAAGAGCTTGGCCTCAAGGCGTCAAGGGGTAGCCTCGAAGCAACCTATCGAGCCCCCCAGTGATGAGAGGGAAGTATTGGTTCACCAGGAAGCGGCCCCTCGAGCAAAGAAGGTGACCCCCATCTGAGACCGCATCATCGACAACCACGAGCCACAACACCCACGCTATGACATCATTGAGAACCGACGTGCAAGAGCGGGGACGCTGAAGATCGAGGATACAGTGCTCATCGAGGGGGACACTATGACAGTGATGAGGATCGCAGGGCCTCAGAACCACCAGGCCCTCTAGTCTTCAGCCGGGTGATCCGCAGCACGCCGCTGCCGAACCCCTTCTGACCCCCCACGAGTGTCATCACGTACAATGGTGAAAACAAGCCCGAGCTCTGGCAGGCTGATTTTTGATTAGCCTACCAGCTAGGCAGGGCACGCGATGACCATGCCATCATCTACCAACTCCCCCTATTCCTCTCTGGCTCGAGGAGCTCCCCCAGTCACATCCATAACTGGACTGACCTGGTGTGGGTCTTCGAGGGAAACTTTAAGGGGACCTATGTGCACCCTGGCAACTCATGGGACCTCCACAACTGTATGCAGCAGCCCGAGGAGTCCCTCCACGACTTCGACCAATGCTTTTCCAAGCAACGCACTAAGCTCCCACACATCCCTGACCATGATGTCATCCTGGCGTTCATCTCGGGCACCGCCTACAAGGATTTGGCGCGGGAGCTGGGATGTAATCACCCCAGGACCGTCGATGAGCTGATGGACGTCGTCGCCAACTATGTAGCCAGTGAGGAAGAAGTCGGAGCCTTTTTTAGCAACGAGAAGGATAAGGGGAAGACACAGGCGGCCGACGATGAGGGCACGAGCAAGGTCCCTAAGAAGGGAAACAAGAAGAATAAGAAGACCCAGTAGGGCAAGCGCGAGGCTATGAACGACGATCTCATTGCTACGGTCGAGCACAAGAAGCCTCGAGGTCCCCCCAAGGGGGCCATCTTTGACAAGATGCTGAAGGCGCCCTACCCTTACCACAAGGGAGGGGCTAATCATAACCTCAAGGACTGCCGCATGCTTAGGAACTACTACAAGAGTCTGGGCATTGAGAAGGACAACCAGAAGAAGGACAAAGGTGGTGACAATGGTGGTGACAAGGAGGATGATAAGTTTCCTAAGGTCTTCAACTGCTACATGATTTATGGTGGCCCCTCGACCCAGATCACGCCTCGACAACACAAGAGAGAGCGTCAAGAGGTCTTCTCCGTCCAAGTCACTACACCCCAGTACATTGACTGGTCTAATGCTCCCATCACGTTCAACCGTGATGACCATCCGGATCGCGTCGTCAACCTAGGAGTCTACCCACTCGTTGTTGACCCCATCATAATCAACACCCGCCTCTCCATGGTGCTCATGGACAGGGGCAGCAGTCTCAACATCATCTACATCGAGACCCTCGACCTCCTGGGGGTCAAGAGGTCACAGCTTTAGCCCAGTGCCGAGGGCTTCCATGGAGTTGTGCCGAGGAAGAAGGCCCTGCCCGTCGGTCGCGTCGACCTCCCCGTTTACTTCAGCACCCCTCGAACTTCAGGAAGGAGATCCTCACCTTCAAAGTAGTCAGGTTCCATGACATGTACCACACCATCATTGGTCGACCTGGCTATGCGCAGTTCATGGCAATCCCCAACTACACGTATCTCAAGCTCAAGATGCCGGGGCCCAAGGGCGTCATCACCATCGGCTCCTCCTACGAGCATACATACGACTGTGACATCGAGTGCGTTGAGAATGGAGAGGCCATCGAGGAGTCCACCATGCTGGCCTTGACCCTCAAGGGCCTCGCTGCTAAGGTCCCTGACTCCAAGCGTCACGCAGGTAGCTTTGAGCCAGCAGAAGATACCAAGAAGATCCTCTTCGACCCAAGCAGCTTCGATGAGAAGGCACTGACGATCAGTGCCACCCTCGACAACAAATAGGAAGTAGTGCTCATTGACTTTCTCCATGTGAACACCGACATGTTTGCGTGGAGTCCCTTAGATATGCCAGGCATATTGAGGGAAGTCACCGAGCACACCTTGGAGATCCGGGTCGGGTCCAAACTGGTGAAGCAACGCTTGCGCCCCTTCGACAAGGAGAAGCATAGGATCATCGGCGAGAAGGTGCACAAGCTTTTGGTGTCCGGGTTCATCAAGGAGGTTCATCATCCCGAGTGGTTAGCTAACCCTGTATTAGTTAAGAAAAACAATGGAAAAATGAGGATGTGTGTCGATTATACTAGTTTAAATAAAGCATGTCCTAAAGTTCCATTTCCTTTACCATGTATTGATCAAATTGTTGATTCAACTACGGGATGTGAGACCCTCTCACTCCTTGATGATTATTCCAGTTACCATCAAATCAAGATGAAGGAGTCCGACCAGCTCACGACCTCCTTTATCACCCTTTTGGCATGTATTGTTATGTTACCATGCCCTTTGGCCATCGAAACACTGGGGCAACGTACCAGTGATGCATGCTCCATGTTTTTGGCAAACATATAGGGACGATGGTCGAAGCCTATGTCGACAAGATCATAGTCAAATCTAAGAAGCTCGACAACCTCATCGATGACCTCAAGATCACATCTACTCATGGCACCATCCTGCCTGACATGTTTTCAAGGGACCTCTTCGAGCCCTCTGTCGACTTAGGCTCGGGGGCTAGCATCACATCATCGACACTCGATCCCCTGCCCTCGAACGAGGCCACCTCGAATGGGACTGAGGTCATGGAGATCGAGAGGTCACCTCCACCATCAAGCCTACCACCAGACTGCCGCGTTCCCTTCCTTGACTGCCTTATTCGAGGGGAGCTCCTAGAAGATCAAACCGAGGCTCGACGGATAGCTCGATGGGCCAAGGCCTACATCATCTATGGCAATGACAAGGAACTCTCTCGACGAAGCCCGTTAGGGATCCTCCAGCATTGTATCAGCATCAAGGAAGGCAGGAGGCTTCTCGAGGACATACACTCGGTGTCTTGCGGCCATCCCGCCACCCCAAGGACCCTCGTTGGCAACGCCTTTCAGCAAGGTTTCTACTAGTCGATCGCCGTCTCCAATGCCATCAACCTGGTTCGCTCATGCGAGGGATGCCAATTCTACACCAAGCAAATGCACCTACCCACCCACGCTCTGCAAATGATCCCCATCATGTGGCCTTTTGCCATTTGGGGGCTTGACCTCATCGGGCCTCTGAAGAAGACAACCGGGGGCTTTAGGCACTTGCTGGTAGCAGTTGACAAGTTGACCAAGTTGATCGAGGCTCAGCCCATTACCAACATCCACTCCGAGAAAGTAGTCTTGTTCTTCACCGACATCTCCACCGCTTTAGGGTCCCCAATGTCATCATCACCAACAATGGCACACAATTCACTGGCAAGAAGTTCTTGGACTTCTGTGACCACAATCACATTCGTGTGAATTAGTCCATAGTCGCTCATCCTCAAACCAACGGCCAGGTCGAACGCACCAATGGCATGATCCTTCAGGGCCTCAAGCCAAGAATCTACAACCAGTTGAAGAAGTATGGCAAGAAGTGGGCTGCTGAGCTACCCTTGGTCCTATGGAGCATAAGGAAGACGCCTAGTCGAGCCACGGGATTTACCCCATTCTTCCTAGTCTATGGTTCCGAGGCCATCCTCCCCACCGATCTTGAGTATGGGTCCCCTCGACTAAAGGCCTACAACGAGCAGACGAATGAGGAGGCCCTCGCAAATGCCGTTGACCAGCTCTAAGAAGCTTGAGATATGGCCCTCCACTCCGCGAGCTACCAGCAGAAGCTTCGATGCTACCACGACAAACACATGCGCAAGAGGGATCTCCAAGTTGGTGATCTTGTCCTCTGTTGATGACAAAGCAACAAGGGGCACCACAAGTTGACTCCACCATGGGAAGGCCCATATACCGTGGCTGAGGTGCTGAAACCTGGTACGTACAAGCTAATGAACAACAAAGGCAAAACCTTCACCAACGCTTGGAACATTGAACAGCTACGTCCCTTTTACCCCTAGGGCCTCGATGCCTTGTACATTTCTTGTATTTTGTACAACTATGGCATCATGAATGAATAAATGAAAAATGGTTTTGATTTAGCATATTTTCTTATTTGTTCATATGAGGTAGCCTCGACTCTGCTCCCTCAGAGTCGAGCCTCCCTCGGGGGCTACAAGGGGGGAACCCCCGAAGTCCTCAAAAAACTCGCACTTTTTTTGAAACTCAACGTCTATTCTTCTTACGCGCCGCGATATGTGTCATTACTTAGCCAAAAATGCCACGAGTGACCCAAGGGTCAAGGGCTGTTGAGCTAGGAGCTTGCATATGCCTCTGCGCTACAGTAACTCCACTCACTCCCCCCTTCGAGGGGCATGACTGTGCATCGAGTTCACTAAGTAGAAACACAATCAGGGCATGCAAGAAAGAAAAGGACATAAAGTATGCGAAATATATACATGCATACATGTTTTAAGGCCCTCAGGGCCACGACATCACAATGTCACAAATCAGGGCCATGACATCACAATGTCACAAAAACTAATCTATTATATGGGCCTCTTCGCCCAGATTTGGCTCACAGGCTTTGGCTTTCGTCACCACCATCGCCACCACCCTCATCGCCTGTGCCTTCTTCACCTTCAAAAGGAAGGACCTTGGGCTTGAACAGCTTCGCCAACTTCTCACCCGGCTCCTCGGCGTCATCGATCAAGCCTTGGCACCTCTCCTCATTCTCGGCATCCATTTTGGTAAGGTCGGAGATGAAGCCATGCGAGACGACGTCCATGTCTTACGTAAAGCCAGAGTAGACGACCACCATCGCCCGCTTCACGCCAATGTGGAGGGCATCCCGGACATGATCTTTTATGGTGGCCCTGAGATAGTACAGCCGGTAGACAAGAGCAGTTCCACGCACTTTTTCCTCGACCTCCTCCGCAGGCTTGACCCCCTAGGAGTTGCAAAACCCATTGATCGCGGCGTGGAGCCTGTCGTTCAAAGCCGCCTCGGCCAAAAGGCCCTCTTGTAGTGCCTTGGAGGCAGTCCGAATGGAGAGTAGGTCAGCCTCGAGACCTAGAAGGCAGAACAAAGTTAGTCGCAGCACACGGAGATAAGAAAATCGGGGTCAAGAAAGAAGACTCACTAGTGCAGCGGGTGTGAAGGACCTCACGCGCATCCACTGCTTCATCGTGCTCTTTCTGGGCCTCCTTGAAAGCGCGTACCAGCCAAGGCGATGGCCCCCTCCTTTTTCAGAAGGGTCTCATTCAGCACAGCAACCTCAATATTAAGGACATCGGCGCGATGTTTCTCTGCCTCGACCGAGATGTGGAGGGTGTTGCGGGCCTCGGAGGCCTGAGCGACATCCGTCTCGAGTACCTTATCATGGTCCATGGAGTCTTGAAGCTCTCCCTCGAGCATCTTAAGATGCCCCTTCAAGGAGGACAGGGCCTCGAGGGCCTTCTGCGCCTCCGTGCGGGCTCGGCTGGCCTCCTCCTTGGCCTGAGACGCTTCCCCATGAGCTGCCTCGGCCTCGTCCTTGGCCCTGGTAATCTCCTCCTTCGCCTTCCTCGACTCCTCTTTAGCCTGGGCCACCCGGTCTCTGGCAGACCAGCCGGCCTCGAGTTGGCGCCACACCTCCTCCCGCCCTTCATGCGTCGTAGGAAGGAACTCCCAGGCATAGGAGCACCTCCTCATGTCCTAGGAACAAGAGCAAGAAATCGGGCATCAAGTCAAGAAGTTATCCAAACTCAACACACTCAGAGAAACACTTATCATCAAAACCTGGCCCAGATCCTTGGAGGCAACATCAACAACTAGCTTCATAGCTTGGGCGATCCACCCCCGATACTCCTCTGCATCCTTCCAGTGGTTTACCTCTGCCGCGTCATCCATCCAAATCATGGGGGGCGCTTGGCTCCAATGGGTTTTGGAGCGGGAGGCACTCCCTGTGCCAAGAAGGAAGAGCTGCCTCGACCCTCTCCTGCACTGTCAACCTAATACGCTCCACCGCGTCAGGCGAACCATCATAACAGGCCACCTGATCGCCCAAGGTGGGGAACGGCAGCTCAACTTCCGCTTTGGCTGCCGATGACTCGGCCTCAATGCTCACCTGCCCCGCCAGGGCAAAAGAGCTGGGGTCAGACCAGCCAAGGCTGCGAGGGGCCCCTGAGCAACTACCGCTATGGCAAGAAGAAGGGCATCTCCCTCCTTCTCGCACTGAGGCAACGGCCGTGGGCTCTCAATAGCCACCTCCTCGGGCCGCTCCTGCGGCGCCAGCAGAACCACAAACACCTCCTGTGTCGTGTTCGGCTACTGTAGCGACTGACCCGAGGTAGTCACAGCCTCCCCCTACGGCTGCAGAAGACTCGAGGATATCGGCTCCTCTAGCGACTCATCCTGTCATCGAGGTAGTGGGGCCGAGGGCACCGCACCCTCCGGTGTTAGCTGCTGCTGCTACTGTAGTTGCTACTATTGCTGTTGCTGGTGCAACTCCAGCTGGCTCAGTTCCATCCTCTCCACCTCTCCACCTCTCATTGTTATTCAGGCCGACTCAGTTCTAGCCCCTCTTCCTCCTGCCACCCTTGCGGCTGCTCCTCCTGCTGCTTCTGCAGCCAGTCTTCCTCCTGCTTCTTTTGCAGGCTATCCTACTCCTGCTTCCGCTGCACCTCCACCTCGTGCAGGCCCTTTGGCCACGGCTCCCACCCCTCTCATTGGGCAGGTAGTGCTCCTACTTCCTAGGGGCGCTCCACCATCTCCTTGACGGAGGGAGAAGGTACCGCGGCCTCTTCGTCCCCAAGGACGATCGGGGCATTTTTCGACCCAGGCTCACGGCTGTTGAGGGCTCCCCCTCGGCTGTGAGGGCCTTGACCTGGCCAGGTGTAGGGGCTGCGAATGTCCAGACTGGGGCACCAACCTCTCTCTTCGGCATCTGCCCATAGTCGGAGCTGCCACCCACCGCGGCCCCCGCACCGCTCGAGCCGGCAATGAGACCAGAGCCTGTCAGCCTGCCCTGAATAATTGCCACCTGGGCTTGTGATAGCCAGGCCACCTCTGACATCGACAGGGGCCTTAGGATCACACCGACCCTTCCTGTCACCATCCTCGCAGCCGTGTCCACCTTGAGTTGCTTGGCCAGCGAAGGGTTTGCCTCCTCCACTTGATGCTTGAGCCTGGGCAACATAGGGAAAGGCAGGAACATCAAGAAAATTCTGCGAATCGCTGGAAAAGAGAAGAAAATTTTGGACGGCAAAACTTACCCTAGAGGAAAACATATTCCATGGCAAAACATCATAATCGTCATCATATTCCACGTCCAACTCCTCAGGGGGGACTCCACGATAGGAAGCCCATCTCGCCTTTGTTTAGCCTGGCGCATTTCGAGCGCTTGGCGCATGAGGTTCTTCCTCTTCCTCTTCCTCTCCTTCTTCTCTGGGTCTTTCCTCTTCTTTTCCTATTGAGCGTCAAAGCGCCTCACCTGGTGATCGGGGTCGTCTTCTTGAACCAAAGCACCGAGACCCTGTAGTTGATGTTACCCTGCGCTCAAAACCATAGCCAGAATGTCAAGACAAGCCAAAAAATAGGGGAGAAACTCGAGGATGTGAAATTGAAGGACTTACCAAGATGATGCTATGAGGATCTGGTAGCATCGAGACACGATCCACGTCCCCTCGCCTGAAGTCGCCGGTGACCGAGCTCCTAACCTCTTTGTGACATCCTCGGGAGGCAGGTCTGCGGGCAACATACGGCACCCCTCGAGCTTCTTGGGAAGTGCCTCGGGCCCCATCTGATCTAAGCACAATGGGCGCGCCATCAGAGGTAGGACTCTTCGACTATGGAAGCCCGCAATGACGTATGTTGCATGCACACCCTGCTTGAATAAGGTACGTAGTGAATCAAGGAGGGGATTTAGCCTCCACTAGAAGGGCTAGGCCACGCCCCAGAGCCAGTGCCCTGGACGTGCCCCGATGACGCGCCCAGTGTAGGCGGGTAGCAGGCCGTCATCGTTGCGGATGTAGAACCACTCGATATAGAGCTCGAACTTCTTCAGTGCTAGGTTGCCGCTGCCCATGCAGATGGTCCTCCTCTTCTCCTCTGAGATCCACTTGTTGTAGGGCTCACCCTTGAAAAGGTGGAGCCACAATTCCCAATGCAGTTCCATACCCATGTACCCCTCACAGAGCACAGCGAATATCGCTGCGTGGGAGATGGCATTGGGGTGAGGTGTTGGAGCTTGACCTTGTAGAAGTGGAGTAGCGCACGCATGAAGTGGCTCAGAGGTGAACCAAATCCCAACTAGTGGAACTTGATGAAGCTCACCACATAGCCCTTCGACGGCTGCGGCTCCTGATGCTCCCTCGACGGCACGATCCACTCTGGCTGCTCAGCCGAAGCAGCGGGGCGAAGGAGTCCCTCGTCCACCCACTTCTCTAGCTCCCACTGTGACACATCGGAATGGGGCCAGGCTTCTGGAGGGAGGAACATGGGTGCCTTGGATGCAGATCAAATCTGCTCGGTGGACGGGTGACCGGGAAGATTCACAATCCTGATTTTTCTCTCACTGGTTCTTCTCTACCGCAGACAGATTAAGGCACGGGTGCTCTGGTGGCGGCGACGGAGGCAAGATGGCAAGATGGGAAATGGAGAAACCCTACCCCTCGTATTTATATGTGAATAAGGCCGAGAAACAATGGATGGATCTGGCAATGGCACGGTAATTCCCCATGTTTAATGCGCTCACTTAACCGCTCCTCGATTCCTGGAATAGGCACACGTGTCGCCCGCAAGATATCTAGCTGTTACCCGGGTCCACCATGACCGCGCCACTTTAGCTCATGCCTAAAAAGATGCACCCAACGGATGGGAGAAGTTATCCATGGTGTTTCATTCTACGGCAGGTAAAACAGACTCCGGTCCCACACCAAAATCCTCGAGGAAGTGGAGGCTGACCCTCAATCAGGGTTCGACAGCCGCCCTTGAGTACCCAAGTCAGGGATGCCCAAGGGGAGCCAACACAAAGCTCAGCTCGAGGATAAACCCTTGAGATCCCCTCGGACGTATCCAAGGCAAAATGAAAGGATTACCATGGAATCCCCACGGAGGGAGGCATCAAGCCACCGAGTCCTATCGAATGGAACCTGTATCCATGTATCTACACGTTTGCATCAATGAGAACGCCTCAGGGCCACAAGTCGACCCCATCGAATGGGGCAAGAGCTCTCACTTGGATCTCCTGTTATTAGCTCATAGAGAACATCAAGACTGGCCCAATCAAGGTTAGTACGACGCTTCTCACCTCACATCTGATCGAAAGGACTCGTGAGATGGACGCCCAAGGCTAGCACTACCCTAGCCGCATGAGGCTCAGGGGCTCAACTATGCCAAGAACCCCTCGATGAAAGAGGGTCGAATACACCTGGGGGTTCGATGACTCGAGATACCCCTCGACTAGGCACTATGACTGCAGTTCTTATCCTAACCTTTCAGGAACGCCTGCTATGCCCAACTGGATGGAAACACCTTTTGGTAAAAGAAAAGTAAAGCCCTCAGAGGAGTCTGCCCACTCCTCTGAGGCCTTGGGGGCTACCCCCGAAAAGTACATAAGATATCTGATCCAAGTATCAAACTACACTGGGCCGACCCACAAACAGGTCTTGACGAACCAGGCTACTGTTCACTCAACGGGACCCTCTCGACTTGAGGTTGTCCAGTCGGGGGAACGGTCACCCCCTCGAGTGACGGAACTCCCCCGGGCGAACGATCACCCATCGAATACCGCGCACCCCCTCGACCCGCCTACTTCCCGTATGATTCCCTGAGCATTTAATGCATTTCACCTGCTCCCGCCTAACCTCATGGCTACAGCCATGGTAATAGTGGAAAGTACACCGGTCGAATCCACCTTTTACTGCCCATACCTAGGAAACCAGCAGATCGTACCGCACTGTGTCGCCATACCGCGGACTGTGCCCCATTCGGCATCCCCTCGAGAAGCATTTGTCAGCATAAATCTCGCATTTCCTAGGGCCATTCCTATCTGTTCCGATCTCGACCCCCTCGGGCACCCCTCGACTGAGCCCTCAGCCAGTTCTGGTCAGTGCTACGATGACCCCACTGCGTCATCTATAGTGATCCATACGCTCCCAACAGGAGAACACGTCTTTCGACACACTGCTGAGGTACGGTAGCATCATCATCAAGGCCAGTCAGCCACCAACGTCGCCGAGACACCGCAGGATGGCAAGGCATGCTGTGTGCACAGCTCAACCTCGCTTCGACGCACATCGTTACAATCTCTCGAACATGATAGGCATCCACTTTCGATGTCACCACCTATGCCATCCCTGCAAGCATCATTTCTAGGGTTACACTGTACACCCGTGCCCCTCCTTGGCTTATAAAAGGAGGCACCGGGAAAAAAACTCCCCATAAACAGAGGAAAGCCAGAGCCCGCAATGCTCAAGTCTTAGCCAACCTCACTCGCTCGCTCGTATTCACCTCTATACAAGCACTTCGGTGCAAGATAATACAAACTCTCCTCCCACTGGACGTAGGGCCTTCTATTGCCCGAACCAGGATAAACCTTGTGTACTCTTCTTGCATCACCATCTGGATTAGGAAGCACGCAGTACAATTTCACTCATTGGTGCTTGGCCCCTGGGGTCAAAACACCGACACAAACCAAGTTCAAATTGAAATAGGGAAGCAAATTTAGTTTAAATCCACACACACACTTAGTTCGAAATACAGTGCTAGGTCCATGGTCAAGTCCAACAAAAGCATAGTAATAAGACAATCTGGAGTGACCGTGCCCAAGGTCTAGTCATCTCCCACTGTGGGATAGAAACAATTCTGACAATAGCCATAGTACATCTCACCATCTGCAACAACATGGGAAATAAAACCCTGACTACAAGAAGGTACTCAGCTAGACTTACCCGTCATAAACTAAAAATAAATTGACTCCAAGAATTATGCAAGGCTGTATAAGTGGGATAGCTGACTCATTTATTTGCAAAAAAAGCTTGAGCTTATAAAGATAAATATTACCTTCTAGCTGTGCATTTTAAGTCACTAGCCTTATCATGCTACATTAGCACCTGCACTAAACAAGCATGGTATAAATTATTCAACAAGAAAGTAACCATTTCAGGTTGAGCATCTTTTAGCATCAACATCATAATCATCTCAGCTCTTTGTTCAAGATTTTACTATGATGCCGCTGCTCAAGTTAAGTGCTCACTATCCAGGAACGATGGCGATTCAAATTGACAACTAACCAACGGGCGAAATATTCCCCACACAAACCACACTCACTAGCCACAGTGAGTTATAGGTCACCAATCATCCATTCAGGTAAAGTCGTGAGTTCAATAGGTACCATCGCACCCGGGGACCGCCCGGCTGCAAGCAGGGTGCACCATACTATATTCAGGCCTTACCACCGCACCCTCGAGGCCCCCATCATCTCCAATACGAAGCGTACAGCAGGTCGATTCCTGGCCCAAACAAACTTATGGCTTCATGATCGGAATGACTTATCCTTCCAGCTAAATGTGGGACATGCGTTCAATATGACTTGAGGACGTACAACGAACGAGGCCCTAGTTCAACACGGACGGGATAAATAACCCAAAACCTCCAGTTCTGTCCACAACACCACTCCCACCCGGTCTCGATTTATTATCTCCACATGGTTATTCATGATAACAACATAACCAACCATCTAAGTCATCACCTATAGCTCATGGATTACTGGAAATCATCCGACTTTTATCGATCTACTTTAAGCAGGGCTAAGCAGATAATGATCCAGAACCTAATAGGGTAATAAGTATATCAAGGTAGACAAGGAATATAAGTAATGCATCAATGGTATCAAGCAACGCCTGTAAACTTAATGCATAAAACAAGTAAAGGACGCAAGTTAGATATTTGCAAACCATAGGGAGAAATGCTCCAGGGCTTGCGTTTCAGGAACGAGCTAGGCTGGTGGTCAGGACACTTCGGCAGATCAGCTTCTGGCTCCTCTACCTCGGGTGCCTCCTGCACCAGGGCTCCCTGCTAGTCGTCCTCTGCTTGCTCTCCGGGAACTACTAGCGTCATGTTTTCTAGCAATCCTGTATGATGCATTGGTGCGTATGAATATAAGAAATGCACGAAAAATACAAATGACAAGTGATGATGATGAATGAGTGCAAAACATTAACATCATCCAATAAATATATATTATAAGCACATGTCATCTACTACATTCTCTTCTATAAATAGCCTATATAAGCATCACAATAATTATTGACTTGCCCACTTTTAAAAGGAATTAAAGAAGAACATACATTCTGCACACAGATCTGAATAGAATCAACAGCGCTAATAGATTATACATTTTACAAGAGTAGAAAGAAACATCATTGATAGCATGAAATAATAAAGCAAGGCACCAATAAGTATATAATTAAATAAGGACATAACTGCATCAGGTATTTAGACTGCCCAAAAAATTCTACAAAAATTACAGAAGCTTAAGCATGCATAACATAGCCTACAATAAAATTTTTAGGATAAAAAAGTAAGTACTTTAGTCTACACAAAAATGACAAGGCAGCACAATAAATAGGCACAAAATACTTTGCATAGAGAAAAGTGTCAAACAACAGATCTCAGAATATGATTAGCTACTTATTAACATAAGAACAGCCTAAAAAAATTATCATACACAAATTCTTTATACATTATTTATTATGTATTTCTAAACATGCAAGGTAAAGAGCACAACAAATAAACATAGGAAGAATTACACATAACATGAAAAGTAAAAATTTTCCATAGATTAAGCATGGCATAAGAAGACTAACAAAACTAAAATCACACTTTTCTGAGCAACCAAGAATTACTTATGTATTTCTAAACATAAAAGCATTTAATAGGAATAAATAAAACTATACATAAAATTATCACAAACAATATATCTCGTATTTTTCTTATATAGATATCATCATAAGAAAAATGCTGGAGCTTGAACCAACTCGTTTGGACAAATAATGAAGGAGATATGAAAATAACAAGATCAACACTCTTTTTTGTGGAAATCATTTTCCAAAAAAGGCATTTTGCATCGGGGGCCCCTGAACTTTCTAGAAATCTACTAAGCCTAGATCTGAAAACTCTCTCTGGCTATCTTGCACCCAGATCCACAAAAAGTAATGAAATTGCGTTTTGCTCCCCCCTTGCTTCTCACGCACGGAACAAAGCTGGGGAACGGCCGCTGGCCGACGGCTCCTTGCCGGTGGCGAGCATCTCCGGCCAAACCAACACCACCAGCTGACTCTACTCGACGATGAGAACTCATAGGTACCTGAATCAAAAGCTATTGCGAAGGATCTCCCAGGCGGCCATGCACGCCGGTAGACGACGACGGCGGTCGGTGGGGCGCCGGCCACATCGGACCACGGTGAGTTGCAAGAACTAGCACATGAGCTTCGTGACATCTAGACTATGCAGATACACGAGAAAAAGGAAGAAAAAGACGGTCGAACAGACCACCGTGCGAGCGGCGATGCTATCTGCAGTGGCTGGCCAGAAATCCGACGAACCGAGCAGTACATTGAAAATCAAGTTCATCTACTCATTAACCACGTCCTAGCGACCAAGAAATGTATGACTAGGAAGGAAAAATGGGACGGGGGGTCACTGGCCACAGCGGACTGCGGGGCAGTCATGGTGGCCATGACCGGCAATGAGGAAGATGAGGTTGATTCGGCCACTACCTTCGACGATTCGAGCTGCGGTTGGGATGAGAAGGTGGAGTGGAATGAGGTGAAGCGATTGGCTGGAGCAGATTTGGAATGTGGCGGCTAGAATGGTGGCAGAGCGGCGAACTCCAGCGGCGGCAATGGAGCTTTCCCCCGAGCTCGCTTGAGCTCTGGAGAAGGAAATGAGGATGGTGAGGAACGTCTGGTGGGCAGGTGGGAGGAGTTAAGGGCACGGCGCGCTCAGGCACATTAAAGCAGCCTCAACGGCTCGAGCGGCCAGCCATGACCCAGCTTTTGTCCACGGCAAGCGCGTCACGCACGAGCAGAGGAGCGCGGCACGCTTGGTCGGGTGAGTGGAATCGGTGCAAGCTGAGCGGGCGACGCGACTGTTTGCTGTACGGGTCCGGCGGCCACACACCACGCAGCGGGATGCGCTGGTGTACGGACGCCATGTGGTCGATGTCAGTCTGGACACAAGGTCCAGATGTAGAAGAAAGACTGGAGGGAGAGGCCGACAAGTGGGTCCCACCCCCATTCAAAATTGAAATGAAAACATTTTGCTCTTTAGTTCAAAAACTAAACTGAATTTGGAGAAACTTTCAAAAGATGAAATGTTGATCTCGACGAGTAAAACATTTCAACTTTAACTGTCAAAACCTAATTTGGCCTGGACATTGAAGTACAAAATTTGGAATTCAAAGACATTTTTAAGTAAAAGACAAACCCTATTTTATAAACTATTTTTGGCATTTTTGGACCACCTCCATGCATTTTTAAAAGGTGACATAAAAACAAGTTTTGCTCCAAATAAAATTATCTACCAACTTCATTTAACACTCACCCACAGATAAGCAACCTAGCATGCAATTCTAGTTCAAATCAAAATAAGCACTATTTGGACAATTCAAAGCAATTATCGATTAAAGCCATATCAAGCTAAGTGACCAACATAGATATTGATCCAAACAGAATGCTAAACATTTCTAGGCATAACTAGAGACTAAAAACATTCCATTGCAACCATGACCAAAATAATCTAGCATTTAGGCAACTATTGTAAATAAACAAGCAAGTTGCACACTAGCATTTCATGTTAAGTAAATGACTATGCAAATGAGATGATTATGCTCATGATATGCAATGTGATGCAAGCTTAACACCATGGGTGTTACAGCCCTTCCCTCCTTATAGAAATCTCATACCGTGATTTGAGTAGACTAACCATTGTTTATGAAAATCAGGATATACTTCTTTAAGATAGGCCTCGGTTTCCCATGTTGCATCTCTATCATCATGATTGCTCCAAGACACCATAAATTGCTTGACCACATGATTCCTAGTCACCCTCTCTTTGATATCTAGGACTCTCATGGGTTTCTCCTCATATGTTAAATCTGAACTTATCTTGATATCTCGGGTCTTAACTCTTTCTTCAGTTGGGACACGCAAGCATTTCTTGAGTTGAGACACATGGAACATAGGAAAAACTACGCTCATCTCTTCAGGCAACCTTAACTTGTAAGCCCATAATCCTTTTCTCTCAACTATCTGGTATGGACCCACATAGCGAGGAGCTAACTTCCCTTTTACACCAAAGCGTTGTACTCTCTTCATGGGGGAAACCTTCAGATACACCTGGTCACCAACCTTAAACACCAAAGGTCTTCTTCTTTTATCAACATAGCTCTTCTGATGGGACTATGCAGCTGCAATGTGTTGCTGAATCATTTGAACATGTTCTTCAGTTTCTTTAACAATGTCAATACCATAATATCTTCTTTCTCCAGGTCCAACCCAATTCAAAGGTGTTCTACACCTTCTGCCATACAGTGCCTCAAATGGAGCCATCTGAATACTCTCTTGGTAACTATTGTTGTAAGAGAATTCTGCCAATGGTAACCATTTTTCCCATGAACCCTTGGATGACAAAACACAAGCCCTCAAGATATCTTCTAAAATCTAGTTCACTCTTTTAGTCTGGCCTGCAGTCTGAGGATGATAAGCTATACTATGATTCAACTTAGGTCCCAATTCTTTCTGCAAGTCATCCCAAAAGTGAGCGGTGAACTGAGACCCCTGATCAGATATAATGGTTTTAGGTATTCCATGCAACCGTATAATCTCTTTAAGGTAGATGTCAGCATATTGAGGTGGACGATACTCTATATGAACAGGGATGAAGTGTGCACACTTGGTGAGTGGATCCACAATTACCCAAATAGAATCATGGCCCTTTTGTGTGGTGGGAAGCCCTGTGATAAAATCCATACTTATATCTTCCCATTTCCATTTGAGAATAGGCAGAGGTTGGAGTAAACCGGCAGGTTTCAAGTGAACAGCCTTCACACAACACCAAATGTCACATCTAGCAACATAGGCTACAATCTTTTTTCTCATCTTTGTCCACCAAAAACGAGATTTTAGGTCATGAAACATGTTACTACCACCAGGATGGATGGATAGCTTAGATAAGTGAGCTTCATCCATGATCTGATTTTTGAGCTCGCTATCCTTAGGTACTACCAATCGATCGTCAAACCACAAAATTCTTTTATCATCCAATCTAAAATGCATGGTTGGTTGTTTTAGCATCTTCTGTTTGATATGACCTATACCCTTATTAGTTTTCTGGCCCCTAATGATTTTGCTTTTAAGGGACCAACTAATTTGAATGTTGCGTAGCATCACAGGACGAATGAGATCAAAACCATCTGCTAACAAAAGTTGTACAACATTGCAATGTGATTTCCAACTCAAAGCATCTGCCACTACATTAGCTTTGCCTAGATGATATAATATTTCCACATGGTAGTCCTTGATGAACTCCATCCATCTATGTTGACTCATATTCAGCTCAGGTTGAGTGAAGATATATTTCAAACTCTTATGATCAGTGTAGACATTGCAGAAATTACCAAGTAGGTAATGTCTCCAAATATTTAGAGCATGAACCACAACCGCAAGCTCTAAACCATGGGTTGGATAATTCACTTCATGCTTCTTCAACTGACGTGAGGCATAAGCTATGACTCTTCCTTCTTGCATAAGCTCACAACCTAAACCAGTTTTTGATGCATCACAATACACATCAAAAGGTTTCTCTATATCTGGTTGCGCTAGAACAGGAGCAGTGGTCAACAACTCCCGCAAGGTACAGAAGGCTGCTTCATACTCCGCTATCCAAGCGAACTTCTGCTCTTTCTGCAACAGATTTGTCATGGGCTGAGCAATCTTAGAGAAATCTAGGATGAAACATCTGTCATAACCAGCTACACCGAGAAAATTCCAAACTTCATGAATGGAAGTCGGTGCATTCCAATCCATAACCTCTTGCACCTTACTAGGATCCACTGAAATTCCTTCATCAGACAGAATGAGACCAAGGAAAGGAACTTTCATGAGCCAAAATTCACACTTGGAAAACTTTGCATACAGCTTGTGTTCCCTAAGCCTTTCCAAAACAATCCTCAAATGTTGGGCATGATCTTCTTCATTTTCTGAATACACTAAGATGTCATCAATGAAAACCACCACAAACTTATCCAATTCAGGCATGAAGACCGAATTCATCATATACATGAAATAAGTAGGAGCATTCGTTAAGCCAAAGGACATAACAAGATACTCATACAAGCCATATAATGTAGAAAAAGTGGTCTTAGGCACATCTTCTGGTCTAATCTTGATTTGATGGAAACCTGACCTAAGATTTATCTTGGAGAACACTTAGGCCTTAGATAACTGATCAAATAGCATGTCTACACGGGGCAAAGGGTACTTGTTCTTGATGGTCACGGCATTAAGAGGACTGTAGTCCACGCAAATCCATAAAGATTTATCCTTCTTCACAAAGATGGCGAGACAACCCCATTCAGATGCACTAAGGTGAATAAGACCCTTATCCAACAACTCTTTCAACTATGTTTTTAACTCCAACAACTCATTTGGTGGCATCCGATAAGGCCTCCTAGAGATTGGGGCTGTGCCTGGTACCAACTCAATGCAAAACTCAACATCCCTATTGGGTGGAAGACCCGGAAGTTCTTCAGGGAAAACATCCGGAAACTCACACTACGGGAATGTCAGGAAGAGGAATCACATGTGTGGTGTAAGATACACTTTCCAGCTTAAACGTTCAGGGTAATGGTACTTCCCCAAGCGGATTCCTCATCGACAACATCCTATTGCTTGTATCAATCACAGCACCCCAAAACTTCATCCAACTCATCCCCACTATCGCATCCACACCTAGACCAGGTAGAACTATCAAGTTCAACCGAAACCTCCACTTGTCTAAGTTCAAAGTTGCACCCTGTACCAACTGCCTAGTGGTTACATCAGCCCCAACTGAGCTAACCTTGAACTCAATACTCAACTCAACTATCTTCTGATCATGCTTCTATGTAAATGCTTTACTCATGAAAGAATGCGATGATCCAGAATGAAACAAAACAACAATAGGGATTTAATTCATAGGAAATGTACCCATAATCACTGGCTCTCCTGCAAGGATTTCCTCAATAGAGGTGTTGTGCACACGAGTAGGGTAAGGATTCTAATGCTTCTTAGGAAATGGATAGTTCCTTTCTAAGTCACCCTTCTGATTGCAATTGAAGCACAGCCCAAACACAAGTGCTCCAACACTTGCAGAACTGCCCTGTCTTGTTTTCCCCTATGGAGTAGGAACCTTGAATGCCTTCTGATACTTCTACTGATTAGGAGCTGGGTAGTTGGTGTTTTTCTTCTATGGTGGCCTGAACCTCTCCCCAGACACAGGTGGGCGATAAGGAGCACGATAAGCAGGTGGGGCTCTTGCTTGAGAAGAACCACCCTCATTGGCCCTCTTGTGACTCTTAACTGCAGCATGAATATTGTTACTGTTCTCTTACATTAGGTAGTCATTCAGGAAGTCATTGAAGGTAGTGTGAGTAGAAGTGCTCATATTCTTCATCAGCTTGGAACTAAGGCCCCTTTTGAAGCTAGCAATCTTGTTTTCATCAGTGTTCACAAATTCAGGAGCATAGCGACCCAAGTTGTTGAAGGAATGTAGATACTTTTTCACAGTGCGAGTACCCATGGTGAGTGCCAGAAACTCTACCTTCTTCATTGCCATAAGACTTGGGGTAATAAAATTCCCATGGAACACACGAGCAAAACGATCCCAAGTGATAGGAATGCCCTGCGGAAAAGTGGTGCGATGCTGCTTCCACCATATCCCCACAAGTCCCTCGAGCTGATGAGCTACATACTCAGCTTTCAATTCTTCAGTTAGCCTCGGGAGATGAAACTTGTCTTCCATGCACTCATCTACCATGAGCGGTTCGTGAGCATCCCTGAAGATAGGAGGCTTGGTTTCCTAGAAGTCCTTGAAGTTGTTGTACTGATTAGGATGAGGACCCTGATGAATGTCACGGTTCAAGTTTTCCTACAGAAGCTGCTCAGCATTGCAGTGACTTCCCAGGAACTGTGCAAACAGCTGCTCAGTATGGGTAAGAGACGGAGGTGGTGCACCATGTGCATCCTCTCCTTCCCCACCCCTATGCCACCACTACCCCTAGCACCACTGCGAGTGACCGACATCTACATATTTTAGCAACAAGTATTTATTAGGTGACTATTGCTATAATGAGAGGTGAATGTAAAATTATTCCAATAGAATTTATCGAGGAGAATAAATTCGTACAATAAACAGAGGCACAATAATCCAAATTCCACATCACAACATCACGAATAATATTACTTGAAACATCACAAACCATCTTACAAACATCCAAATTTTCCAGCATACATACATTGGACTTTTAAAGGTGTGCGGATATCACCACATAAAACATAACAAGGTTCCAACATTACATCAAAGTCTCAGTAACGTACTTAGCGATTACATGCCCACATGAAAGGAAAGCAAAAGAACAACTAGCGATTAGCGAACAACAGCTAGCCTACTCCAAGATGTTGCTGGCGCCATCCAAAACACTACTAGAGGCACCAGCTGTCCCGTTGCGATGATGCTCATCCTGCATCTTGTGGACCTTCGCGTGTAGACAGGTGTTGTACTCCTCTAAGTTGTCCAACTCTCTGTTCAGCACATTCTAATGAGTCCTCAAGCAATGTAGCTCGGACTAGGCTTCATCCCTAGCCTTAACCACCTTACCCAATGTAGTCTCATACTCAGTGATACTCTTCTGCAGCTGCTGGTTCTTCTGTGCCACCTTCTTACCCTCCTCAATAGCCTCGTCCCTATGCTGAGACACTCGAGCTAACTCCTCCTGGGACTGCTGAAGCTCAAGCACCAGCTGATGCTTCTCCTTGCGTGCATCAGCTCGATCCTCCATGAAACCATTGTTCAGACGAAGTGCCGCCTTAGTCTCCATGTGGCAGTAGGCCTTCATCACTGCGAACATTGCACTCATGGCAGGTGTGCTGCTGGCCTTCGCCTCATCAGGTCCTGCCTCCAGTGGCCTTCCCTCAGCATGGCGCCACCTAGAAAGGTGGTGAGCTAAGGGAAAAACACCAGGAAAGACCTGGGCAAGCTGGTCTGGAATATCCTCCATCAAATGTTCCAACACGTCATAGGCAGCAAAAGTAGAGCCTATCAGCAGTCCGGCCCTTAGTAGCACGACGGCACCCAACCCAATTGGGTCGCCTACCAAAGGCGGAACAACTACCTCCACTGTAACCTCACCACGGTTCACCAGGTCATCCTTGACCTAGTAGTAGTGAGGCTCCATGCCCATGGTGTACCAAGAGTTGGAGAGAATCCTCCAAAGAAGGCTAGGCATGCCGTGCTCCTCCAAAAATGTGTCCACCTCTCTTGGCGCAGGCACAAGAGCTGCCAAAGGGTGATGGGGCATGGCTCCTCCCATGGCCTTGCGAGCAGTCTGCTTGGTGTTAGGCATCTATTCCAAAAGTTGTATATCACATGAGTTGATATTTTTTTAAAGAAATGAGACAATATAATTATAAGGGAAGGAATAATGCAATGTATGAATGAATGATTTAACTATGATGCATGCACGCTCCATATGTCCTCACGACCTAATAATCTAACGTGCTATGTGTGGCATACATCGTTCTCTCGTGTGCGCAGTTAGTGTACCTGTAGAAAATTCATTTCATCCCAAGTCCCACATGAATGCAATTCAACGTAAAAACTCATGCACCTTTCGAACAAGGTGAAAACACTGATTACTCACACACCCGCCATCTATGTATATCCCCAAATATACATACATGTAGGTGCACGCTACCCAAATCATCGCAAGAAGATGACACCACCAGAAAATGGAAACCCAACATGGGGTACCTTCATATAAACATGTGTGCAACATGTAAATAATCCAGCACCAATAATCACTCCCATAGACTGGCATTGCATCCGATCATGCTCTCACATCTCACATTTACCAGGGCATAGAGGCAAAATGATCCATACATTACCACTCAAGCGAATGGCACCCATACGAATCCGTCATTGTATGGGCAACGGTGAAACAGAAAATATGATGCAATCCCAAGTTAGTACTTAAATAAGCCACCTGATTTCCTATTGGGCATAAAGGATATGATCACTTGCACACTCTTAATTTTTAAAACCATATATTCAAATACCTATATATAGCTATAAGTTTGCAATTACTTTTTTGTAAACCAAAAACTCTTTTGTTTTAAATACTTATGAACAGTAATACACTGAACCTTGCTCTGATGCCAACTGTCATAGAACCGACCAATTTACTAGAGGACAAGTACTTGAGACCTAATAAACCCGATAGTCATCCAGAAATCTTGAAGGTTCCAAACATTTCCATTACAGCTAAGATCGTAATAAGTTCGACAATCCCGTCCACATATTACATAAAGTTCGCTCATAGTTTAACACATCAGAGTTCAAATAGAGTTATTACAAACCAAGTTTAAATTTGAAATAGCGGAAGAAAATTTAGTTCAAATCCACACACACATTTCGAAATACAGTGCCAGGTCCATGGTTAATATAACAAAAGCATAGTAATAAGACAATATAGAGTGATCGTGCCCAAGGTCTAGTCATCTCCCACTGTGAGATATAAACAGTTCTAACAATAGCCATAGTACATCTCACCATCTGCAACAACATGGGAAATAAAACCCTGAGTATAAGAAGGTACTCAGCTAGACTTACCCATCATAAACTAAAAATAAATTGACTCCAAGGATTATGTAAGGCTATATAAGTGGGATAGTTGACTCATTTATTTGCAGAAAAAGCTTGAGCTTATAATGATAAATATTAACCTTTTAGCTGTGCATTTTAAGTCATTAGCCTTATCATGCTACATTAGCACCTCACTAAACAAGCATGGTATAAATTGTTCAGCAAGAAAGTAACCACTTCAGGTTGAGCATCTTTCAGCATCAACATCATAACCATCTTAGCTCTTTGTTCAAGTTTTTACTACGATGCCGCTGCTCAAGTCAAGTGCTCACTATCCAGGAACGATGGCAATACGAATTGATTACTAACCAGCTGGCAAAATATTCCCCACACAAACCACGCTCACCAGCCACGGCGAGTTGTAGGTCACCAATTGTCCATTCAGGTAAAGTCACAAGTTCAACAGGTACCATCGTACCCGGGGACCGCCCAGCTACCAGCAGGGCGCACCACACTATATTCAGGCCTTACCACCGTGCCCCCGTGGCCCCGCGTCATCTCCAATACGATGCGTACAACAGGTCGATTCCCGGCCCAAACAAACTTACGGCTTCACGGTCGAAATGACTTATCCGTCCAGCTAAATGTGGGGCATGCGTTCTATATGACTTGAGGACGTACAACGGATGCGGCCCTAGTTTGACACGGATGGGATAAACAACCCAGAACCTCTAGTTCTGTCTACAACACCACTCCCGCCCGATCTTGATTTATTATCTCCACATGGTTATTCATGATAACAATATAACCAACCATCTGAGTCATCACCTATAGCTCATGGATGATAGGAAATCATCCGACTTTTACCGATCTACTTTAAGCAGGGCTAAGCAGATAACGATCCTGAACCTAACAGGGTAAAAAGTATATCATGGTAGACAAGGGATATAAGTAATGCATCAACGATATCAAGCAACGCCTGTAAACTTAATGCATAAAATAAGTAAAGGATGCAAGTTAGATATTTGCAAACCACATGAAGAAATGCTCCGTAGCTTGCCTTTCAGGAACGAGCTAGGTTGGCGGTCAGGACACTCCGGCAGATCAACTTCTGGCTCCTCTCCCTTGGTTGCCTCCTGCACCAGGGCTCCCTGCTGGTCGTCCTCTACTTGCTCTCTGGGAACTACTGGCGTCATGTTTTGCAGCAATCCTGTATGATGCATTGGTGCGTATGAATATAAGGAATGCACGGGAAATACAAATGACAAAAGGTGATGATGAATGAGTGCAAAACATTAACATCATCTAATAAATATTTATTATAAGCACATGTCATCTACTACATTCTCTTCTATAAATACCCTATACAAGCATCACAATAATTATTGACTTGCCCACTTTTAAAAGGAATTAAAGAAGAACATACATTCTGCACACAGATCTGAATAAAATCAACAGCGCTAACAGATTATACATTTTACAAGAATAGAAAGAAACATCATTAATAGCATAAAATAATAAAGCAAGGCACTAATAAGTATATAATTTAATAAGGATAAAACTGCATCAGGTAATTAGACTGCCCGAAAATTCTACAAAAATTATAGAAGCTTAAGCATGCATAACATAGCCTACCATGAAATTTTTAGGATAAAAAAGTAAGTACTTTAGTCTACACAAAAATGACAAGGCAGCACAATAAATAGGCATAAAATACTTTGCACAGAGAAAAGTGTCAAACAACAGATCTCAGAATATGATTAGCTACTTATTAGCATAAGAACAACCTAAAAAATTATCATACACAAATTCTTTATATATTATTTATTATGCATTTCTAAACATACAAGGTAAAGAGCACAATGAATAAACATAGGAAGAATTACACATGGAAAGTAAACTTTTTCCATAGATTAAGTATGGTATAAGAAGACTAACAAAATTGGAATCGCAGTTTTCTGAGCAACCGAGAATTACTTATGCGTTTCTAAACATAAAAGCATTTAATAGGAATAAATAAAACTATAAATAAAAGCATCACAAATAGATATCATCATAAGAAAAATGCTGGAACTTGAACCAACTTGTTCGGACAAATATTGGAGATATGAAAATAACAAGATCAACACTCTTTTCTGGAAATCATTTTCCAAAAAAAGACATTTTACATCGGGGCCCCTGAACTTTCTAGAAATCTACTAAGCCCAGATCTAAAAAATTTCTCTAGCTATCTTGCACCTAGATCCACAAAGAGTAATGAATTTGCATTTTGGTCCCTCCCTGCTTCTCACTCACGGAACAAAGCAGGGGAACGGCCGCTGGCGGGCGGCTCCTTGCCGGCGGCGAGCATCTTCGGCCAAACCAACACCACCAGCCGAATCTAATCAATGATGCGAACTCATAGGTACCCGAATCCAAAGCTATTGTGAAGGATCTCCCCGGCGGCCATGCACGCCGGCGGACGACGACGGCGGTCGGTGGTGCGCCGGCCACATCGGACCACGGCGAGATGCAAGAACTAGCGTATGAGCATCGTGACGTCTAGACTGTGCGGATACACAAGAAAAAGGAAGAAAAAGATGGCTGGACAGACTTCCGCGCGAGCGGCCGACGAGCGGCGGTGCTATCCGCGGTGGCGACCCAGAAATCCGACGAATCGAGCGGTACACTGCCAAATCAAGTTCATCTACTCATTAACCACGTCCTAGGGACCAAGAAACATATGACTAGGAAGGAAAAATGGGATGGGGATCACTGGCCACGGCGGACTGTGCGGCAGTCATGGCGGCGGGACCGGCAAGGAGGAAGAAGAGGTCGATTCGGCCACTACCTTTGACGATTCGAGCTGTGGTTGGGACGAAAAGGTGGACTGGAGTGAGGCAAAGCGATTGGCTGGAGCGGATTTGGAATGTGGCGGCTCAAATGGTGGTGGAGCGGTGAACTCCGGCGGCGGCAATGGAGCTTTCCCCTGAGCTCGCTTGAGCTCTGGAGAAGGAAATGAGGATGGGGAGGAACGTCTGGTGGGCAGGTGGGAGGAGTTAAGGGGCGGCGCACTCAGGTGCATTGAAGTGGCCTCAATGGCTCGAGCGGCCAGCCATGACCCAGCTTCTGTCCATGGCAAGCGCGTCGCGCGCGAGCAGAGGAGCGAGGCGCCTTGGTCGGGTGAGTGGAATCGGTGCAAGCTGAGCGGGCGACGCGGCTGTTTGCTGTACGGGTCTGGCGGCCACAAACCATGCAGCAAGATGCGCTGGTGTATAGATGCCACGCGATCGACGTCGGTCTGGACACAGGGTCCACATGTAGAAGAAAGACTGGAGGGAGAGGCCGACAAGTGGGTCCCACCCCCATTCAAAATTGAAATGAAAACATTTTGCTCTATAATTCAAAAAGTAAGCCAAATTTGGAGAAACTTTCAAAAGATGAAATGTTGATCTCGACGAGTAGAACATTTCACCTTTAACTATCAAAACCTAATTTGGCCTGGACATTGAAGTACAAAATTTGGAATTCAAACATATTTTTAAATAAAAGAAAAACCCTATTTTATAAACTATTTTTGGCATTTTTGAACCACTTCCATGCATTTTTAAGAGATGACATAAAAACAAGTTTTGATCCAAATAAAATTATCTACCAACTTCATTTAACATTCACCCACAAACAAGCAACTAGCATGCAGTTCTAGTTCAAACCAAAACAAGCACTATTTGGACAATTCAAAGCAATTATCGATTAAAGCCAAATGAAGCTAAGTGACCAACATAGATATTGATCCAAATAGAATGCTAAACTTTTCAAGGCACAACTAGAGACTAAAAATATTCCATTGCAACCATGACCAAAATAATCTAGCATTTAGGAAACTATTTTAAATAAACAAGCAAGTTGCACACTAGCATTTCATGTTAAGTAAATGACTATGCAAATGAGATGATTATGCTCCTGATATGCAATGTGATCCAATCTTAACACCATGGGTGTTACACTTTATGTCACCCAAGTTACCTCGAGTAGCTTCACCATGGCCCCCACTAGCTCAAATATCATTAGTTCCTTTTAGTGAGGGCCTATACAATCATGAGGGAGACCTGTTGGAAAACCAAAGGTCACCATGGAGGCCATGGTTTTTGAGGCAGAGCTCTACCATGCCTTTGATGCCCACCTTTTGAACCACAAGTGTTGTTGGCGGTAAGCTGCGACAAGGGATGTCATTTTCTTCCGTTGTTCACTTCAGAGGAGAAGAAGTAGTTGTAGAACTCCATGAGCTCGCCCAAAGACCATTGTTGGCATTTCTTAGCGTAATCACTAGGATTGCAAAGTCCTTGGCAATGTCACTAGAAACACCAGTAGGTATTCTGCAATGTTTACAGAACAAGTCCACAAGCGTACGGAAATACCGTTATAGCATTTCACCCGGAAGTATTTAGGGTGTCATTATTTATATTTTCCCAAAGGAAGACATGTAAAAGAGGGACATGGTCAAGATAACACGAATGCATAATAGACCAATGTTCATAATAGGGATAAACATGATAGATACATGGATAACTGACACACACACTCAAGCCAAACTCAAAGATAAAGGTAAAACAAACAATAAAAAACAACCTAAACTAGAGCAGGCATTCCTAGATACTTATGTCAAGATAGCAGAATCATACAAAAACATGCTTGTTATATAGGGTCAGAGATTCTAAGGTAAGATAGTCTGGCCACTGCAGATCTACTTTGGGCACCGGCTTATACCTGGTTTGTCAGGTACCTCCGGCTTACATCTCTACGCCAAACACGGACGTGGGGGATTACAAGGGACGGATGGGACAAGGTCACTCCCCACCGCCTACCACCTCAACCATACGTGAACGAGGCAAACACAGGTAGACGTTAGCCTAGACGCCAAATCTATGCTAACCTCTACTACTCTAGCATGATTAAGGGTTGCCTGACTAGGAGGGCCCTTCCACCAGAGCAAATGCCACAAGGACGAACAACGATCCCACAAACTAACTTTGACCAAGGCTAAATTAGAGTAGAACCCATCACCTCAACATAGCTCTATGTCTAAACATGTATGTATGATAGATTTAGCATAAAGTTCTATGCGCATAAGAACTTAGCTCTAGTTCTAGAACATAACTATATAATAAGAACAAGAACAAAAGGGAACCACAAATGTACTCATATCGAGATTGCTCCCAAAGGTTCAAGCTCTCCAATGAAGCTTACCTTGCTCCAACTAGCTACTATTATGACTACATCCTAAAACTACTAGAAAGATACAAGTGAGGGAGAGAGTCTCTTCTTGTGTGGTGTGTGTTGATAATGGAGCTCTCCCCATCTATTTATAGCTCCACTAGGATGGTTCGACGCTGGTAAATTAGGAAGCACCCTGAAACTACCTCAAGGAACCACCTATGCACTTTCCAAACAAAGCTAGGCCTGAGATCGAATAGGATTGGGGCGCACGCCCCTCCCCTAGTGTGCACCAGGTTTTTGGCTTAGCTGGGCCTCATCGTTTGCAGGTGCGTGGCCTCATTGTTAGTTTTCCAATTCCTGGTGGATGGCCCAAAATAGAGTACGTATGAGTGAGTCATGGCCAAATTACTTAGGCCTACTCCTGCAGCCCGAGTTGGAGTTGGACCGGGTTTTAGGCTTCACTTCTTGGGTTCATGCATGGGCCTGGGCCTTGGGTGCATAGTGGATCAACCCTAGTTTGATCCGATGTTGGTCCTTTTTCTATTTCTCCTTGATGTGGAGTGCCTTCCTAAATTGCGCCATTTCATTATAACTCCTCTTGTAATTGGCTATGTGTCCTGCAAAGTGATAATTCTCCAATACAAGTGGAATCCGGTCAATAATAAATGTATATGCGTGTAGACACATGTAGTTCTCCCTTCTTTGGATTATTATTGGTAGTATAAAATCATCGTTAAGGACCACCAATGAGCCATTGAGATATGTCGAGGATGACTGTTTGAGAAGAGAGTCATGAAGAAGGTCCTTAGTGCGGTTTGCACACTTAGAGACAACAATGGGGCATGAGGACCTCCTCCTTTGACCTCTGAACTTTTCTTAACATTCCATAGCATAGCACATGGCCTGATTCGTTGGCACGACGAAATCCGACCCAAATAGGGGGTTGGCCAACCCCTTCTTTGGCGGCCAACGGGAACACAAGTTTGCAGAAGTACATGTTCAACAGAGGAGATTCAAATGGCAGCAATGGGCAAGCCCAAATGGGGTCGGTCGACCCCACCTTGGAGCCCTAGACCCACCAGTCAGCATCCACTCATCGTCTACATGCCTCCTGACTGGTTCACCACTTCTACTCTCCCTCTGTTCTTTCATTTTTACTTTTATCTTTTATTTGCTTACATGAAATCAAATAAAATAAAACAAGAAGACTTGCATCTAAAAAAAACATGGCATGATTTATGACATTTAAAGGGTAGAAACATCATAAAGTGAGCATCACAAAGTAAGCGTCACAAAGTCTAATTCTTGCATATGCTTATACTTGTGGGTCACATATCTTGATAGGAATATCATATTGACTTGGTTGTTGACAAATGTGATATAATTCTTAGCTCATGATTCATACCCTTCCTATTCAAAGTGCTTGGAGATTTATTTTTAAAAATGTCATAAAACCATCGTGTCACTCAATAGTAAGAAAATTCCTACCAAAGCCATATATGTTCATACATTGTTCAAAACCCTTCTATATATGCTACTTGTACTTGTGTTGAGTTTGGTCAAACCTTGTCGACCCTAGTTGAGAATTATTTCATAGTTCCAAGATCAAGATCACATACACGCCACATATACACATGCTGCTTCTACACTAGAAGTACAGATAAACATGCACCCATCCATCCACCAAAAATATGCCAACTCTTATCCTGAGAGTTGCGCATCCTTTCTGCCAAATAAAAATGCCGACTCTTATCCTGAGAGTCGTTCATTCCCTATGCAAAAATTTACTCCCTGCATTCGCAATCATGACATCTCTCCATTCAAAAGTTCTTCATATGCTAATAAAGGATATGGGCTATGCTAAAAAAACTATGCCAAGGGGCATGAGAGATGTAATAAACAAACAAGAAAAAAATGTTCTACCAGTTCAAAAAAATAGATATATGATCGTATAGCCCATATTCCTCCAAGAGTTCCATTCAATCCAATAAAAGAGAGTCATGATGCATGGAGTGCCAAAAATACTTAGAATTAGGATTCCATTCCATCATTCTCCACACACTTGCACATCTTTATCTAAGATTATGACATTCTTCTCCTTGGATCCTTGTTTTGACTTTACAATAGATGCAATGCAAGTATGCTATCTTGTTTATCCCTGCCTGAGCCCTACATAAGCCTGATAGATGTAGGATGAAACAAAAGAAGGAAATCTTATGCTATGCCTTGGTGAGGAATCATATACTTACTGAGTGACTTGAGAATACTATTTGAGGAGTAAGAATGAACTATGTGCTTTCTTTTTATACCATTGTCAAAAACTCTAAGTACTAAGGGTATGAAAATGGGAAGATGACTTTGCTTTGAGAACTATTTCATTTTTCAACATCTGAAGGATATATGCTAGACAGTACCCCATAACCCACTTGTAGGAGATATGTCTTGAGTAAAGCTTTGTGTTTGATAATATCTTAAAGATGTCATAAATCATATGTTATCTTTCTCTCTAACCTTTGCTCGAGGAGGAGCAAAGACTTAAGTGTGGGGGATCTTGTTGATAGTAGTTATACCATATTTTTACCACATCAAAACTGTCAACAAGACATTCTTTCTAGAAGGAAACCATCAAACACATAGTGACCTAGGTAAAATAACTTGGTTCCACATGTACTTGTCATTATTTGGTTGCAGCACTCAGAACAGGTACTTTTTAGCATCTGAAAGCTCCATATGTAGGTTGGGAAACCAACCAAACATGGCCAATTGAAAAACCAACTTCACATTCATCAATATCATAGCATCTGGAGACAATGGGAAAATATGAGCATAAAAGTGGGGTCAGCCGACCCTACCTTGGTGGGCCTAGCACCACCATTGTGCTTAGAACTACATGTAGAAATCACCTACAAAGATGTGCCTTTAGTTCCACCAAAGGGGGGTTGGCAGACGCCCCTCTGGGACCTTCCCAGACACTGCCAGTCCACCAGGATCCTCCCAACAGAGTCCCAAGCAAGTGCCACCGTTGGAGCGAGAAACGGTAGAAATTAATACCGAATGCGAGGAGATTGATGATGTTATCTATGCTCCTTGGGAACCTTTGATGTGATAAATGACAATTAAGTTTGTCACCGGTGTGCGAGGCTGGTTTTGCTTGGAGTTCATACTGGTGAAGTTCATTTTGAGTGCCTGGCACTATCGAGTTCGGTAGATTATAGCTATTTATTGGTTTTTCGATTAGGAAACGTTGTCCCCCCTTTAACAGAGCCGATAGCAACTTAGCTTGACTGTAAGAATCATTGGTTTTTACATTCAGTTGACAAGTTCATTGATTATAAAATGGTTGGTTGGCTTAGCCATTTGTTAGTGTTGCCCATACTTGCATTTTACCGATATAGGCAATTCGTTCATATACCCTACAAAGATTCTTTTTGAGCTGGTCGGGTAACAAACATTTATCACTTGCATCTGCATTTGCCCGGGTGTCACGAGTGCGGACAGCTCAGGATGATGAGATGGCTGCGCCTAAGCATGCATTGTTGCAGGACCAAGCATTCCTGTGGTGTCGGATGCATAAGTTGCACAGGCCAACCGTGAAACCGATGCTCCTGATGCATCAGCAGTGCACTTGATCTTCTAGCTCACGTTGCCAATCACCATTCGATGGCTCTGCTGATGCACTCGGCGGTGGCAAATTTTTGTTGATATGCTTGCATCTATGCCTTTGCAACTGGACTTTGTGCTCTTACTGTGCACCGATGCCTTCCTGTTCTTTCCTGGCTGAGGATTCGGCTTTGAGTACTTGAGGAACTCCTTGTTGATGGTTTGGAAGTGGAACAAGAATTGGTCCATCTGGTTCTTGCATTCTTGATGCCTCCTAAGCCTAATCTAAGAGCTAATGGAGAGGCCACATTGTGGTGCTATGGTTTTTGGGGTGGGAGCCCCTTCTTTTATAAGGTGTTACTGGTGTCCCTAGGGCCTTTTGTTAGGTGAGGCTTATGTAAATTATCAATAGGGAATGTACTATTTTTGTATGATAGTTGGTGGGCATTTAAATTCCTTCCTTGTGATGCAACAGTGACTATGTTGATTGTTTCCTATTGTCTGACAGGAATGGATGCATGTGCATGAATGAATGCATGATGTGTTTAATCGATGGGATTGTTTTCCCACTATGGCTTTTTGGCTCTATGTTGGAGTTGTCATTTTGACCCTCCTTCGCTTGCAGCCTTTGGGTTGTCGAGTTGCTTGCAAGTCTGAGTTATTTACCAAATATCCATGGCATGTTTTGCGCCTTATGTTTTTAGTCTTCTACATAGTCTATAATTTTGTTGGGGACATAATGTAGAAATAAAGTGTATTGGGGTATAAATGGCTACCTTGTTAAAAAACCTCATTTCCAGAGTGTCAGGCTTCCCCTTGAGGAAAAAGAGCGCATGCCACCGAATATCAAAGTTTACGGTAATTACGTAAAATTATTACAGACCTGACTAGGGCCTAATTTGACTATGGACAGAATGGCAGAGATTATCGGCATTCCATGTGCGAGACGATTCAATTCCTTGGTCATTCATAAGCATGTAGACACCCGGCCAGATCATCTTGGCGATGACAAATGGGCCATACCATTGGGATTGTAACTTCCCTTGCTTATCTGGATGCCGAATAAGCACCATGTCCCCTGGGTTGATGTTCTTGTGTAGTACTTTTTTGTCTCTCCAACTTCGGGCTTCTTGATGATATTTGTCAAGTTGCCCTACTGCTTGCAACATGGATAGTTCTATTGTTTCGAGTTTGACATATCTCTGGATTGGCGTGGTAGCTGCTACCTTAGTTCTGAATGATCTGAGTTTCATTTCTTCTGATGTTATTGCGTCATCACCGAATAGCTGATGGAAAGGTGTGATTTCCGTTGTCCTTGTCTCAGAGATGTTATGTGCCCATACTGCTGGTGTTAGCTCTTTTTCCCATTTGCCTTTTGCTTTGGTGTCGTCAAGCTGTTTAGATATAGTGCTGAATATCTCACCATTGGCTCTTTCAACTGCACCATTTGATTCCGGGTGGTTCACGGAAGCAAATGATAGCTTAATTTTGAGTTCTTGGCATAAATTTTTGAATTATAATGAATCAAACTATTTGCCATTGTCAACTGTGATGTACGCTGGAACTCCAAATCGGCAGACAATTCTTTGCCATACAAAATTGATTAGGGTACCAGAAGTTATCTTTGTGAGTGCCTTTGCCTTAGTCCATTTTGTGAAGTATTCTAGTGCCACTGCCACATATTTCAAGTTGCCAGGCACTGGTGGTAAAGGTCCAACTATGTCAACTCCATAACACTATAGTGGCCAGGTTGGATATATGGCTATAGTGGGGTTTGCTGGTGCGTTCTTCTTTTTTCAAACATCTGGCAACCTCAACAGGTGCGGGTGATTTCTTCTACATCTTGGACTGCCATTGGCCAGTAGAACCCCTGCCTCATAGCTCTATGCGCTATTTCATGGTAGCCTCTATGAGCACCACAGGTTCCGGCATGTATGTCGGTGAGTAGCTGAAGTCCTTCCGCTCTGCTGATGCACTTCAACATCAGAGCAAAAAATGCCTCTCTTGTACATGTTCTCCCCCATGATTGTGTATTGCTTTGTCCTAGAATCCATTTAGTGCTAGGCTTTCATGTCGATCGGTTCATAGGTATTCGTTAGATAAGCCCATATCAGTTCTCTCCAGTCATCGCATGCAATTGCATGTATCACTGCTGGTGAGTATTCTTCCTCCTTGATGCCCTTGATTGTTAGCTCCTGATAGAAGACATCTGGTGATAGGGGCATGCCAGAGGCGGCCAACTTTGCTAACTCGTCAGCTTCTTTGTTTTCAGTTCTTGGTATATATTTCAGGATGAAACCCGTGAAGTGCTTCTCCATTCATCTCACTGCTGCTAGGTATTTTATGAGCTCCGGCTCTTGCTGTGTAATATTTTTTGATGTGTCCCACTACCACTTACAAATCTAACTTGATGATACATCTACTTACTCCTAGGTCTCTCAATTTCCTGAGGCCCAAGAGTACCGCCTCATATTTGGCGATGTTATTTATGGTGAGGAATTGTAGCCTTGTAGCATATCACACCATTGGTCCTGTTGGTGGAGTTAGAACTGCTGCTATTCTAGCCCCCACGGAACACCACAAACCATCGGTGTCTACTGTCCATAATGGTTCTTCGAATTGAAAGGTTGTCAGATCGGCTCGTGGTGTCCAATCTGCTATGAAATCCACAAGTACCTGCGACTTGATAGCAAAGTGATGCTCGAAGTCTATCACAAACTCATTGAGTTCTGCTGCCCATTTGTTGGGAATATGCCCTAGAGCTAATCATGTAGATGATGATATTCCGATTGTATCCATGATTGATGAAGTGTTCATTGAATATCCATTATAGACAACTTGTATTGATAGGAAATTATTTGAATTGTTTGTGGAACTCAATTACTTGAATGATTATTCCAAAGTTGTCCCTAGTCGGCGTTCTTATGAGAACACACTTGAATATTAGACCAGCACATGTATTAGTTGATGGCTATGTTTCACAAGTCATAGACATGGAGATATTAAACTAATATTATGGGCACATGTGAGACATATAGGCTGGACTGACCCAACATGAGAAAGTCTCTATTCACATCATGTACGTTATGTCCCTAGACCTAAGATTGTGATATGTACTCAAGAAGTGAAACGGCCTACTTAGGGACTATCAAACGCTACTCCGTAACTGGGTAGTTATAAAGGTGTTCTTCGGGTGGTCGGGAAGCATGCTATTAGACATAGACAATCAAGATGGAATTTGCCCCTCTCTACGCAAGAGAGATATCACTGGATCACTCAAGTGATTGGATCAACAAATGCATGGCCGTGCTTGGGTTAAGTGTTAACCCACGAGTTGAACCATATATCGAGTGGCAAAGGGAATAACTTGTATGTGGTCGTAGTGGTTCGTCTGATATGATCTTTGCGTGCACATAGGAGTTGTCACGCCTTGCTAGAGGCCGCTATCAACTATTGGGCGAGTAAGAGTATTCGGCCCATGTCAATGTGTGTGTGAACCCATAGGGTCGCATGCTTAATGGGCTGGAAGCCTAATTTGGGTTGGACCTGAATTAGACAAGGCTTAGGGTTACTAATGGGCCTTCTGCTCCTCGTGGACCTAGCTGTCCGAAGGCGCATCGCTTCTTCCCTGCATGTGTGGGATTCCTTGAAGGTGCTGCATCTGGAGCACTAGGACGAACCGCACGAAGGGGTTGACATGACAGACGACCATGCAACTGCACTACCTGCTGCAACGCGTATGACTACATCAAGTCATCTTCCGCTGCACCTGCACGTCTAGTGGTAATCCTGTAACCTATAACTAGCAGTAGATCCTGGTTTATGAGGTCGAAAAGTTTTGTTTTCTGGCTAGCGTAGCACCCTCATAACCCTACAGCGGTATCAGAGCCGTAGCTGTTCGTTATAGGTTCGGTTTATGGCATATAGATGATATGCAAACATAGTAGATGCGATCTGCTAGTCTTTTTTCACGGTTTGATTAGATCAATTTGTGAAACAGGGTGGTAGATGGAAACTCAATCTATTTTCGTGCTCTTAATGCGTGGCCGTGTAACGATCTACTCATACCGGTCCATTTAATCCGCCACCTGAGTTAAATGATACACGTAAGACCATACATGTTGGGCATAGATCAATGGGATTGATCTAGTGAAAATAGACGGACTCCAATTGGTTCGGATTCAGGTTGAGGAGATCAATCTCATGAGATTTTCATAATGATTTCATAGATGCGATCTGTGTAATCCGGTTTGGTGGGACCGCCGTTGCTACCTATCGTAGCACATAGAATCGTCCTACGCCTAACTTGTTTTTGCAGGGTATGATGTGATTGGTATCGCCCATGTGTATGTATGTAATTCATTCATGGCCTGCGTGTCATGTAAGCAACATGGCTGGAGCCATATGTGTTGCCATTTGATGTATTGTCCTGCACGCCGTCTTGTGATCTTGCTACTATGTAATTAGTATAGCTTGCAGCAAGATAGTTCTTGGAAGACTTATCACAAGAAGGATGGCACACATGGATCGTGGAGATGGAGATCACCATGATGGGCAAGTAGATGGAGATGGAGATCACCATTCATTAAAGGGCTATACCATGTCACTATGTGTGAATGTGATTCTCATTATTTGTTCTACTTTCACATGCTATTATGTTTTGTCTACATGAGTGTGGTAGTGAAGTAGAATGATCCCTCAACAATGTTTAAGTTGAATGCTTCCCCAAACCTTGCACTATAATAAGTCTTGTACAATCGGTGGTGGGTCTATGAAATTAGGGTGCCACTGGTTTTCCTCGACTAGGCAGGTTCGTATTGGATATTTACTACAAGAAGGTTTGGTTACTTGAACAAGGTCATCCTAACGGTTAGGGATCTTGAAGCTTGGAAAGGTTGAGTGCTTGGCATAGGGATGCTAGCCCAACAACAAGAGTCATATGAGATATGATTAGCAAGGTGTTGCTTACCGATCTACCATGTCTTCTAGCGGTGATGCTAAAGCCCACTAGTTGACTTGTTAGTTGTGTGTCTTGAATCACTAAGTATCAATTGAGGGATATTGATTTTAGTGGGAGCACATTCTATTTGATATAATTTACTCCTTCATGGATACATTGTCTTAGTATTTTGCATTACTTTTGTTGTAGATGGCCGCTCGCAATCAACCATTTTCTTTGTGTACAATTCTTGAGAAAGATAAGTTGAATGGAACAAATTACGCAGATTGAATCCACAACCTGAGAATTGTTCTCAGGGCTGAGAAAAAGGAAGATGTTCTAGACACCCCATTACCAGATGAGCCTGAGGAGAGTGCACCTGTTGCTGAGAAAAACACTTACAAGAAAGCATGTGATGCGGATCTTGAAGTGAGTTGTCTCATGCTTGCTTGTATGGGACCTGATCTGCAGATGCAGTTCAACAACAATCATTTAGCGAACGATATGATCAAGGTGCTTGAAGATATGTTCCAAACTCAAGCGTGGACTAAAAGGTTCAATGTCTCTAAGGCGCTTGCTGAAACCAAGCTAGCAGAAGGCGCAGCTGTAGGACCACATGTAATCAAGATGGTTGGTTACACTCAGAGGTTGGAGAAGCTGGGCTTCCCAATTGGCCAAGAGTTGGCTACTAATTTCATTCTTGCATCGCTTCTGGCTAGCTATGGAAACTTCATCTCGAACTACCATATGCATAGAGTAGAGAGGGGCTTGAATGAACTATGTGGCATGCTGAAAACAGCAGAGGCCGACATCAAGAAAGGTGCCGGCAGTAGTCAAGTGTTGGCGATCCAGAACTGACCTCGTTTTAAGAGGAAGGGAAATTCTTAGAGGAAGAAGAAGGGCAAGGCTAAAGATGAGATCTCTAAGCCAAACCCATCTGCTGCCAAGGCTAGACCATCTGCAAATTCAGACTGCTTTTATTGTAAGGGGATAGGTCATTGGAAAAGGAATTGCAAGGAGTACCTGGCGTCCTTAGAGAAGGATGGCGGTGGTAAAGGTATTACTGCTACTTGTACCCTTGTTGTTCATGTTACAAACATTTTTCTTGCCAACTCATATATCAATTCCTAGGTATATGATACCGGATCAGTTGCTCATATTTGCAATACGATGCAGGGAATGATAAGAAGTAGAAGCGTAGAAAAGGGAGAGGTTGACTTCCGCGTGGGCAATAATGCAAGAGTTGCTGCGTTGAACATCGGGACGATGCAACTTCACCTGCCATCAGGATTTATCATGGAATTGAATAATTGTTATTTTGTTCCTAGCTTAAGTCAAAACATTGTATCACCTTCATGTTTGATGAAGGATGGTTATTCTTTTGTGACTAAAGACAATGGTTGTGTGATCTCCAAGAATGACATGTTTGTGGCTTTTGTATCCATTGTGAATGGGTTATTTATTTTAAATCTTGATGATGCACCTGTCTGTAATATAAGTGCTAAAGAGCCTCGGCTTAATGAGTTAAGTCCTACCAATATGTGGCATTGTCGCTTGGGTCATATAAGTGAGAATCGCATGAAGTGGCTCCATGATGATGGTCTTCTAACTTTATTTGATTTTGAATCATACGAGGCATGTGAGGCTTGCATGCTAGGCAAGATGACCAAGGCGCCATTCAAAGGATTTCCTGAGAGGGCATCTGACTTGCTAGAACTTGTACATACTGATGTATGTGGACCAATGAGCACGATAGCTAGAGGCGGATTTCAATACTTCATAACTTTTACTGATGACTTTAGTAGATATGGATATGTATACCTAATGAAGCATAAGTCTAAAATATTTGAAAAGTTCAAAGAATTTCAGAAAGAAGTAGAGAATCAACGTGGCAAGAAGATCAAGGCCTTGTGATCTGATCGTGGAGGTGAATATCGAAGTCACGAGTTTAGCAATCATCTTAAGAGTTGAGGAATTGTCCCACAGCTTACGCCACCCGGAACGCCTAAGAGAAACGGTGTGTCTGAGCGATGTAATCGGACCTTGTTGGACATGGTTCAGTCTATGATGAGCCAGTCGGACCTACCTTTATCGTTTTGGGGATACGCTCTAGAAACAGCCACTTTCACATTGAACAGAGTACCATCTAAGTCCGTAGTTAAGACACCATATGAGATGTGGACTGGTAAGAGTCCCAGTTTATCTTTTCTAAAAATTTGGGGTTATGAAGTTTATGTCAAATGACTTACATTAGATAAACTAACACCCAAATCGGACAAGTGCTTTTTCGTGGGATATCCGAAGGAAACTTTAGGGCATTATGTCTATAACTGGTCAGAGGGCAAAGTGTTTGTTACTCAAAACGGTGTTTTCTTAGAGAAAGAGTTTCTCAAAAGAGAAAAGAATGGGCAAAAGGTGTATCTTGAAGAAGTTCAAGATGAGCCAGTAGGGACTGACTCTACGAGTGATGCTAATGTAGCAAATCAAGTTTAGACACCCGTAGTAGTGGAGACACCACCACAACCACAAAGATCAGCAAGACTTCACGCATTGCGTGAGGATTTGTTATTGTTAGACGATGACAAACTTGCAGATTATGTGGAAGCTATGATGGATCTAGATTTTGAGAAATGGCAAAGTGCCATGAGATCTGAGATAAATTCCATGGGAGATAATCAAGTTTGGAACTTGGTTGACCCGCTTGATGGGGTTAGACCCATAGAGAGCAAATGGATCTAAGAAGAAGAAAGATATGGACGGAAATGTTCACGTCTATAAAGCTCGACTTGTCGCAAAAGGTTTTCGGCAAGTTCAAGGAGTTGACTACGATGAGACATTCTCACCGGTAGCGATGCTTAAATCTATTCGGATCATTCTAGCAATTACTGCATATTTTGATTATGAGATATGGCAGATGGATGTTAAAATAGCCTTTCTAAATGGGTATTTAGAAGAGAACATGTATATGATACAGCCCAAAGGTTTTGTTGATCCTAATAATGCTAGAAAGATATGCAAGCTTAAGAAATCCATTTATTGGTTAAAGTAAGCATCTCGGAGTTGGAATCTTTGTTTTGATGAGGTCGTCAAAGGGTTTGGCTTCTATCAGAATGAAGAAGAACCTTGTGCTTACAAGAAGGAAAGTGGGAGCGCTGTTGTGTTTCTGATCTTGTATGTGGATGGCATATTATTGATTGGGAATGATATTCCTATGTTGCAATCTGTAAAGGCTTCACTGAATAATAGTTTTTCTATGAAGGATTTAGGAGAAGCAGCATACATCTTGGGAATTAAGATCTATAGAGATAGGTCGAGAAGGCTAATAGGATTAAGCCAAGACACGTACATTGACAAGGTGTTGAAATGGTTCAACATGGAACAGTCCAAGGAAGGGTTCTTGCCTATGTCACATGGTATGTGCTTTAGTGACAAGCAGTGTCCTTCATCAGATGAAGAGCGCAACCGCATGAGTAAGGTTCCATATGCTTCGGCCGTTGGTTCCATCATGTATGCCATGATATGTACTTGCCCAGATGTCTCATATGCTCTAAGTGTTGTGAGCAGGTATCAAGCCAATCCTGGTGAGAGTCACTGGACGTTGGTTAAAAACATTCTTAAGTACTTACGAAGGACTAAGGATGTGTTCCTATGGAGATGAGGAGGAGCTCATTGTAAACGGTTACACCGATGCTATCTTCCAAACCGACGGGGATGATTCACTATCTCAATCAGGTTTTGTGTTCACAATAAATGGTGGTGCAGTTAGCTGGAAAAGTTTCAAGCAAGAGATGGTGTCTGATTCTACAGCAGAAGCCAAGTACATTGCAGCTTCTGGTGCTGCAAAGGAAGGTGTTTGGTTGAGGAGGTTCCTCATTGAACTTGGTGTGTTTCTGAATGCGTCGGGCCCATCGAATTTACATTGTGATAACAATGGGGCGATTGCACAGGCTAAGCAGCCTAGGGATCACCAGAAGAACAAACATGTACTCTGAAAGTTTCATCTCATTCGAGAGTTTGTGAAATGAGAAGAGATCAAATTATGCAAAATACATACGGATTTGAATGTAGCAGATCCTTTGACAAAGGCTCTTCCACAGCCTAAGCATGAGGCGCACATGAGGTCTATCGGGATTAGACATCTAAGAGATTAACTCTAGTGCCAGTGGGAGACTGTTGGGAATATGCCCTAGAGCTAATCATGTAGATGATGATATTCCGATTGTATCCATGATTGATAAAGTGTTCATTGAATATCCATTATAGATAACTTGTATTGATTGGCAATTATATGAATTGTTTGTGGAACTCAATTACTTGAATGGTTATTCAAACTAATATTATGGGCACATGTGAGACATAGGCTGGACTGACCCAACATGAGAAAGTCTCTATTCACCTCATGTACGTTATGTCCCTAGACCTAAGATTGTGATATGTACTCAAGATGTGAAACGGCCTACTTAGGGACTATCAAACACTACTTCGTAACTGGGTAGTTATAAAGGTGGTCTTCGGGTGGTCAGGAAGCATGCTATGAGACATAGACAATCAAGATGGAATTTGCCCCTCTCTATGCGAGAGAGATATCACTGGATCACTCAAGTGATTGGATCAACAAATGCATGGCCGTGCTTGGGTTAAGTGTTAACCCACGAGTTGAACCATATATCGAGTGGCAAAGGGAATAACTTGTATGTGGTCATAGTGGTTCATCTAATATGATCTTTGCGTGCACATAGGAGTTGTCACGCCTTGCTAGGGGCCGCTGTTAACTATTGGGCAAGTAGGAGTACTCGGCCCATGTCAATGTGTGCGTGAACCCATAGGGTCACATGCTTAAGGGGCTGGAAGCCTAATTCGGGTTGGACCCAAATTAGACAAGGCTTAGGGTTACTAATGGGCCTCCAACTTGTGAGCTCATTAGGGACGCCTATATAAGCAAGGGAAAGGGGCACGGCTAGGGGTTACACGCCTTGAACAGCCGCCGTCGCCCTCCCTATGTTCGCACCTTCTGCTCCTCGCAGACCTAGCAGTCCAGAGGCACATCGCTTCTTCCCTGCACGTGTGGGATTCCTCGGAGGTGCTGGATCTGCAGCGCTGGGATGAACCACATGAAGGGGTTGATGTGACGGACGACCATGCAACTGCACTACCTACTGCAACGCATACATCTACATCGAATCGTCTTCCGCTGCACCTATGCGTCTAGTGGTAATCCCATAACCTGTAACTAGCAGTAGATCCTGGTTTATGAGATCGAAAAGTTTTGTTTTTTGGCTAGTGTAGCACCCTATAACCCTACGCCATTTTCCTATTCAGCCAAAGGCTGAGTGTCGTGGAATAGGGCCTCTAGTGGCTGAGCCGAATGCACTTTAATTCGGTGCGCTTGGAAGTAGTGCTTTAGCTTCCTTGATGCCATGACCACAGTGTATGCTATTTTCTCGAGCTCGATGTAGTTTAGTTTAGCTCTGGATAAGTCTTTTGATACAAAATAGATCGGGAACTGCTGCATTTTTTCATCTTGCTCCTTCTCTTCTGCTAGAAGAGCACTGACTGCCAATGGTGATGTCGCCAAGTAAAGAATGAGACTTCCTATGGTAATGGCTTTGATAGAGTTGTTAGCTTGGTGAAGTATCTCTTGAGGTCATCGAAAGCTTGATGCTGCTCTAGGCCCATACCAAAACCCTCAGTTTCTTTTACTGCTTTGAAGAATGGCATGCTTTTTTCAACTGATCTTGATATGAATCTACTTAATGTGGCTATTCTACCAGCAAGTTTTTGTACCTGCTTCTTTGTTTTTGGGGGCTGCATGTTGATTATTGCTGAAATTTTGTCTGGATTTGCCACAATCCCTGTTGCTGACACCAAGTAACCGAGTAACTTCCTTTTGCATATACCGAATATGCATTTCTCTGGGTTTAGTTTGAGTCCACTTGCCCTAAGGTTTGCAAATGTTTCTTGTAGATCTTCTATATGCATTTGCTTCCTATCTTTTTTGATGACAATATCAACGACGTAGGCGATGTTGGTGTTTGTTAACACAAATAGATAAATCCACAAGTGCATAGATACCATTGTAGCTTTCACCCAAGAGTATTCCAGGGTATCGTATTTATCCACAGGGAAGCAATGGTCAAAGATAGTGATAATGAACCATCATGTATCTACTATCTAGTATTCCAACTATTCTAAAATGGGCTAAGCGATATTTAAGACAGGATGACACCCAAGAGGTTCTACTCATGATAAGTAAATGCGTGAGTAGCTAAGAGGGATAGCACGGGAGTCTTATGGTACTTCTAAGCAAGCACAACTCTAGCTATGGATTATTATGATATATATGTACCAAGAAATAGAGGGATTCACATGCACTTCGGAGCGCACCCCCTCAGAACCCGCCACAGCAAATGGTTCCAACACAAAGCACCTGGAGCTCTACTACACAGACTAAACCTATCGTGATGGACTACATAGGCAAATAGGGCTGTCACCATCTATTGCTACCACCTTCGGAGATTTAGGAGTAAACACAGGTAAGCATATAGCCTAAGCACCACGCTCAATATATATACTTACTACTCTAATCGCATATGACTAATTAGAGCACCTTAACCGGGCGGTGTTCCCACGCAGGGTATAACCACACTAAATAAGGCCAATATGGTTATCACTAGAGCATAGCTAAAGGAAAAGACTATTACTTGAAGTAAAGACTTGGAAAAGTACTTGAAGAGAAAATAATATCTTTATTGCAATAGGAAAAGTGTTACTAGAGCGGTACAAGGCTATACCGACTCCTGAAGACTTCCTCCTCACTCTGAGCAGAGCTCCCACTAAGACTACTACTAGAGTTACATATTGAAGGGTAGAGAGAGAGCTCCTTCTTGGTGTGTGTCATAAATGAAGGATTAGGGACCTATTATAGTGATCTGGAAGTCAGTAGCTCTGGCCCCGGGGGCGGCGCCTTGGGTCCAGGGTGGGCGCCCTGGCTAGGGTAGGCGCCCTGGACACACCATCCACTCACACCGACCTTTGATCCAATGGCGATGGCTCACTCCCCCAAGTCGGTTGCATGCGAGATAAATCGGTTTGGAGTCGGTTCTAACCGACTTAGCCTCCTTGGGTGTATGACAATGGGCCCATGAATCCAAGTGACATCCATTGAGCGCCCTTAGATCAAACCAACTTGGTTTCGACGGTTGGGAGACGTGGGACGTTGTTGTCGCAGATTGGTGATGTGGCTGGGTCGGTTTGGTGGCACAGCCAGGGTGGGCGCCCTGAGTCAGGGTGGGCACCCTAACCAGGGTGGGCGCCCTGAGTCCAGGGTGGCTGCCCTGGCCCTGGCTGGGTTGCTAGCCCTACCACGTTCCATTGCCTCTATTTGGTCCATTTGCACTTATTTTTGGTACTTTTCCTGCATACACATATGAACTCCAAGTACAAGTGGAACTAGGTGAATTATAAAGATAAATCATTACTTGTATTGTTGGTTGTCCTCATTTTTATGCAATAATGATGGTCAAATTTTGTAGTTAAGGACCATCAACAAGCTCCCCCACACTAAACCTTTGCTCATCTCAAGTAAAGATGTGGGCTTAAGCATGATGGATCAGGAGTTGCTATAATGTGACGCCCTGCAAAACCTCTATACACACCAATACTACTCTTGAGTTGAGTAGATTAGAGATAGAAATCCATCATTAATCTTAGCCATATGGGGCTTATAGCTTTCACCTTGTAATATGCAAGAGCAAAATAGAGCAGTAGGTAGAAATTTTACCTTGCATTGGTAAAGCTGAGATGCTTTCTGGGGGTTTTCAAGTTTTTCAAAGAAAAGCATGCCTAAGTTCCTCAAATCGTACACTTAATCGCTCAATGGTGTTTGATTATTCTCACCAAGGCCAAGGTAGAGACCTTTTGCACCTATACTAAATCATATGTGGAGCTCATAGGTGGGGAAAGCATAAGCAGACTTGAGCTGAATATATTGCTATGTTAGACACTTAGATCAAAAGGAGCAAAAAGGCATACAAAATGATCAAGATGTGCAAGTGTCAATATTTGGTGGAACTCCTTGAGCCTTTTTCTGATGGTACTTTATTTTTGAAGAGAGCATGGCTTCCTGCTATTCTACATGGGACACTTGGTCCTCTCTTTTTTTGCTCAACCTTTTTTTTGTCGAGAGTACTCATTTTTTCTCGTAGCGGGTATTGAGTCTTCCGCTGTTGCATTTTTTTGTAGCTCATGCCCTTCAAAAATATGTCTCAAATAGTTTATGGAGCTAGTTGCATATTTTTGATGTGGAAATAGCAGGGGTGCATGGTTATTTGGTGGTTGTGTACTTCTAATGTAGAAGTAGTAATGGTTGCACATGTAAGTGATATTGATCAAGAAGCATGACTAGTTTCTCTACTTAGATCAATAAGGCCTAACCAAGCTCAAAGCAATCAAGTGGCTTTTCGTGGGGCTTTCCTATCTAGGCAACATGTATATGGCTTGTGGTAGGAATTTTAACACCATCGATGAACTTTTGGCAAGGTTTTTAGATTTATAATTCAAAATAAAACTCTAGATTTGTCTCAACCATTCCTCAGACAAGTTAAAAGATTTACTCTTTTCACCACCACATCTTATCTCACAAGAGCATAAACTTGCTTATAGCAAGCGCAACCCACAATAGCGTTTGACTTAAGATGAACTCTAGTTTTACATGCTCAAAACATCAGCAGTAAAGGGTTGTATGAAGGGATTTTGCAGAGTATTTCAGAGCATCTATTCATCATTTCCAACAAAAATTTAAGGTGTTAATTTAAGATAGGTACGTAAGTCAAGATTATGTCACCTCTCTGTCTTTTTTCATCAGATTCTAGCAAAGAACACAACAGGAATTTAAGCTTGATTTTAGCATGTAGCATTACTAGCATATCAAGTTACGATGAAAAAGCAAGAGTGGCAGAGGGGGTGCAAACCAGTGTGCCAAAGTGGCGGAGGCCGAGAGGGTGGTATATACGAATTGCGCAGCCTCCCCCACACTAGGACTTTTATGTCTTTGACATTAAAAGCCTAGTGTCAGTGTTGGTCATCCCTCGAAATGTACTCCATCGCTGAATGATGTCTTGCTCCATTTGTTCTACCATGTTGTTTTGGACTCTTCATTCTCTTTTGTGTTCATCCTGCAAGATTTAGTGACAAGCATACCCGAAGGATACAAAGTCTATCGGACGCATTTGGTTCTCACTTTTACAGGATGTTTTTATTACAACTTTCTTTTAGGTGAGAATGAAAAAAGAGAACAACTTATGTTTTGTTTTTGTGGCATAGGGAAAGGAGCAAGAATAACATTTATAGATATGCATTCCCCTTGTTCTTTTTAATCTTGAAACATTTAGTGAGCAGAGACACAAAACGAGAATTTTTTTAGAGCACTTTTTTTTGTTTTTCCTTATTATTATTTATTATTTTTAAGGGAAGTCTTATTAGGAGAGTGGTTGCAAGCTTATTGTGCTAAGAGTCAGAGCAAATTTTTTAACATAAGACAATGATGTTTTAGTTTATTATGCATGAAAAAAACAATTTTTTTGGAAACTAAACATGGATGAACTAAAACATTATGCAAGAATTAAATATGGGATACATACCAGTTTACTTGTTAGCAAGGCTCATTATTTTAAGTCAATTGAGCAGGACTTCTTCATTGAATTTATCTCAAAGACTTACCCACTCAAATTATCAATACACAACCAATGTCTACACAAGCAGTTTTAGTTCAATAATCAAACTAGACACCATGTTTAATTTGATTAAGGTAGGTTGTTTAACCTAAGTACCATGCTTAATTTAAAATCCTATGAAGTATGATTATTGCGCAATAACCAACACTCCCAAACTGAAGCATACTAATATAGAAGGAAGCATGTAAATAATGAACATGAGATGATTTGAACGGATGTGTGAGCGTTGAATGGTGAATCAAAGAACCAAAGTTTTTTTTCAAATGCAAGGTAATGCAAATCTGGTGAATGAACATGATCAATCAAACATGGCATGGTTTAAAGAAATTAAAAGAATGATATGCATGCAAATCTAGATATATGATGAATCTAACAAACATGCAGTGGTGGGAATAAAATTAGAATGCATAAAATGTTTTTGGGTTGGTTCTCTCATACCTTGATCAATTCATAACTCACAATCTATGCTTGAGTCATAGTCGCTCTATCACATGTATGATGATTTTCTTTGAGCTTGAGGGCGACCTTTCCTTCATCTGCACAGAATTAGTGTGCACACATACCTATCAACATGATGGCATTGTGGTGGTTTGATTGGTCAAGAATGATCAGGCACCCTGGGCTCGTGACAAATGTTTTACTCACCAAAACTAGTGGCAACTAAGTTAGCAGACATCAAGATCAATATCAAAATCTTTACGCTAATTGCTTCCCTGACAACGGCTCCAGAAAGCTTGTTGGTATTTGTTAACACAAATAGATAAATCCACAAGCGCACAGATACTATTGTTGCTTTCACCCAAGAGTATTTGAGGGTATTGTATTTATCCACAGGGAAGCAATGGTTAAAGATAGTGATAGTGAACCAACTAGACTAAAATGGGCTAAGCGATATTTAAGATAGGATGACACCCAAGAGGTTCTACTCATAGATAAGTAAATGCTTGAGTAGCTAAGAGGGAGAGCACAGGAGTCTTATGTTACTTCTAAGCAAGCACAACTCTAGCCATGGATTATTGTGATATATATGTACCAGGAAATAGAGGGATTCACATGCACTTTGGAGCGCACCCGCTCGGAACTCACCACAGCAAATGGTTCCAACAAAAAGCACCTGGAGCTCTACTACACAGATTAAACCTATCCTGATGGATTACATAAGCAAATAGAGCTGTCACCCCCTATTGCTACCACCTCCGGAGATTTAGGATCAAACACAAGTAAGCATATAGCCTAAGCAACACACACAATATATATACTTACTACTATAATCGCATATCACTAATTAGAGCACCTTAACCGGGCGGTGTTCTCACGCAGGATATAACCACACTAAACAAGGCCAATGTGCTTATCAATAGAGCATAGCTAAAGGACAAGACTATTAATTGAAGTAAAGACTTGGAAAAGTACTTACAGAGAAAGTAATATCTTTATTGCAATAGGGAAAGTGTTACCAGAGTGGTACAAGGCTATACCGACTCCTGAAGACTTCCTCCTGACTCTGAGCAGAGCTCCCGCTAAGACTACTACTAGAGTTACATCTTGAAGGGTAGAGAGAGCTCCTTAGTGTGTGTCTCAAATGAAGGATTAGGGACCTATTTATTGTGATTTAGAAGTTGGTAGCTCTGGCCCGGGGGCGGGCACCTTGGGTCCAGGGTGGGCGCCCAGGCCAAGGTGGGCACCTAGACACACTGTCCACTCGCACCAACCTTCAATCAAATGGCGACGGCTCACTCCCCCAAGTCAGTTGCATGCGAGATAAGTTGGTTTCAAGTTGGTTCCAACGGACTTAGCCTCCTTGGGTGTATGACAATGGGCCCATGAATCCAAGTGACATCCATCGAGCGCCCTTGGATGAAACTGACTTGGGTTCGATGGTTGGGAGACGTGGGATGTTGTTGTCATGGATTGGTGATGTGGCTGGCTCTGTTTGGTGGCACGGACAGGGTGGGCACCCTGAGTCAGGATGGGCACCCTGAGTTAGGGTGGGTGCCCTGGCTAGGGTTGGCGCCCTGAGTCTAGGGTGGGCCCCCTGGCCCTGGCTGGATTGCTGGCCCTGCCACGTTCCATTGCCTCCATTTGGACTGTTTGCACTTATTTTTGGTACTTTTCCTGCATACAAATATAAAATCAAAGTACAAGTGGAACTAGGTGAATTATAAACATAAATCATTACTTGTATTATTGGTTGTCCTCATTTTGATGCAATAATGACAGTCAAATTTGGTAGTTAAGGACCGTAAACAGGCGACCAAGTTGTTCTTTCTCTTCTACTCTCGAAAGACTTCATCGGTCATTCGGGAGCAGGCCAGTCCCACATTTTTGAGACCTTCGGGCATTCTCCTGTAGCAGTAGGTTCCCTCTGGTGTGATGAAACTCATCTTTTCTTCGTCAGCAGGGTTAAGCCATATCTGATGATATCCTGAGAAATAGTCGAGCAAGCTCATGAGTTTGCACCCAGCGGCTATGTCCACCAACTTGTCTATTCGGGGCAAGGGTATGGGTCTTTCGAACAATGCTTGTTGAGGTCTATGAAGTCAACACACATTCACCACTTCCCTTTTTTCTTCACCATTACCACATTTGCCAACCATTCAGGGTACTGGACCGGTATGATGACACCAGCATCCAATAATCTTTGTACTTCTACCGTGGCCATCTTTGCTTTTTCGGTGGACATCTTCCTTAGTTTTTGCTTTCATGGTTTGGCTATTGCCACGTTTAAGCTTTGTTGTGCCAGCTATCGGTCTACTCCGTGTAGATCATCGGTGGACCAAGCAAAAACGTCGTTGTTGTCTTTTAGAAACAGTAACAATTCCGCTGTTTCGGCCTCGCTCAAACTGCATCTGATGTGAACTCGTCTGTAAGGTCTATTCAGGTTCAACGGTACTACTTTGGTGTCTTCACCTAGTTCAGCTTTCGGTTCTTTGCTCTTTTCATTGTTCTGATGAGTATCATACTCTGCTTCCTTCTTTTCTTTTACTTGGTAACATACTGTACCCCGGGATCGGTTTGCCATCGATTTTGTGAGCCGCAACCTGATCTCCGATAACGGTAATTATCCCAAATGGGGAAGGCATCTTCATGCACAAGTAACTTTGTTTGATGATGATGTCGAACTTGTGGATGATTCCTTATCCAAAAATGGCAGTGTATGGATACTCCATGTCCACTATATCGAATGTTATGTCTTCGGCTCATATCCTGTCATTCTCGAAGAATGCCACAGTTAACGTTTTCTTTCCTATATGGCGTCTATGTGGTTTCCACCAAAACCAAATAGGGCATTGCCGGCCAGTTGCAAGTTTCTCCTGTTAAGCTTCATGTGGTCGAAAGCTTTGGTGAATAGGATATCAGCTGAACTACCATTGTCAACCAGTATGTTGTGCAATGCGTACCCGCTGACAAACGTTGTTGCCACGAATGCATCATAATGCAGGTAGTCTCTGACTTTGCAATCTTGCTCGGTGAAGGTGATGGAATCTAGTTTCCATGCTGGCCTATGAACTGGCATATGTGGTGTGACCGACAAGACCCTTCTTTCGAAATCTCTTCGGGCTCTCTTGTCTTTGTGTTCCACATTCTACCCTCTGATAATGGCATATATGTGGCCATTCGTGGGCATAACTGTGTTGACTATCTTCAATTCCTAACAATTTTCTTATTTCGGTACTGATTGCTGAGTTTGGATGTGTTGCTTAGTTGGCACTGATGTAGAGTGTTGGCGCTTCTTAGCGTCAGCAGAAAAGTCCACAAGCGCATGGAAGTACCATCATAGCACTTCACCCGGACGTGTTCAGGGTATCGTATTTTCCCAATGGAATGGCTTATGTTAGTAGACTCTTAGCTAGTTGGCCCTAGAAAAGATAGGAAGGATAACTTGGGTGGAGAGGATACACTATGATAGAAAACACTAAGTGAAGTTAACCTTCCCACTACTTGTCTGCTTCAGGCCCACTAACGCACTTGGTCTACCAAGCGATAATAGTATCAGCGCTACTCCATGGCCAAACATGGGGGAATGCTGGTATGAGTGGATAGGGCTGTCACCACCTACCACCAACCCCTCTGCCTATGGGCGCATGCTACATACGTAGGTAGACCCCAACTTAGACACCACGTCTACGAAGGCAACTACTACTCTAGCGATGGCCAAGAACTTCCGTCTCTATCAGGAGTCCTCTTACAAGAGCACCCAACCAAAGGACGAGCGACGATCCCACAAATAAGTAGCTTTATGAAAGTAACTCACTTAATGAATCAAAACCAGAATGTAGCACAAACCCCTTACTTCAACTAGCAAGATGGTTGTAGAGGTTCAAGTTGGAGCGAGAGCTGACAAGTCCGGCACTTCGTCCACCCGAGAGTAGAACTGCTTCATCTCCGCTTCTACTTCTCCAACTCTTGCCTCTCCCTCACAATCCCTAAACTAGCCTAACTAGAGGCTAAACTAATGGAAAATGTGGCACCACTCGTTCTTCTCTATCGTATCAAGTTTTGTTGATGGAGGGAGTGGGTGCACCAATTTATAGCTCCATAGGACGGTTCGGGTGTCTCCTCAATTGGAAGGAGGTGAAACCGCCTTGAGGAAACTGACCCAAGCACCGCTTGTGAAGGCTGAGCCTGGGAGGCCCCACTAGGGGGCGATCGATCTCGGGGGCGGCCGGTCCCCGGGCTAGGCCCGCTGGCCACCGCCTTCGGGTGGTCGGTTGCTCCCTGGGCCTGGACCTTCCCCGCAGTTATGAATGGGCCTAGTTCTATGTTTGAGGTCGGCTTCCTTCTTTGTCCTTGCTTTGTGCCTTTCTAAATGTGCTTTCCAAATTGTGCTTTTCTTGTACATTTTGTGCATCTCTATGTGTCAAATCTACAAGTCATATATACAACAAAACTTGTGGAAAGATTAGATAAAAGTCCTACCTTTTATTTGTTTTAGTAATAAAATGATATTGTAAATTAGTTGCTAAGGAGCACCAACAACTCCCCCACACTTGGTCCTTTGCTTGTCCTCGAGTAAAGTGCTAAGGACCAAAAGGGTTCATCTTCCTCATTCAAAGATATCTGCATACAGGTTATTCCAAGCTTCACCTGGATTTATGAACTTCAAGGTGTCTACCAGATCATCTTGGGTAATTGAAAAATGGAATAGCCTGGATTCAAATCCTCTTACTCTATCCCTGTGTAGAAACTTGGGTTTTTGCAAGATTTTTTTGAAAACATAAAGATAGCTTGTGTTCCTTGAATGATTCTCTCAAATCACTCATGTATGTAAGTGGTTCCTCACCAAGGCATGAAAAGGTAGTGCCTTCACATGATCATCCTACATCTAAAAGGGCTTATCTAGAGTTTTAGGTAGGAATGACAATGATGAGGCACATTGTTGGTGTTTCTTAGTGTCACTACTAAAGATAGACTAAAAGCCCATCCCTAGTAACAACACTAGAAATGTGTGTTGGCATCCCTAACCATCATTATGTCAGAAGAGTAACTCTTGGCCCTTAACGACGTCGACCGAGGTAATGCATTCTGGTAATAACAGTTAGAAGTGCCTGATTGGCCTTCCTAACCGTCATTACTTACGATATACAAAACTGAAGCATGGCACCTTGGGGTGCACAAGAATTACAATCCTTAAGTAATGGCACTTAGGTACACCAATCATAATAGCTCATTATGGATAAATCTACAAGCGCATGGAACTATCATTGTAACATTTCAACCCATGAGTATTTAGGGTTGTCGTATTTATAATTTCCCCTCGGGGGGTAGGACGAATGCATCTAGCTTTGGTATAAACATGATCACTTATTGAGTGCATAGGTAGACATAGAATAGGTAGGGGTAAATCATGGTTCAAAGATAGTGGACACACATCTGAGCCAACCTCAAGGATAAAAGAGAAACAAAGAATAAAAGAATATACCTAACTGAGCAGGCATTGGTCATACACAGCTATTCAAAGAACTGTTAGTAGATATCTAACTAGCATGTCTAGCATCAAGACTAAGTCTGGAATGACAAGGAGATCCCCGCAGCTGGTCTCCCAGCCAATAGAGACTTCATGAACACTTGCTTAATACCCGAACATGGGGGAATGCTAGGGATGGACAGGGCTATCACCACCTGCCCACCTACCCCTCTGCCCGTGGGGCACCGACATATCCACCGATCTCCACATACCCAGGCACCACGCCCGTGTAATTGGAAACAACTCCTAACCCTCATGGACCCCACCCCTTCAGAGTGACAGGCTAGGTTAAGAGCAACCGAGAAGGCACAATGAACCATCACCTCATCCCTAATTCTTCCTCTATTCATACTAATTCGATGAACGATGAAGAACAATAATGAACATGTCAAGAACATAACACATAAACTATATTCTGGTTCATATATCATGATCATAACAAGAACAAGACTATACTCTAGTTCATATGCATTGCTATATAAATAAAATAAGAACTTGAACTTGGAAGAGAACTACATAGTATTCATACCAAGGTGTTCTTCTGCTTCCAAGGAGACAAGCTCTCCTTGCTAGCTCTTGCCTTGTTCTACTACTAAAACTAATCTAAAGAGTACAAATGAGGAATGTGAGGTGAGTGGCTCCAAATGATGGTGTGTGTGAAGAATGAAGGAGCTCCACCTTTTATAGCTAGAGTAGGATGGTTCGGGCATCTCCAAGTATGGAAGGAGGTGAAACCGCCCTTGGGGAACCGCCTAGAGCACCGCCTCCGAAGGATGGGCTCAGGAATCATCACCAGGGGTGGGGTCGGCTGGCCGCCGCCTTCGCGTGGTCGGTTGCTCCCTGGGCCTGGAGCTCCCCTGTGGTTACGATTAGGCCCAGTTCTGCGTCTAAGGTTGGCCTTCCCTATTATGTTTGATTGTGCCTTTTTGAATGTGTTTTCTAGAGTGCGCTTTCTTGTAGAGTTTTGTGGATTTTCACATGTCAGACCTGCAAGTCACATATACACCAAAGCTTGTGGAAATGTTAGATAAAAGCCCTACCTACTATTTCTTTTAGTAATATATGTGTGGTAGAAAATAGGCTCTAAGGACTGCCAACAACTTCCCCACACTTAGTCCTTTGCTCATCCTCGAGTAAAGGTTTGAAGGACTAAATGGGTTTATCTCCTTGATTTGAAAATCTGCATACAAATTATTCCAAGCTTCACCTAAACCTGTGAACTTCCAAGTGTCTACCAAGTTATCTTGGGCAATTGAAAAATGGAATAGCCTGGATTCAAATCTTCTTACTCACATCCCTACTCAGAAACTTGGGTTTTTATAAGGTTTTGAAAAAACATAAAGATAGCAGTTGTTCCTTGAATGATTCTCTCAAGTCACTCATATATTTGTATGTGGTTCCTCACCAAGGCATATATAGGTTTTGCCTTCACTTCATTATCCTACCTCTAAAAGGTTTATCTGGAGCTTTAGGCAGGGATGAAAATTATAAGGCACACTTACCTTGCATGTATTGTCAAGTCAAATCCCGGACCTTACTGGAGGGAAGCGTCATACTCTTAGATCAGAAATGTGCATGTGTGTGTAAAGAATATGGTGGATATTTTTGGTGTCTAACCTAATTCTACTATGATCTTTTAGAAACACATCTCTCTCCTCTTTATTAGGACTTTGGAAAAACTTCTATGAGGGCATGGGCTATTCTTATTCTCCCTTCTCTTCTTTTCTTTCTTCTTTTTTTTATTTTTTTCTTTTTTCAACTTTTCTTTTTTCTCTCTTTCTTCTTCTTTTTCTTTTCTTTTCTTCTACCTTTTGAATGATAGCTTCATGCCTCTATTTGCAACAAAAATTTCAAGGGAGATGTGGACAAGAATTCAGAGCATTTATTTGGATGGAACCTAACAAGCATATTTTTGGTTCACTCCCAATGTAGGAGTAGAACATTTTTGGGTGGATCAAAGTGGAAGGAATATTTTGTGCCTACTCCCAGGGTAGAAGTAGTGCAATTATTTGATGGATGGATGAATGAATGTTGTGCGCAACTCTTAGTGTAAGAGTTGGCAACTTTATTTGTGGGTGCGTGAATTCTGATCTTGGGAGCATGAAACTTCTCTCAACAAGGGTCACAAAACTTGACCAAACTAAACACAAAGTAAGAAGCATATGTGGAAGGTTTTATCATGAAAGATCATATATAGCCTTGGTAGTTATTTGCATATCATTCAAGGAACATGCTATACTAATTTTTGTTTTGTAAAAATAAATCCCAAGTTCTTTGCAAGAAATGAGCAAGCGTCATGTCATCCTACTATATCTCATTCGTTAATCACTTAGATAAAATGGGGTCCCTATGATACATGTTCACAAGTAGTAGGAGTATTGGCAAGGAATAAAGAGTATGCAAACTTTAATCACAGGATGACATGGAGACGGAGAATCAAAAGTTTTGTCTTTTCAAAAGTGTTCAATGTTAAATTTCAAAACTTTTAAAAGGAGCGAGGGTAGAGATGCAAAAACCACCATTGAAGATGAAGGAGCTAAAGAAAGTTGTTTGTCTCATCCTTCTGTATGATGGGTTGCTTGATGTTTGTGCAATGTGTCGGGGAGATCTCGAGTTTATTTTGAGTTATGCTTGAGAGATCTCCCCCACACTTATTTTTGTACCTGTTTTTATTATAACAAAGAAAACAAAAACAACAGAGACTACAACAGGCAAGAGTCTTATTGGCTTAAAAGATCAAGGAAACAAAATTTTAGTAGTTATTTTTATTTTATTAAAAACTTGTTCAACCAACTTTTATTACAGCTCAAGCAAGGCTGGTACAAAAGATGCAATGTGAACATAGCCAAGATTTATCTCCATATCAGATTACTGCCATTGTTTATGAAAACAACTCAAGGTTCATTAATCAAAATTCAACACCATGTCAAATTGTGATTAATGCAAGCTGTTTCAACCTAAGCACCATGCTTAATTTGAAAACAACTTATGGATGTACTCTGTAGAGCACATCTACACCAGAGCATTCGCCATAAACAGGGAAGCAAGAATTTGAATGATCTTATGGAAATAAATATGAGCAAAGAGGTTGGTGAATATTTATTACCTTTTGCATACCTTAGTGTTCTTACCGGTAGCATTTGTGGATTTCTTCGAAGATGCTGAACCGGTGGCGTGGTCGTACATGCTTCCAACTCAAGTGAACCATCAGGCCAAATCATACACACATCTAGTGTATATAGACCTTGGGCCTTATTGGTAGAAAAGGTGTAAAGGAGTAGAATCCTTCTTTTTTTATATTATTATATTTTGTATATCTCTGATGCATTTTTTTTAAATTCTTTTTTTTGAAAGATAACTATCGATGACCTTTGGCAAGGGCTCAACATTTATAGTCTATTGGCAAGACTTCCCCCTCTTCCTTGCTCTGCAGCTACATGAACAAACTCGGGAGAATTCTCGGGTTGCCCCGAGATTTTTCCCGCATTGTTGACAGGAATAGAAGCAGCAATTTGAGCAAACTGGGTTTCTATCATGTTATTGAAACTCAGTTGATGTTTAACAAATGTAGACAAAGTTTCAAGTTTAGCATTTATATCTTTAAACATTTTATCATTGAAGGAAAGCTTTTTAACATGATTTGCATTAAACTTAGTTTTCTCTAAAACAAAGTTTTTTAAGGTGGTTGATTGAAATTCAAATTGAAATTTGAATTGAGATTCGAAGAATTATCTTGTGGGCGGTTATGGTTGTTCCACCCAATATTACATGGTTGTTGATGTTGGCGAAACCGGTTGTTGACGTAGGATGCTTCTTCCTGGGTTTCGGGATAGTTGTTCCCCGAATGGCCAACATCTCCACAGACTTCACACGTCATGTGTGAGTCCATGGCTTGGACGGTGCCAGTGGTAGGCTCAGTGGCACGGTCGTCCAGCCTCTTCATTAGGAGGTCTATCTTTGCAACAAGCAAATCCATCTCCTTCACGGAATACATGACTTCTTGTGTTTCCCTTCCTTCTCCCTAGTTTTGATTTGCCACCATCTTTTTGGTGAGTGCAGTGGCATTCTTGATAGTAAGGGAGAGGAATGCCCCTCTAGCTGCGGCATCAAGGTGCCCCTTTGACATGGTCGTCAGGCCCTCGTAAAAGTTTTGGAGCACAAGCCAATCTTCCATTCCATGGTGGGGATAGGCTCGGACATAGTCCTATAGCCTCTCCCATGCTTCAGGGATGGACTCGAGTGATGTTTGCTGGAAGTTGGATATCTCCCCACATAGAGCACTAGTTTTGCTCATGGGGAAGAACTTTATGGGGAACACCATGGAACATTTGTCTCACGTATTGACAACTTCCATGCTCTGGTAGAACCACTGTTTTGCCTTCCCCGCAAGGGAGAAAGGAAATAGGCGGAGCTTGATGCTAGTTGGTGCAACGTCTTTGATGATGATGGTGTCGCTCAACTCATGGAAGTGTTGAAGATGAGCATTTGCGTCCTCATTTGGCAAGCCACAAAACTGGCTTGCCTGCACCATCTTGATTAGGCCAGTACAGAGCTCGAAGTTTCCATTCCCCATATTGACAGCGGGCCCAACGGGCACGTTGGCAACAACAGGAGTGGAGTAGTCACGGAGTGATTTGGCCATGATGATAGTAGCGGATGATGCGAGGTGAATGGTTCATCTACTGGTGGAGTAGCAGAAGAAGAAGCGGAATGAGACCTATTCTTCCTTAGGAGTGCCTCTGGGTCATCGATGAAATTGTTCGGTAGGTCAAACCACTCATACACTATCCTGTTTTCTTTCCAATAAAAAGAGGAAGAAAACAAGTGAAGTTAGCCTGCCTAAACTATGGCTACCATTTGCTTATTCTGCATTTAATGTTTATGCCAAGCTAGAAGTTTGTATTTCCTTTTGCCCTCCCTAGCAACGACGCTAGAAATGCTTGTTGGTGTTTCTTAGCGTCACTACTAACAATACTAGAAACGTGTGTTGGCATCCCTAACCATCATTGCATCAGAAGAGTAACTTTCAGCCCTTAACATCGTCGGCCGAGGTAATGCAGTCTGGTAATAACAGTTAGAAGTGCCTAATTGGCCTTCCTAACTGCAATTACTTACGATATGTAAAACTAAAGCACGGCGCCTTCGGGTGCACAAGAATTATAATCCTTAAGTAATGGTACTTAGGTACACCAATCACGATAGCTCATTATGGATAAATCCGCAAGCGCACGGAACTATCATTGTAGCATTTCAACCCGTAAGTATTTAGGGGTGTCGTATTTATAATTTCCTGTAGGAGGATAGGACAAATGCATCTAGCTTTGGTATAAACATGATCACTTATTGAGTGCATAGTAGACATAGCATAGGTAGGGGTAAATCATAGTTCAAAGATAGTGGACACACATCTGAGCCAACCTCAAGGATAAAAGAGAAACAAAGAATAAAAGAATATATCTAACTGAGTAGGCATTGGTCAGCTATGCAAAGAACTGTTAGTAGACATCTAACTAGCATGTCTAGCATTAGGACTAAGTCTGGGATGACAGGGAGATCCCCGTAGCTGGTCTGCTAGTCGATAGAGACTTTACGAACTCCTACTCAATACCCGAATGTGGGGGAATGCTAGGGATGGACAGGGCTATCACCACCTGCCCACCGACCCCTCTCCCCGTGGGGCACCGACATATCCGCTGATCTCTGCATACCCGGGCACCACGCTCGTGTAATTGGAAACAACTCCTAACCCCCATGGACCACACCCCTTCGAAGTGACAGGCTAGGTTAAGAGCAACCGAGAAGGCACGATGAACCATCACCTCATCCCTAGTTCTTCCTCTATTCATACTAATTCGATGAATAATGAAGAACAATAATGAACATGTCAAGAACATAACACATAAACTATATTCTAGTTCATATATCATGATCATAACATGAACAAGACTATACTCTAGTTAATATGCATTGCTATATAAATAAATTAAGAACTTGAACTTGGAAGAGGACTGCATAGTATTCATACCAAGGTGTTCTTCTTCTCCCAAGGAGACAAGCTCTCCTTGCTAGCTCTTGCCTTGCTCTACTACTAAAACTAATCTAAAGAGGACAAGTGAGGAATGTGAGGTGAGTGGCTCCAAATGATGGTGTGTGTGAAGAATGAAGGAGCTCCTCCTTTTATAGCTAGAGTAGGATGGTTCAGGCATCTCCAATTATGGAAGGAGGTGAAACTGCCCTTGGGGAACCGCCTAGAGCACCGCCTCCAAAGGATGGGCCCGGGAACCTTCACCAGGGGTGTGGCCGGTCCCTGGGTGGGGCCGGCTGGCCACCACCTTCGCGTGGTCGGTTGCTCCCTGGGCCTGGACCTCCCCTGTGGTTACGATCAGGCCCATTTCTGCCTCTAAGGTGGGCCTTCCCTATTATGTGTGATTGCGCCTTTTCTAAATGTGTTTTCTAGAGTGCGCTTTCTTGTAGAGTTTTGTGCATTTTCATGTGTCAGACGTGCAAGTCACATATACACCAAAGCTTCTAGAAATGTTAGATAAAATCCCTACCTACTATTTCTATTAGTAATATATTGGTGGAAGAAAATAGGCTCTAAGGACCTTCCCATCACACACTTACCCTGCATATGTTGTCAAGTCAAACCCCAGACCATATCGGAGGGAGTGCGTCATACTCCTAGATCAGAATGTGCATGTGTGTGAAAAATATGAAGGTGGAGACCTAATTCTAAATCTCTTTGATACTCCATGCATCATGATTCTCTTTTGAAGACACGTGGAAAGATATGGGCTATATAATCATCATCATTTTTTTGAATGGGTCTTTGGAATCTTCTTTCCCGTTTATTTTCTTATGCCCCTTGGCATAGTTTGTCTCTATTTTTTTAGCATAGCCCCATATCTTTTTATAGGTATGAAAAGCTTTTGAATGAGTAGATATCATGATGGCAAATGAATGGAGTAACATTTGCATAAGGAATGCGCCATTCTTAGGATAAAAACCGGCATTTTTATTTGGTGGAGAAAACTACGCAACTCCCAGTGTAAGAGTTGGCATATTTTTGGTGGATGGATGCATGTTTTACGTAATTCTCACGGTGAGAATTGGCTTTATTTGGTGGGTGCAAGTGAATTCTGATCTTGGAAGCATGAAACATCTCTTCAACAGCGGTCGCAAAATTTGACCCAACTCAACACAAAGTAAGCGGCATATGTGGAAGTTTTTGTCATATGGAATCATATATGGCCTTGGTAGGTATTTGCTAGTAATTCAAGGAACATGATATTGAATTTTTGTTTTTTTGTAAAATAAATCCCAAGTACTTTGCAAGAACGAGGCATCATGTCATCCTACTATATCTCATCCGTCAATCAATTAGATAAAAATGGGGTCCCTAAACAGTGTTCATAAGTCTGTAGGAGTATTAGCATGGAAAAAAAGTATGCAAACATCTCGAATGTAGGAAGGCATATTTGATGGAGTATGAAGGAAACATCATTTTAAATATTTTCTTAAAAATTTTTAGTAGGAGCGGGGAGAAAGATTGCACAAACTGACTTGATTTTTTTTGTTTTTGTGCAGTTAAATTGGAGAGTCCTCCCCCACACTTGTTTTCTTTCCTGTGTTCATTAGTCACAAAATATATGGAGAAAACAAGTGCATAATATATAAAGATAAAACTTAGTTTCATTGATAATTTGAAATAGGCACATTACATTTAAGGGAAATGATTGGAAAACAAAAGATGGTGAAAAGGGAATATGTGCCTGTTTATTCGTGTGGCAGGAGCGTTCTAGAGAACGTGCTCAACTCCGGCTGCCTTAGCGATCTTGTGCAGCTGATCTCCATAGCTATGGCACATCTCATCTAACTCATTCCTAAGCCATTTCACACTGAGGTGAGCCTCGTGCGGTTTTGTGCCTTCTCAACATTTAAGCGCGTGCTCTTGTTCCTAGCACTGAGTGAGGCAATGGTTGGTCCCTTGGGAGGTTTCTCATCCTCACTATCGCCAAAGAAACCCTTAGGCTGCCAACTAATAAGTGAGGGTGCAGGCTTGCTAGCCGGTGCATCACCCTTGCGAAAGAGACCCTTAGCATACCGTCCATCTGGTTTGCGTACTCCCCTAATGTTGTAAGAGCGACTATGCTTGTCGGGAGACGATAGAGATGCTTGTTGGCGGTCCTTAGAGCCTATTTTCTACTGCCAATATGTTACTAAAATAAATAGTAGGTAGGGCTTTAAACTAACATTTCCACAAGAGTTAAACTCGATAGCTATATGAGTGAAACAAAACAGCTTACTAATTTGTAGTAAAAATAAAAAATCTCATTTCGTATTTGGTGTATACCTGTCTTGTAGGTGTGACCTGTGGAAATGCACAAAAACCATAAAGAAAGCGCATTCCAGAATTCGTATTCAGAAAAGGTGCAAAGAAGAGAAGACCACCTTCATTAGCATTTTGGGCCCATTCGTAACCACAGGAGAAGTCCAGGCCCAGAGACAAACCGACCACGTGAAGGCGATGGCCAAATGGACCCACCAGGGGGCAGCTGGTCCTAGGGGCGGCCGGTCCCCTAGTGGGGCCTCTTGGGCCCAGTCTTCTCAGACGGTGCGTAGGATGGTTCCCTCAAGGCAGTTCCACCTGCTTCCATATTGTTTGGCACCTGAATCATCTTAGTTGGACTATAAAAGAGAGGGAAAGCTCCCCTCCAACACACACCATCATTTGGAGCCACTCACCTCACATTCCTCACTTGTACTCTTTAGATTAGTTTTAGTAGTAGAGCAAGGCAAGAGCTAGCAAGGAGAGCTTGTCTCCTTGGAAGAAGAAGAACACCTTGGTATGAATACTATACAGTTCTCTTCCAAGTTCAAGTTCTTATCTTATTTATATAGCAATGCATATGAACTAGAGTATAGTCTTTTTCATGTTATGATTATGATATATGAACTAGCATATAGTTTATGTCTTATGTTCTTGACATGTTTATCATTTTTCTTCATCATTCATCGAATTAATATGAATAGAGGAAGAACTAGGGATGAGGTGATGGTTCATCATGCCTTCTCGGTTGCTCTTAACCTAGCTTGTCACTCCGAAGGGGTGGGGTCCATGGGGGTTAGGAGTTGTTTCCAATTACATGGGCATGGTGCCCGGGTATGCGGAGATCGACAGATATGTCGGTGCCCCATGGGTATAGGGGTAGGTGGACAGGTGGTGATAGACCTGTCCATCCCTAGCACTCCCCAACGTTCGAGTATTGAGTATGAGTTCGTAAAGTCTCTATCGGCTGGCAGACCAGCTACGGGGATCTCCCTATCATCCTAGACTTAGTCCTAATGCTAGACATGCTAGTTAGATGTCTACTAATAATTCTTTGCATAACTGTATATGACCAATGCCTGCTTAGTTAGATATATTCTTTTACTCTTTATTTCTCTTTTATCCTTGAGGTTGGCTCAGATGTGTGTCCACTATCTTTGATCCATGATTTACCCCTGCATATGCTATGTCTACCTATGCACTAAATAAGTGATCATGTTTATACCTAAGCTAGATGCATTCATCCTGCCCTCCAACGGGAATTATAAATACGACACCCTTGAATATCACGGGTTGAAATGCTACAATGATAGTTCCATGCTCTTACGGATTTATCCGTAATGAGCTATCATGATTGGTGTACCTAAGTACCATTACTTAAGGATTGTAATTCTTGTGCACCCCAAGGTGCCGTGCTTCAGTTTTGGATGTCGTAAGTAATGATGGTTAGGAAGGCCAATCAGGCACTTCTAACTGTTATTACCTGACTGCACTACCTCGGCCGGCATCGTTAAGGGCCGTGAGTTACTCTTCTAACATAATGGTGGCTAGGGATGCCAACACATGTTTCTAGTGTCGTCACTAGGGATGGGGTTTTAGTCCATCTTTAGTAGTGATGCTAAGAAATGCCAACAAGCATTTTTGGCACCCTTGCCGTGGAGGCCAGAAGGAAACAAAAACATCTAGCTTGGCATAAACATTGATTGCAGAATAAGCAAATGGTAGCTGTAGTTTTGGCAGGCTAACTTCGCTAGTTTTCTTCCTCTTTTTATTAGAAAGAAAACAAGATAGTGTATGAGTGGTTTGACCTACCAAACAACTTCATCGACGATCCGGAGGCACTCCTAAGGAAGAACAGGTCCCGTACCGCTTCTTCTTCTACTACTCCACCGACAGATGAACCATTCACCCTCGCATCATCCGCTACTATCATCATGGCCAAGTCACTTTGCGACTACTCCACTCCTGTTGTTGCCAACGTGCTCGTTGGGCCCGCTGTAATATCGGGAATGGAAACTTTGACCTCTATACTAGCCTAATCAAGATGGTGCAGGCAAGCCAGTTCCGTGGCTAGCCAAACGATGACGCAAATGCTCATCTTCAACACTTCCTTGAGTTGTGCGACACCATCATCATCAAAGAAGTCACACCAACTAGCATCAAGCTTTGCCTATTTCCTTTCTCCCTTGCGGGAAAGGCGAAATAGTGGTTCTACCAGAACAAGAAAGTTTTCCATACGTGGGACAATTGTTCCCTGGCATACCTCATCAAGTTCTTCCCCATGAGCAAAACCAGTGCTCTAAGAGGGGAGATATCCAACTTCCAACAAACATCACTCGAGTCCGTCCCTAAAGCATGGGAGAGGCTGCAGGACTATGTCCGAGCCTATCTCCACCATGGAATGGAAAATTAGCTTGTGCTCCAGAACTTTTACGAGGGCCTGACGGCCATGTCAAAGGGGCACCTTGATGCCGCAGCTGGAGGGGCATTCTCTCCCTCACTATCGAGAATGCGACTGCACTCATCAAAAAGATGGTGACAAACCAAAGCTGGGGAGAAGGAAGAGAAACACAAGAAGGCATGTATTCCATGAAAGAGACGGATTTGCTTGCCGCAAAAATAGACCTCCTAATAAAGAGGCTGGACGACCGTGCCACCAAGCCCACCACAGGCACCATCCAAGCCATGGGCTCACACATGATGTGTGAAGTCTATGGAGATGTTGACCATTTGGGGAACAGCTGTCCCAAAACCCAGAAGAAGCGTCCTACATCAACAACGGGTTTCGCCAACATCAACAACCTGGTAATAATGGGTGGAACAACCATAACCACCCATAAGGTAATTCTTCCAATCTCAATTCGAATTACATTTTCAATCAACCTTCCTCGAGAAGCTTTGTTTTAAGGCAAGCTGCATTTAATGCATATCTTGCTAGAGAGCTTTCCTTCAATGATAAAATGTTTGAAGATATAAATGCTAAGCTTGAAACTATGTCTTCTTTTGTTAAACATCAATTGAGTTTCAATAAAATGATAGAAACCCAGTTTGCTCAAATTGCTAATTCTATTCCTGCCAACAATATGGGAAAAATCCCGGGGCAACCCAAGTATTCTCCTGATTTTGTTCATGTAGCTACAGAGCAATGAAGAGGGGGAAGTCTTGCCAATAGACTATAAATGTTGAGCCCTTGCCGAAGATCATCGGTAGTTATCAAAAAAAATTGAAGGAGTGTTCAAAAAAAGAAGAAAGAGTTGAAAAAAAGAACATTGGAGATATAAAAAATAATATAAAAAACATATATAAAAAGAAAAGAAAAGAAGGAGTCTACTCCTTTACACCTTTGCTACCAATAAGGCCCAAGGTCCATATACACTAGTAGTGTGTGTGTGATCCGGCATGATGGTTCACCTGAGTTGGAGCATGTACGACCACGCCACCGGTACAACATCTTCAAAGAAGTCACATATGCTGTTGGTAAGAACACTCAGGTATGCAAAAGGTAATAAATTTTACCAACCCCTTCGCTCATAGTTATCTCTATATGATCATTTAAATTCATGCTTCCTATGTTTATGTCATATGCTCTGGTTTGGGTATGCTTGTATACGATCATATACAGTTTACCTATAGGCCCTTTTAAATTAAGCATGGTGCTTAGGTTAAAATTGCCTTCTTTAATCAAGTTTTAATATGCTATTGAAATTGATTAATAAACCTTAGGTTATTTTCCTAAACAATGGAAGTAATCTGATATGGAGATAAATCTTGGCTATGATTTCATTGCATATTTTATCTCAGCCTTGCTTGAGCTTTAATAAAAGTTGGTTGAACAAGTTCTTAAAAAATAAAAATAACTAATAAAATTTTATTTCCTTGATCTTTTAGTCAATAAGACTCTTGCCTATTGTAGTCCCTCTTGTTTTTGTTTTCCTTGTTATAATAAAATAGGTACAAAAATAAGTGTGGGGGAGATCCCTCAAGCATAACTCAAAACAAACTCGAGATCTCCCCAACACATTGCACAAACATCGAATAACCCATTGTACAGAAGGACGAGACAAACAACTTCCTTTAGCTCCTTCATCTTCAACGGTGGTTTGTGCAACTCTACCCTCACTCCTTTCAAAAGTTTTGAAATTTAACATTAAACACTTTTGAAAAGACAAAACTTTTGATGCTCCATCTCCATGTCATCCTGTGATTAAAATTTGTATACTCTTTATTCCTTGCCAATACTCCTACTTGTAAACATGTATCATAGGGACCCCATTTTATCTAAGTGATGGACGAATGAGATATAGTAGGATGACATGACGTTTGCTCATTTCTTGCAAAGAACATGGGATTTATTTTTACAAAACAAAAATCAGTATAGCAAGTTCCTTGAATGATATGCAAATACCTACCAAGGCCATATATGATCTTTCATGACAAAACCTTCCACATATGCCTCTTACTTTGTGTTGAGTTTGGTCAAGTTTTGTGACCCCTGTTGAGAGAAGTTTCATGCTCCCAAGATCAGAATTCATGCACCCACAAATAAAGTTGCCAACTCTTACACTGAGAGTTGCACACAACATTCATTCATCCATCCACCAAATAATTACACTACTCCTACACTGAGAGTAGGTGCAAACATGCCTTCCATTTAGATCCACCCAAAAATGTTCTACTCCTACACTGGGAGAGAACAAAAAATATGCTTGTTAGGTTCCACCCAAATAAATGCTCTGAATTCTTATCCACATCTCCCTTGAAGTTTTTGTTACAAATAGAGGCATAAGGCTATCATTCAAAAGGTGGAGAAGAAATAAAAAAAGAATTAAAAAAGAAAGAAGAAAAAAAGAATAGTGAAAAAAATAAAAAAAGTGATGAAGAGAAAAAAATATAGATACAAAAAAGAGAAGAAAAAAGAAAAGGTGGAAGAAAAGAAAAAAAAGGAGAAGAGAGAATAAGGATAGCCCATCCTCTCATAGAAGATCTTTCTAAGTCCTAATAAGGAGGGAGATGTGTTTTTAAAGAGCATAGTAGAATTAGGTTAGACACCATAAATATCCTCCATACTTTCTCCATACACATGCACAAGTTCTGATCTAAGAGTACGACGCTTCCCTCCGGTGAGGTCCAGGATTTGACTCGACAACCCATGCAAGGTAAGTGTGCCTTAGTATTTTCATCCCTACCTAAAGCTCCAAATAAACCTTTTAGAAGTAGGATAATCAAGTGAAGGCAATCCCTATGCCTTGGTGAGGAACCACATACAAATATATGAGTGAATTGAGAGAATCATTCAAGGAACAAGTGCTATCTTTATGTTTTCAAAAACTTTACAAAAACCTAAGTTTCTGAGCAGGGATATGAGTAAGAAGATTTGAATCCAGGATATTCCAATTTTTAATTGCCCAAGATGAATTGGTAGACACTTGGAAGTTCACAGGTTCAGGTGAAGCTTGAAATAACTTATATGCAAATTTCAAATCAAGGAGATAGACCCGCTTAGTCGATCAAACCTTTACTCGAGGACAAGCAAAGGACTAAGAGTGGGGGAGTTGTTGGCGGTCCTTAGAGCCTATTTTCTACCGCCTATATGTTACTAAATTAAATAGTAGGTAGGGCTTTAAACTAATATTTCCACAAGTTTTGGTGTATACCTGACTTGCAGGTGTGACATGTGGAAATGCACAAAAACCATAAAGAAAGCGCATTCCAGAATTTGTATTCAGAAAAGGCGCAAAGAAGAAGAGAATCCCACCTACATTAGCATTCTGGGCCCATTCATAACCACTGGAGAAGTCCAGGCCCAGAGACAAACCGACCACATGAAGGTGGTGGCCAAATGGACCCACCAGAGGGGCGGCTGGTCCCCTAGTGGGGCCTCCCGGGCCTAGTCTTCTCAGACGGTGCATAGGACGGTTCCCTCAAGGCGGTTCCACCTGCTTCCATATTTGTTGGTGCCTGAATCGTCCTAGTTAGACTATAAAAGAGAGGGAGAGCTCCCTCCAACAAACACCACCATTTGGAGCCACTCACCTCACATTCCTCACTTGTACTCTTTAGATTAGTTTTAGTAGTAGAGCAAGGCGAGAGCTAGCAAGGAGAGCTTGTCTCCTTGGAAGAAGAAGAACACCTTGGTATGAATACTATGCAGTTCTCTTCCAAGTTCAAGTTCTTATCTTATTTATATAGCAATGCATATGAACTAGAGTATAGTCTTGTCCATGTTATGATCATGATATATGAACTAGCATATAGTTTATATGTTATGTTCTTGACATGTTTATCATTGTTCTTCATCGTTCGTCGAATTAGTATGAATAGAGGAAGAACTAGGGATGAGATGATGGTTTGTCATGCCTTCTCGGTTGCTCTTAACCTAGCCTATCACTCCGAAGGGGTGGGATCCATGGGGGTTAGGAGTTGTTTCCAATTACATGGGCGTGGTGGCCGGGTATGCGGAGATCGGCGGATATGTCGGTGCCCCACGCGCAGAGGGGTAGGTGGGCAGGTGGTGACAGCTCTGTACATCCCTAGCACTCCCCTATGCACTCAATAAGTGATCATGTTTATACCAAAGCTAGATGCATTCATCCTGCCCTCCTACGGGAATTATAAATACGACACCCCTGAATACTCACGGGTTCAAATGCTACAATGATAGTTCCATGCGCTTGCGGATTTATCCATAATGAGCTATCATGATTGGTATACCTAAGTACCATTACTTAAGGATTGTAATTCTTGTGCACCCCAAGGTGCCGTGCTTCAGTTTTGCATATCGTAAGTAATGATGGTTAGGAAGGCCAATCAGGCACTTATAACTGTTATTACCAGGCTGCATTACCTCAGTCAGCGTCGTCAAGGGCCGAGAGTTACTCTTCTGACGTAATGGTGGTTAGGGATGCCAACACACATTTCTAGTTTCGTTACTAGGGATGGGCGTTTAGTCCATCTTTAGTAGTGATGCTAAAAAATGCCAACAATGGTACATTAGAGGAGGAGGGCATCACGGAAACACATTTGCTAAGTCCGCTACTACTAAGGGCCTTCCTCTTGAGGCCTAGAGTGCTGGTAGTTGGATGGACAGCGGTGGTCTTCTTCTTGGCGCCACCTTCGGGCCCATGGGAGCGTGTTGTGGACTTCAAGCTTGACACATTGCTGAAGTCATTGCTAGGGGGTGGTAGAAAGTCTAGTGGCTTCTCCACTATGGCACGAGCTTCCTCTCTCACAAAGGAACTCTCTTGGTAGGTAGCTATGTCTAGGTTGGCTATGGAGCTAGGAGCTTGGATCAGCGAAAGAGCATAGCTAGACATGGTCAAAACTTGTAGATGGGAGAGCTTAGCAACCTTTGTAAGAGGGAGAGGAGAATGGTTTGGTGTGAAGAGAGGAGAGGCCTTTGGGATGCTTAAATAGGTTCTACCGTGGTCTCTGTTGAAGAGAGGAGAGGCCTTTGGAATGGTCCCGGGTGCAGTCGGTCCCCTGGGTCCACCTGCCAGCCTTCGATTTTTGGCCAGCGCGTTGCTAACTGTGTAGATCCCAATCTTGGTTACGATCAAGTTTGATGCATGGTGTATCAGTGTGATAGTGTGTGACATAGAGTGTGATATGAGTGATATTTATACTAAAATGCTCAAGATTACACTATCATGCATTTATGAGAGAATATAGCTATGATCAAAAAGATTTATGTACATGAAAGAAAGAACATAGGGGCATTTTAGACATATCATAAATGCAACACTAATATTATACAAACATATTATTTATTATTTTTTATAAAAACAACACGAAAACATAAATGTAATAAATAAATATTCTTATAAGTTTTTAGTAAATTCTTTAAAGGATACTAAATTTATTTCATCAACGAAATTAGGTTCGGGTTCAAGGAATACCTTAAAACGCTGGCCGTTTACCTTATGAATGTTACCATCGTCGTCTTCTATCATGATTGCTCCATGTGATGATACATCAATGACGGTGTACGATCTATCCCATTTACTTCTGAGCTTGCCCTTCCCAAACAATTTGACTCTTGAATTAAAGAGCAGAACTTTGTCGCCTGGTTTGAATTCCTTGTGTTGGATTCTTCAATCATGCCATCTCTTTGTTCTTTCTTTGTAGAGCTTGGCACTATGATAGGCCTTTTCTTGCCATTCTTCCAGCTCTGTGACTTGTTTCTGCCTGTGTTTACTGGCTGTCTCTAGGTCCATATTCCAGGTTTTTATTGCCTAGTGAGCTCTATGTTCAAGCTCAATAGGTAGATGGCAACTTTTTCCATGGACCAGCTGATAGGGTGACATCCCGATGGGGGTCTTGTAAGCTGTCTTGTATGCCCAGAGTGCATCAGGTAGCTTATCTTTCCATCCGTTTCCCATCTCTTCCACCATTTTCTGAAGGATGTTTTTGATTTCCTTGTTCAAAGTCTCTGCTTGTCCACTGGTTTGGGGATGATAAGGAGTAGCTACATTGTGCTTGGCTCCTAGCTCTCGTAGGAATGTTCTGAAAGTCTTGTCTTTGAAGTGTGAGCCCCCGTCACTTATCACCATCCTTGGTGTTCCAAAGTGAGGGAAGATTACTTCATGGAACATCTTCCTTGCATGTTTTGCTTCTGCTTCTCGGCAAGGATGTGCTCATAGTCCCCTGACTTCTGGAATGGTCCCCTGACTTCTTGGCATGTTTTGCTTCTTACTTCATGGATGCGCTTCGACCCATTTTGATATGTAATCAACTGCTATGAGGATGTGCTCATAGTCCCCTAACTTCTAGAATGGTCCCATGAAGTCAATGCCCTAGACATCAAAGACTTCAATTTGGAGGTGAAGTGAAGGGGCACGGCGTTGCGGGAGCTAATGTTGCCTTGCAGCTGACATTGTCGACACCTTCGGATGAATTCTTTGGTGTAGTTATAGATTATTGGCTAGTAGAATCCGCATTGCCAGATTTTGGATTGTGTGCAGAAGAGTCCATTGTAACGTCCCGCCTCCTCAAGGCCAGGCCCGCTTACATCCGGCCGCTTATCTAGGACATAGACTGCCCTCACAGACCAACACTAGTCTTTTCTGTGCACTTTGTCCTCACTCGTGCGCACTCGGGAAGACTTCCTGGTTGGTCACCCATCCTTAAATTGCTCCAGGCCAAGCACGCTTAACCTTGGAGTTCTTTATTGATGGGCTTCCAGAAAAGAAGTTGTAACTTGTTGGTACGAGTATCCTATTAATCCTATTAAGCCCTGGGCCGAGGTGTTACATCCATAATTGCCCCCGTATGGCGTTGCATGACACTTTTCAATGATTTGTGCACCCTCAGCAGTTGGTACGCATCTTCTCAATAGTCCATCGGCACAAACACGGTACAGGTAGGGTTCGTCCCACAGGTGATGTTGGCTTTCATATTCTAGCTTCTTCTCAGATTTGCCTAGAGGTACGTACCCTGAAACCATATAATTCACAATGTTTTCATACCATGGGTTTGTGTCGGTGACCATGAGAAGCATGTTGTCGCATAAGAAGTCATTGATCTCCTGTTCCTGCATGTTAGTGACTTGCATACGTGAAAGATGGTCGGCAACAGTATTTTCTACTCCTTTTTTATCTTTTATTTCAAGATCAAACTCTTGTGGCAACAAGATCTAGTGGATCAAATGAGGTTTAGCATCTTTCTTGGTGAGTAGATATTTTAAAGCAGCATGATCAGTATAAATGATTATCTTTGCTCCCACCAAGTAAGATCTAAACTTATTGATAGCAAAGACTACTGCGAGGAGCTCTTTCTTAGTCATGGTGTATATGGCCCCGTTAGAGTCTTGCTAGCTATGCGATTGCATGATGCTTCTTATCTTTGGTTTAGCCAAGGACCGCACCAATAGCATAGTCGCTAGCATCACACATGATCTCGAAAGGTAGCGTCCAATTCAGAGGTTGGATGATGGGCATAGAGATGAGTGATTTGTTGATCTTTTTAAAAGCCTTTAAACACTCATCCCTGAACTCAAAAGGTGCATCTTTTGCTAAAAGGCTAGTCAGGGGTCTAGCGATTTGTGAAAAATCCTTGATGAATCGCCTGTAGAACCCAGCGTGGCCTAGAAAGCTATGGACTCCTTTGATGTTCACAGGGGGAGGTGGTTGTTCTATAACCTCTATATTTGCTTTATCTACCTCTATTCCCCTTTCAAACACTAAGTGTCCAAGAACAATGCCTTCATGAACCATGAAATGACACTTTTCCAAGTTAAGTACCAGTCCTTCTCTCGGCACCTTTGCAGAACTTTGTCCAAATTCTTGAGGCAATGATCAAAAGTTTTTCCATAGACTAAAAAGTCATCCATGAAAACTTCCTTGATCTCCTCGATCATTTATAAGAAAATGGACATCATGCATTGTTGGAATGAAGCGGGCGCATTACACAGCCCAAATGACATCCTTCTATAAGCATACATTCCATACGGGCATGTGAAGGTTGTTTTGCTTTGATCATCGGGATGGATGGGAATTTGGTGATAACCAGAATACCCATCAAGGAAGCAAAAGAAAGAATGTTTCGCCAACTGCTCCAACATCTCATCAATGAAGGGTAGTGGGAAATGATCCTTTTGTGTTCCCGCATTGAGTTTTCTGTAACCAATGCACATTCTCCATCCCGTGATGGAATGTTGTGGGATAAGCTCATTCTTAGCATTCTCAACTACTGTCATTCCTCCTTTCTTGGAAACCACTTGGACGGGACTAACCCATTCACTATGTGGCATGAGATAAATTATCTCGGTGTGAAGAAGTTTGAGGACTTCCTTCTTCACGACTTCCCTCATCGCATTATTAATCCTACACTGCGGTTCATGTGAACATGTGCTTGCAGGGTCAATAGGAATGCGATGGGTACAGAGCATTGGGCTAATCCCCTTAAGATCTTGCAACAAATACCTGAAGACCGATCTATGTTCTTCTAAAATGGCAATGAGTCTAGTCGTCTACTCATCTGAAAGCTTGTCGCTAATGATGACGGGAGTGCTTTTGTTGCCATTTAGAAAGACATAACGTAATCCTTCAGGTAGGGTTTTTAGCTAAACGGGAGGTGGAGTCGGCACTTCCTCTTTAGGAAGATCAAAGGTTTCTCCTACGTCTCCTCTTCTTCTACAAAGAAGTGAGCATCTTTCTCTAAGGACTACTCAGGAGGCTCAAAAAGTGACACCGACATAACCTCCTCGGGCAGGATAGGATAGGGGAGAGGTTCTACCACCGAGTTTTTAGCTCGAGTGAAAGGTATGGAATAAGTATTCCTCCCCAGCTTAACATTCAATTCCCCTGTGCTGGTTGCATTAGAGAGAAATTTCTCCAAGGGATGCCTACAGTCTATGTCATCCAAGATGTGAAAATCTAATGTTAAGGTGATGCCTTCATGCTGGATATTCACATTGTGAACCAACCCTTGTCCTAGCTGACAGGTCCGTGAGCTATTCCTCAAGGACAGGGTTGTAGGAGCAAAATGCATGTCACTCATATAAGTGTGTGCAAAGGTCGTGGACATCAGATTTACTCCTACCATGGGGTTGTATAACATCTCCATCCAATCATCCTGGATTTTGCCACAGATGGGTCAAGAAGGGGAGAGAATCTGAATTACTTCAGATGAAGACTCTCTCGTTTGTCCATTCATCACTCATGATGGCTGTCAACTCCCTAACTGACTCTTTTAAGGAGTCAAGGCAACGTTTTGGAGTGATAGGGACATGGGTGCTTCTTTTGCATGCATACTTCGAGACATTACCATAATCATCGAAGAAATCATCATCGAAGCATGCAAGATCTGAACGTTGGAGATCTTCCTTCGGATCTTCTGGTTCGGGCGAGGGTGTCTCTATAGGTAATGTTAGTTGGCCTCAGCTGAAAAGACTTCCTCGTGACACAGTTCTGGCTCTACACAGAGGGGTTCTAGCGAAGGAGTGTTCTCTAGAATGTGGTCTAGAAGAGCTTCTCCTTCGGCTATGGTTTTGTGCATGAATGATCCTCCGGCGGCTATGTCAAGCTGTAGGGCAGATTCCTTGCTAAGCCCTAACCAAAAGTGCTGTAAGAGCACATGGTTGGGAATAGACAAGTCGGGGCCAGATTTTGTTAGAATCATAAATCTTTCCCAAGCTGCACCTATGGACTCCTTCTCAAGTTGTTGGAAGTTGAGGATCTCTTGACGCAGGGCAGCGATTTGGGTTATAGGGAAGAATGCTACACAAAACCTATTTCGCAATTCTTCCCAATCACCAGCTACCTTCCCTACGTTAAGGGCGTACCATTATTTCACCCTCTCATTAAGAGAGAAAGGAAACATTTCCATCGCATTGCTTCATGTGACATGCCAGCAATGGTTAGGCATGCACATAGTTGCTCAAACTCCCTTAGGTGGTGATATGGGTTTTCATAATCTAACCCTAAGAAGTTGGTTCAAGAACCATAGCTATAAAAGCTAGGTGGAGTATGTAACTAGAAGCTGTGATAGGTTTCATGGATTGTGGAGGTTCAACGAACTCGCCCTTGGGAGCAGAAAGTTTGAAAATGGTGGGTTGCTCCATTGGAACAAATGAAGTAAAAGAAAACAAAGGTGAAAATAAAGGATACACGGGCAACTAGGTTCGAAGACTAGAAACGACAACCGTCCCTGGCAACGGCACCAGAAATGCTTGTTGGCGCTTCTTAGCGTCAGCAGAAAAGTCCGCAAGCGCACAGAAGTACTGTCGTAGCACTTCACCCGGAAGTGTTTAGGATATCGTATTTTCCAAAAGGAATGGCTTATGTTAGTAGACTCTTAGCTAGTTGGCCCTAGAAAAGATAGGAGGGATAACTTGGGTGGAGAGGATACACTATGGCAGAAAACACTAAGTGAAGTTAACCTGCCCACTGCTTGTCTGCTTCAGCCCCACTGATGCACTTGGTCTGCCAAGCGATACCAGTATCAGTGCAACTCCACGGCCAAATGTGGGGGAATGCTGGTACGAGTGGACAGGGCTGTCACCACCTGCCACCTACCCCTCTGCCCGTGGGTGCGCACAACATACGAAGGTAGACCCCAACTTAGATACCACGTCTACAAAGGCGACTACTACTCTAGCGATGGCCAGGAACTTCCGTCTCTATCAGGAGTCCTCTTACTAGAGCACCCCCAAAGGACGAGTGATGATCCCACAAACATGTAGCTTTATGGAAGTAACTCACTTAATGAATCAAAACTAGAATGTAGCACAAACCCCTTACTTCTAGCAAGATGGCTGTAGAGGTTCAAGTTGGAACGAGAGCCAACAAGTTTGGCACTTCCTTCACCCAAGAGTAGAACTGCTTTGACTCTGCTTCTACTTCTCTAGCTCTTGCCTCTCTCTCACAATCCCTAACCTAGTCTAACTAGAGGCTAAACTAATGGACAATGTGGCACTACTCCTTCTTCTCTATTGTATCAGGTTATGTTGATGGAGGGAGTGGGTGCACCAATTTATAGCTCCATAGGATGGTTCAGGCATCTCCTCAATTGGAAGGAGGTGAAACTGCCTTGAGGGAACTGACCCAAGCACCGCCTAAGAAGGCTGGGCCTGGGAGGCCCCACTAGGGGGGCAGCCGATCCCAGGGGCGGCCAGTCCCCTGGCTGGGCCCGCTGGCCACCGCCTTCGGGTGGTTGGTTGCTCCCTGGGCCTGGACCTTCCCCGCGGTTATGAATGGGCCTAGTTCTGTGTTTGAGGTGGGCTTCCTTCCAAAGTGTGCTTTTCTTGTACATTTTGTGCATTTCCACGTGTCAAACCTGCAAATCATATATACAACAAAACTCATGGAAAGATTAGATAAAAGTCCTACCTTCTATTTGTTTTAGTAATAAAATAATGTTGTAAATTAGTTGCTAAGGAGCACCAACATACAGGCAGCAACCGAATGGACTTGTGAAAGTTGTGGATTCGATTGCTGATACTAACTGCCTGGCTGAGTTTGAGGCCAGACGATAGGTGGCTGGTAGTAAGCTTATGGGTTTATGACTTGCGGACTTTGGGGCAAGGCTGGTGGACGATATGCTTGCGGTTGTAAGGCATTGTTTTCTCTTGTGGAGTTGTGAAACACTTGTTTCTATGCATCGAAAGGTCTTGTGGTCTCGTCCGTCTCCCTCTATTCTTTTGCTAATTGTGTCTATTTGCATTCTCGGGAGAAATGGCCCTTATTTTCACCATAAACGAAGCAGTATGGTGTGTGTTTCCCCTGAGCGTGTCCTTTTCTATGACCACCACATCCTCTATGGCTGCCTCTTTGCTGGGATCCATTTCCCCTTCCCTGCTAATCTGTTTGGTTCGGGGTTGACTGCTGGGCTGGTTCGGCCTACACGCTGTGCACTGGACTGCCATTCTGACTTTGCTTTGGTTGGTTTTGCTTCGGGGTGCTCTGCTTCAACAAATAATGTGCTGCTTTTCTCTTCTACAAGTCTTCTTCTGATCTCGTGTATTTTCTCATTTCATCAAATAAGTCCTTGACCATTCTCGGAGGCTCTCTTGATAATGCTTTGGCGCAGCTGCCCACCTTGAGTCCTTTTATTGCGGACGCAATGACCACGTCATCTCACAATCCCAGTAGCTGTGCTTTGAGGTGGATGATACATTCATGGTATTTGGCCAAGGGCTCATCATCCGGTTGGAATAGCAGGAGCAAGTCCAGCATTGTCCTTTTATCGGTCTAGAACCCTTAGAAAGTTGTGAGATGGAAAACGGCTTCAGGGACATGGACCAATCATGAGCTACATCATGGACTGCTAGAATTAGAGACTTGGCCAGAATCAAATCATTCCTGCCAGTTGTGTGAATTGCTGCTTCGTAGCTTGATAGGAACTTCAATGGGTTAGACCTGCCATTGTATGCTGGAATTTTCAGTTTGTAGCCAGCTGGCCAGGGATAGAACTACAATTTAGCTGATAGTCATGAGGTGATGTCAATTGCCTGTGTATTGGTGCTGGTTGTGTTGCCATGCAGTTGTATTGGTTGGGTTCAATTGTTGGATTGCAACGAATTGATTTCATTCTATAGCCTGGTTTCTTCTTCCTGTTCCTGCCGTATGGCCGCCTCAGCGGCTAACTCCGTGTTCTTTGCCTTTAGTGCTAATGCTAACTCATCTTGATAGCACTGCAATACCTGTATCTTAGCCATGTGTTCTTCTAGCACCTTGAGTAACTTACCAAACGTGGTGTTGTGTTTGTTCACCTAATTCTGATCTTCCTTCTCATCAGCATCTTGCGGTTGCGGTGGTTTGCTTGCACTGGCTTCACTGGTATTTGGTGGAACTAGTATGTTCCCTGCAGCTATGCTAGGGCCAATCGGTGGTACATCTAACCCTGGAGCATTTTGGGTGGCAGTTACCGTTCTGGGATCGAATGCTTCTACCAATGCGCCTACCGTTGTAACTGTATCGGCCAGGTGGACGTTGGCCTGATCGCCGGCTGGTTTCGAAGCTGCAACTACTTCTTTGGACATGGACGCCTTCGTCTTACCCTTTGGTGGCATATCGTGATCGCACTACAAACACAGTGGGCGCCACTGTTGGCGGAGGGTGGAACCAAAGTATTCCCCCTCACCAAGAGACGCTTGACCGGAATGGTCCGAATAATGATTATTGTATTCACTGATGGTTGATGTGACAATACATCTTCTCCTCTGTTACATTACTCAGGGGGCTATTTATAGTGGTGCGTAGGTTACATTCCAAAAATACCCTCCCACCTACTCCAGATACTCAGCATATCTAGATGGTCGAGGGCAGTGCAGTCCGCTCTCCTTGGGATGCCTCTGGTCACCAAACCGCCGACAATGGACTGGCCCACCATGCAAGAACTTGTTGGCTCATGTCATTCTTTTTGTTGCCACCTGCACACTCCTCGATATCAGTCAGTCATAGCTCCCCATCTCTCCTTAGCCCGGGCAAACCCGATATCATCCGGGTTATGCCGACATGGGACATCAGTACAGCCGCTAATCCTTCGTTATCGGAGGTCTGGGGCGCCCGATATCATTCCAAGTGGACTGATACAATCATATCGGTCCCTCTAGAGATGCTATCACTTGTCTCTGGACGGGAGAAAGGGCCTACTAAATTTGTCACTCCGCTACCGATATCCCATATCAGTAAATCAAATGTTGTATGCGGTGCATGAGTTTGGCGTTCAGCAGGTGCATTGGCCAAGATCTCCCTTGTCCCCAATACTTAGTCATCTTAGACTTTGGTAGAAGTAGAATGGTGATTTCATTGTTCATGAGAAATAGGTTTACCTTTGCTTCTTCTGACCTAAAGACGGGTCATGGGAGCATATGAATATGAATATGGTAATGAGAAATCAAGACCGAATAGCTAACTTGCATCAGGAAAGGAGTCTTGATGTAGTGTTTTTGTTTGTGTCACTTAGGACCTGTTTGGACTTGGCCCTTAGATCATGAACTTAGTACAAATCACATATCCTAGGGGGAAAGCCCTTATTTAGGATATTCTATTACCAAAACGGTGAGCCCATGCACTAGGAGTGGAGAGATGACGAGAGTACAAGTCACCCTCATGGGTTAGAGTCCTGGATTGGAGACGTGTATGTACTCTCGTGTGGCATGGAAACCTGTCTAGCTTTGGGATGTCCGAGAGTAGAGTAGACATACTTGTGAATTAGAGTCCGACGTGTATCGTGTGATTAGGAAACCCCAGCTGGGTAAATAAGAGACTTGATCCACGCACCATCATCGTAGTTAACAAGTGGAACATGGTTACTCTTAGACATGAGATGGAAAGAGATGGTTTGGAGATGCAATGCTTAATTCAACTAATTGATATAGAATAGGTGCAAATCTAGTTATAATAGCTTCAGTAAATCTGATGTTAAAACTCGTTTAACATATTGAAAAATAGGGATCAACTTATAGTAATACTTTTTTGCAAAACTCCTCTTTTCTAGCTCAACTACTTCCCATAAGCCAGCATATCCTTGGAGTCTTTTCTTTTAGTCGGGTAAATCTTGTTGAGTACCCTCATGCACTCAGGGTTTGTTAATCCCCTGTTGCAGGGTTGTGACTGCTACCTCGAACCATGGTTATTTCGCTTTGCTCGACATGATTTGGTTGTCTCTTGCGACCTAGGTGTCCTACTTAAGTTGTCTTCTGTAGCTCTACTCCACTTCCGCAATGTAAGTTAAGTTTGTAAAAGATATCTTACTCATGATTTGCAAATATAGTTTTATCATTCTTCCGCACTCTGATGTATATTTGGTAACAAATGTTGTAATATTGTTGTTACTCCTTTGTTGATCCGAGTATGACTATAAAATGTAGTTCAATCGGGTTTCTTTGAGGACACCGATAGCATGTCGGCCATATTACTTAGGAGGTTCTACCATAGCGTGCAGCCACCGAAGGACCTCCATGTAGAAACTCGCATCCCTGCCCACCCAGGCAAGACCTCCGTGCCGAAGGAGGCGCCCACGCAGGGCCGGAGCTTCATGCCCATGGAGAAGACACCCTCCAAGTTTAGATATTTTCTATACTAGCTTGTTTGGTGACTTCTTTGTTAAGTTTATACTATGTACTAGCAAGTTAATTGTGTTGTCAAGGTTGCCCTTAGATAATGAATTTTCTCTCTATATGTGCAAAATGCTTAGTCGTCTTTCGTCGATTCTAAATTAGAGGTTATTTTAGTTGTATATCCTAAGTTAAATTTCTTCTATTTGATTAAGTTTATAAAAAATAAAATATTAGCATTTGCACATCCAAATAAATGTGTTGATGTAATTGAAGGGTTATGAGGGTGCTACGCTAGCCAAAAAACAAGACTTTTCTGCCGCAGAAACTAGGATCTACTGCTAGTTACAGGTTACGGGATTACCACCAGATACGCGGGTGCAGCAGAAGACGACTCGATGTAGTCGCACGCGTCGCAGTAGGCAGTGCAGTTGTATGGTCGTCCATCATGTCAATCCCCTCGCGCAGTTCGTCCTAGTGCTCCAGATGCAGCACCTTCGAGGAATCCCACACGTGCAGGGAAGAAGCGATACGCCTCTAGACTGCTAGGTCCGCGAGGAGCAGAAGGCACGAGCATGGGGAGGGCGACGGTGGCTGTCAAAGGCCACTAAAAAAACCCTGACCATGCCTCTACCCCTTGCTTATATAGGCGTCCGCAATGAGCTCATGAGTTGGAGGCCCATTAGTAACCCTAAGCCTTGTCTAATTCGGGTCCAACCCAAATTAGGCTTCCAGCCCCTTAAGCGTGCGACCCTATGGGTTCATGCACACATTGATATGAGTCGAGTACTCCTACTCGCCCAATAGTTGATAGCGGCCTCCAGCAAGGCGTGGCAACTCCTATGTGCACGCAAAGATCATATCAGACGAACCACTATGACCACATACAAGTTATTCCCTTTGTCACTCGATATATGGTTCAACTCGTGGGTTAACACTTAACCCAAGCACGGCCATGCATTTGTTGATCCAATTACTTGGGTGATCCAGTGATATCTCTCTCGTGTAGAGAGGAGCAAATTCCATCTTGATTGTCTATGTCTTATAGCATGCTTCCCGACCACCCGAAGACCAACTTTATAACTACCCAGTTACGGAGCAGCGTTTGATAGTCCCTAAGTAGGCCGTTTCACAGCGTTTGACAGTCCCTAAGTAGGCCGTTTCACATCTTGAGTACATACCACAATCTCAGGTCTAAGGACATAACGTATATGATGTGAATAGAGACTTTCTCATGTCGGGTCAGTCCAGTCTACATGTCTCACATGTGCCCACATTATTAGTTTGACATCTCCATGTCTATGACTTATGAAACATAGCCATCAACTAATACATGTGCTGGTCTAATATTCAAGTTTGTTCTCATAAGAACGCCGACCAGGGACAACTTTAGAATAACCATTCAAGTAATTGAGTTCCACAAATAATTCACATAATTTCCAATCAATACAAGTTGTCTATAATGGATATTTAATGAACACTTTATTAATCATGGATACAAACGGAATATCATCATCTACATGATTAGCTCTAGGGCATATTCTCAATAGTCTCCCACTTGCACTAGAGTTAATCTCTTAGATGTCTAATCCCCATCGACCTCATGTGCGCCTCATGCTTAGGCTGTGGAAGAGACTTTGTCAAAGGATCTACTACATTCAAATCCGTATGTATTTTGCACTTCTCGTTTCACAAATTCTCGAATGAGATGAAACTTCTGGAGTACATGTTTGTTCTTCTGGTGATCCCTAGGCTACTTAGCCTATGCAATCACCCCATTGTTATGGCAATGTAAATTTAATGGGTCCGACGCATTTGGTAACACACCAAGATCAATGAGGAACCTCCTCATCCAAACACCTTCCTTTCCAGTGCTAGAAGCTGCAATGTACTCGGCTTCTGCTATAGAATCGGACACCGTCTCCTGCTTGGAACTTTTCCAGCTAACTGCACCACCATTTATTGTGAACACAAAACCTGATTGAGATAGTGAATCATCCCCGTCAGTTTGGAAGCTAGCATCGGTGTAACCATTTACAACGAGCTCCTCCTCACCTCCATAGATTAGGAACACATCCTTAGTGCTTCGTAAGTACTTAAGAATGTTTTTAACCAATGTCCAGTGACTCTCACCAGGATTGGCTTGATACCTACTCGCAACACTTAGAGCATATGAGACATCTGGGTGAGTACATATCATGGCATACATGATGGAACCAACGGCCGAAGCATATGGAACCTTACTCATGCGGTTGCGCTCTTCATCTGATGAAGGAAACTGCTTGTCACTAAAGCGCATACCATGTGACATAGGCAAGAACCCTTTCTGGGACTGTTCCATGTTGAACCGTTTCAACACCTTGTCAATGTACGTGTCTTGGCTTAATCCTATTAGCCTTCTCGACCTATCTCTATAGATCTTAATTCCCAAGATGTATGCTGCTTCTCCTAAATCCTTCATTGAAAAACTATTATTTAGTGAAGTCTTTATAGATTGCAACATAGGAATACCATTCCCAATCAATAGTATGTCATCCACATACAGGATCAGAAACACAACAGCGCTCCCACTTACCATCTGGTAAACACAAGGTTTTTCTTCATTCTGACGGAAGTCAAACCCTTTGACGACCTCATCAAAAGGAATATTCCAACTCCGAGATGCTTGCTTTAACCCATAAATAGATTTCTTAAGCTTGCATATCTTTCCAGCATTATTAGGATCAGCAAAACCTTCAGGCTGTATCATATACATGTCCTCTTCTAAATACCCATTTAGAAAGGCTGTTTTAACATCCATCTGCCAAATCTCATAATCAAAATAAGCAGCAATTGCTAGAATGATCCGAATAGATTTAAGCATCGCTACCGGTGAGAATGTCTCGTCGTAGTCAATTCCTTGAACTTGCCAAAAACCTTTTGCGACAAGTCAAGCTTTATAGACGTGAACATTTATGTCCATGTCCTTCTTCTTCTTAAAGATCCATTTGCTTTCTATGGGTCTAACCCTATCAGGCGGGTCAACCAAGTTCCAAACTTGATTGTCTCCCATGGAATCTATCTCGGATCTCATGGCACTTTGCTATTTCTAAGAATCTAGATCCATCATAGCTTCCGCATAATCCGCAGGTTCGTCATCGTCTAACAATAAAAAATCCCCACGCAATGCGCGAAGTCTTGCTGATCTTCGTGGTTGTGGTGGTATCTCCACTGCCACTGATGTCTCAACTTGCTCTGCTACATTAGCATCACTTGTAGAGTCAGTCCCTACTGGCTCATCTTAAACTTCTTCAAGATACACCTTTTGTCCATTATTTTGTTTTTTGAGAAACTCTTTCTCTAAGAAAACGTCATTTCAAGTAACAAACACTTTGCCCTATGACCAGTTATAGACATAATACCCTAAAGTTTCCTTCGGATATCCCACGAAAAAGCACTTGTACAATTTGGGTGTTAGTTTATCTGATATAAGTCATTTGACATAAACTTCACAACCCCAAATTTTCAGGAAAGACAAACTGGGACTCTTACCAGTCCACATCTCATATGGTGTCTTAACTACGTAATTAGATGGTACCCTATTCAATGTGAAAGCGACTATTTCTAGAACGTATCTCCAAAATGATAAAGGTAGGTCCGACTGGCTCATCATAGATTGAACCATGTCCAAAGGTCTGATTACGTTTCTTAGACACGCCATTTCTCTGAGGCATTCCGGGTGGCGTAAGTTGTGGAACAATTCCACAACTTTTAAGATGATTGCTAAACTCGTGACTTAGATATTCGCCTCCACGATCAGATCAAAAGGCCTTGATCTTCTTGCCACATTGATTCTCTACTTCATTCTAAAATTCTTTGAACTTTTCAAATGTTTCAGACTTATGCTTCATTAGGTAGACATATCCATATCTACTAAAGTCATCAGTAAAAGTTATGAAGTATTGAAATCCACCTCTAGCTGTCGCGCTCATTGGTCCACATACATCAATATGTACAAGTTTCAACAAGTCAGACGCCCTCTCAGGAACTCCTTCGAATGGTGCCTTGGTCATCTTGCCTAGCATGCAAGCCTCACATGTCTCATATGATTCAAAATCAAACAAAGTTAGAAGACCATCATCATGGAGCCTCTTCATGTGATTCTCACTTATATGACCCAAGCGACAATGCCACATATAGGTAGGACTTAACTCATTAAGCCAAGGCCATTTAGCACTAACATTACAGACAGGTGCATCATCAAGATTTAAAATAAATAACCCATTCACAATGGATGCAAAAGCCACAAACGTGTCATTCTTGGAGATCACACAACCGTTGTCTTTACTTGCAAAAGAATAACCATCCTTCATCAAACATGAAGGTGATACAATGTTTTGACTTAAGCTAGGAACAAAATAACAATTATTTAATTCCATGATAAATCCTGATGCCAGGTGAAGTTGCATCGTCCCGATGTTCAACGCAGTAACTCTTGCATTATTGCCCACGCGGAAGTCAACCTCTCCCTTTTCCATGCTTCTACTTCTTATCATTCCCTGCATCATATTGCAAATATGAGCAACTGATCCGGTATCAAATACCCAAGAATTAATATAAGAGTTAGCAAGAAAAATATCCGTAACATGAACAACAAGGGTACAAGTAGCAGTAATACCTTTACCGCCACCATCCTTCTCTAAGGACGCCAAGTACTCCTTGCAATTCCTTTTCTAGTGACCTTTCCCCTTACAATAAAAGCAATCAGAATTTGTAGATGGTCCGGCCTTAGCAGCATATGGGTTTGGCATAGAGATCTCATCTTTAGCCTTGCCTTCTTCTTGCCCTTCCTCTTGAACCGAGGTCTGTTCTGGACCGCCAACACTTGGCTACTGCCGGCACCTTTCTTGATGTCGGCTTCTGCTGTTTTCAGCATACCACACAGTTCACTCAAGCCTCTCTCTGCCCCATGCATGTGGTAGTTCAAGATGAAGTTTCCATAGCTGGGCAGAAGAGACGAGAGGATAAAATCAGTAGCCAACTCTTGGCCGATTTGGAAGCCTAGCTTCTCCAACCTTTGAGTGTAACCAACCATCTTGATTACGTGTGGTCCTACTACTGCGTCCTCTGCAAGCTTGGTTTCCACAAGCGCCTTAGAGACATTGAACCTTTCAGTCCTAGCCTGCGTGTGGAACATCTCCTCAAGTGCCATGATCATATCATTCGCTAAGTGATTGTTATCGAAATACATCTGCAGATCAGATTCCATTGAAGCAAGCATAAGGCAACTCACTTCAAGATCAGCATCGCATGCTTTCTTGTAAGCAGCTCTTTTCAGTAGCAGGTGCATTTTCTCCAGGCTCATCTAGTAATGGGGTGTCTAGAATATCTTCCTTTTTCTCAGCTGTGAGAACAATTCTCAGGTTGCGGATCCAATCCGCATAATTTATTCCATTCAACTTATCTTTCTCAAGAATTGTACGCAAAGAAAATGGTTGATTGCTAGCGGCCATCTACAATAAAAGTAATGCAAAATACTAAGACAATGTATCCATGAAGGAGTAAATTATATCAAATAGAATATAATCGCACTAAAATCAATATCCCTCAATTGATACTTAGTGATTCAAGACCACAACTAACATCCCGACCAGTGAGCTTTAGCATCATCGCTGGTCAGTATGGTACATCGGTAAGCAACACCTTGCTAATCATATCTCATATGACCCTTGTTGTTGGGCTAGCATCCCTATGCCGAGCACTCAACCTTTCCAAGCTTCAAGATCCCTAACCGTTAGGATGACCTTGTTCAAGTAACCAAACCTTCTTGCAGTAAGTATCCGATACGAACATGCCTAGTCAAGGAAAACCAGTGGCACCCTAATTTCATAGACCCACCACCGATTGTACAAGACTTATGACAGTGCAAGGTTTGAGGAAGCATTTAACTTAAACATTGCTGAGGGATCATTCTACTTCACTACCGCACTCATGTAGACAAAAACATAATAGCATATGAAAGTAGAACATATAATGAGAATCATATTCACACACAGTGATATGGTATGGCCCTTTAATGAATGGTGATCTCCATCTCCATCATCTTGCCCATCATGGTGATCTCCATCTCCATGATCCATGTGTGCCATCCTTCTTATGATAAGTCCTCCAAGAACTATTTTACCACAAGCTATACTAATTACATAGTCGCGTAATCACAAGATGGCGCGCAGGCCAATACATCAAACGACAACACATATGGCTCCAGCCGTGTTGCTTACATGACACGCAGGCCATGAATGAATTACATACAATACACATGGGCCATACCAATCACATCTTACCCTGCAAAAACAAGTTAGGCATAGAATGATTCTATGCGCTATGACAGATAGCAACGGCGGTCCCTCTAATTTTCACTAGATCAATCCCATTGATCTATGCCCAACATGTCTGGTCTTACGTGTATCACTTAACTCAGGTGGCGGATTAAACCGACCGGTATGAGTAGATCGAAAACAGATTGAGTTTTCATCTACCACCCCATTTCACAAATTGATCTAATTAAACCATGCAACCAAGACTAGCAAATCGCATCTACTATCTCTGCATATCATCTATATGCCAAAATCTGAACCTATAACGAACAGCTTCGGCTCTGATACCACTGAAGGGTTATGAGGGTGCTACGCTAGCCAGAAAATAAAACTTTTCTGCCTCATAAACGAGGATCTACTGCTAGTTACAGGTTACGGGATTACCACCAGATACGCGGGTGCAGCGGAAGACGACTCGATGTAGTCGTACGCGTCGCAACAGGCAGTGCAGTTGCATTGTCGTCCGTCATGTCAATGCCCTTACGCAATTCATCCTAGTGCTCCAGATGCAGCACCTCCGAGGAATCCCACACGTGCAGGGAAGAAGCAATACGCCTCCAGACTGCTAGGTCCGCGAGGCGCAGAAGGTGCGAGCATGGGGAGGGCGACGGTGGTTACCCCTTGCTTATATAGGCGTCCGCAATGAGCTCACGAGTTGGAGGCCCATTAGTAACCCTAAGCCTTGTCTAATTTGGGTCCAACCCAAATTAGGCTTCCAGCCCCTTAAGCGGGTGACCCTATGGGTTCACGCACACATTGGCATGAGTCGAGTACTCCTACTCGCCCAATAGTTGACAGCAGCCTCCAGCAAGGCGTGGCAACTCCTATGTGCACGCAAAGATCATATCAGATGAACCACTATGACCATATACAAGTTATTCCCTTTGTCACTCGATATATGGTTCAACTCGTGGGTTAACACTTAACCCAAGCACGGCCATGCATTTGTTGATCCAATCACTTGAGTGATCCAGTGATATCTCTCTCACGTACAGAGGGGCAAATTCCATCTTGATTGTCTATGTCTCATAGCATGCTTCTCAACCACCCGAAGACCAACTTTATAACTACCCAGTTACGGAGCAGCGTTTGATAGTCCCTAAGTAGGCCGTTTAACAGCGTTTGATAGTCCCTAAGTAGGCCATTTCACATCTTGAGTACATACCACAATCTCAGGTCTAAGGACATAACGTATATGACGTGAATAGAGACTTTCTCATGTCGGGTCAGTCCAGCCTACATGTCTCACATGTGCCCACATTATTAGTTTGATATCTCCATGTCTATGAATTGTGAAACATAGCCATCAACTAATACATGTGCTGGTCTATTATTCAAGTTTGTTCTCACAAGAACGCCGACCAGGGACAACTTTAGAATAACCATTCAAGTAATTGAGTTCCACAAACAATTCACATAATTGCCAACCAATACAAGTTTTCTATAATGGATATTTAATGAACACTTTATTAATCGTGGATACAAACGGAATATCATCATCTACATGATTAGCTCTAGGGCATATTCCCAACAGTAATGAACTTATTTGATTTACCTAGATATTATTGATTCATTCTTATAAACTATGCTTTTTTTTGACAACGATTATAAACTTTGTTAAAGTTTTGATGTAGAATAGAACTAAAACAATCTCTCCACAACCTACTGAAAACTCCTTCTCAATTGGTGGGATAGAGCTAATGGTGCTACTTTTGAGCTATTAAGGCAAGGAATTAATTCCCTAATCAAGTTGGGGCTTGGATTTTTGGAACCATCGCAATCGCTGGATTCTTTTATGGACCGGCTCCAAGTATTGTTAGGGCTTTAGCCATAGCAAGTGAGGAACGCCGGCTATGAACCTTGGCAGGGGCTCGTGGACTACTCCTCTAGGCAGCCCCTCCTCCCAGAGGATTAGATTCTTAGGTTTGTATGGGTTGCCTTGTCAGCCAGTTTATTAGGAGAGCTATATCTGCTTGTTCTAAGTACGAGTGTGTTATGTTGGGGAGTGTAGTGTAATTGTGTTGGGTTCTTTCATCGATCTTTTTCTCAGACCTTATACGCTTTTGAGAAAAAAACTAAAACAATCATTAGGTTTTTTGAGACTGGAGGAAAATTGTGAGGGCACGTGTCAGCGCATGATGGGATAAAGCTGTTTGAGCCTTTTCTCTTCTGGGAAGGAAATAAATAAAATAGGAGTAGCTAAAAACTTTCAGTGAACGTTTCATGCTTAAAGTACCAACAAAATGGTAAAACAAACGAATGATAAAATAACACCCGTCGATTCAATGCCTTGTTAGTTACAGCCTTGGCACATCATATCATATCACCATGCATCGATCATGTCATGATCCTTCTACCAACCTAGCTAGAACGCACAAACATGTCATCTGCTTTTTTTGGCGCCCACATGCACGCAACACCAAACAATGCAATCTGATACTCATCTGAACCAAAAGCTCACTAGTGGTTAGTTACACTGAAACATAAAAAGCTAGCTAGCATAGCACACACAGTAGCCGTAGTAGCAGCACCAGCGCCTCATCACTCTAGTCCATTAATGGATCCGGTTGTTAGTGACCTAACAGCCTAACTACCCGGGTGATATTGAATTATCCATTGACAAGCAAATCTATCAGCTTTGGCTAACATCAATCAACAATTGGCAGGCACTCATTAAAGCGATGGGCTAGATGATATATACGGAGTATGAAACAAGAAACAAGAAAGGGATCGATCAGGATATGGATACATATTGAAATGTAGTTTCAGATTTATATATGATAGCTAGGTGAGGCCTTCTAAAGGATGTGGATGACAGGTAAGGTGCATGCGGCGCCGTTTTGTCGGAGCACCTTCTGTCTCGATCTCGATCAATCGCTGCGGTTAGTTATTCCGTATGTGCATGCACGCGTTTGCTGCATCCTTACTCCTTCCGGCGCCGATCGATCGTTCATCGAGCGGCTCGGCTTTTCTTTCTGTCTTCCCAAGCTCGCTGAATCATTGGCTCATGAGAGACCTTGTCCAAAGGAAAAGTCTAGCGAGTCAGGCTTAAAACGTTTATGGCTGTGTCTTCTGGAACTCACGAAAAGATCCTCATCTTTTTTAGACGAAAAAAATTCTCATCTCTATCACTATTACATTACAGGCAGGTAGAAAGAAACTTTTAGGGACTGTATAGAATGCTTGAGATAGGAATGGATTGGATGAGGATGTTCTTGGCGAGCACAGGCTAGCACATTCATTTTCTACTGTGCTCAGGAATTTCTCTTGCTGCTACTGCTACGGCGAATGTGTGTGCTATGGCTGCTGCTTCTTTTCAGCCTGAAAAAACACAGGAATTGGGTGAGGACGTTCATTACCAAAGAAACACCTGGGAGAGAGAGAGAGAGAGAGAGAGAGATGGGATGGAACCAAAAGCAATATCCATCCTCGTGGTTAGGAGAAATTTCAATAAGGTCCCGTTTGGATCACCTAAAATTCTAGAATTTAATTTGTAATATAAACTATAGTTGTGGAAGAAAAGAAAAGTTCATGAAAAAGAAAAGAGTCTACAACTTTCCTTAAGATGGAAAGAAAGTTAATGGAATCAATTTTCCATCTCCCACCCGATGAATTTGAGATAAGTTTATATGTGAACTTGGGAGAGTTATGGAATCTCAAATTCTCTTTCACAACTATAATTTATACTATGAATTCGATTTTGGAAATTCCTGGGATCCAAACAGGGCCTAATATAAACTTGTTTTGAAGCAAGCAACATATGTATAGTCCAATGATCACTCCTATGATTTGTGTCATTTACCCCTTGCTTGCATATTCCCTTCAGTAAGGAAAATAAACACAATGCATACATTTAACACAATACACTTATATATCCATTTAATTGGAAAACCTTGATATACTTATATTTTCAAATAGAGATGCAAATTTCGTGTTGAAAAATATAATGCACTCTTTATCACGGAAAACTGGATAATCCTTGACGACCAGTGTTTTAGCAAATGTTTCAAAAAAACCAACGAAATGTTTCTTTTCCTTTTTACAACAGGAGCGATCGAGAATCATGTAAATATATGGTTTCTAGTAATTCCGATTCACTTCAATTCGTTCGTATCGTCTTGTCTTCAAAATCATAAACTGGCCAATGAGCCAAGTTATTTTGAAAAGGCGATTCTCATTCACAGAGAGGTGTTTTTTCTAGGGACAAACCAAATCTGATACATTTATCGGAGCATCCAGAACTACGAAGTTTCTCCCTTTTAATTTTATATACAAAGTGTGTCCTATAATTCATTATTCATGCCATAAAACATCAATATATATATATATATATATATATATACTTACCCTCTTAACGCTCAGGAACGTTTTAAAATAATGGCGACCTGATTCTATGTATAAAAATGGTATGATTGTAGATCTAATACATTGAAAATTCATCATTGTTTTTTATTAGTAGCTCTTACATAAAAGAAGTTGTTAAAAATTCAACTTGAGGGAGAAGGTCTATCATATCACAGATTGCAGGAGCCACTGTATACTACACATATATACTGGAGGTATTTGATTGGTCTGTTTGCGCTAGAACTGTTCGAATAATGCACCATCTAGTTTTTGTAATTAAATGAATTGCATGCAGGATCACCGTTGTACCATCTATAGTTGGGACCATTTAAGCTCTCATGGAACGGCCAGACAACGGCGTGCACAATTTGTGCATGCTCATCTCTCACTCTTTGTATGCCAGAGCGAGGGAGAGAACAGGAAAAACTAGAACATAATAAATGAAGCTCGTGGCACATCTCCTGTAGTCATGTCCATCTCTAGTCGTGGTGGTTACAGCAGCCAACAATCCTTCTAGCAGATTTTGGTTATGATTTATGAGGATATATCAGCTGCTGCAAGGAGTACAAAACGAGGCTTCGTCAGATTTTAGAAGAGGTCCCTGTCTCGCTTGATCGTCTCGAGCAGCTCTTCCAAAGCATTTGCTGCTTTCTTACTCCATTTCGCGTTCATTCAAAACTTTTAGAGTTCCTATACGATGAATAATTACACCATGGGATCTTGTCAAATACTGATATTTGGGCAGTACTTAAATACCTCGGCTAACCTACACTGGTTTGCTAAGGGTACTCCTAACCCAGAAATTATGAGATACTCGCTTCGTTCCAAATTTTACGATGTTTTGGCATTTATAGATAAATTTTACAGTGTATATCACAATCATAGAAAAAATTCTGTATTTAGAAAAGCTAGAAGTACAGAATAGAGGTCTTTAACCGCCCCTAAAAGGAAAGTAAGATGCCCGTAAAAATTTTTTGTGTACTAGTGGGAGTAGTTTCTATACTTACCAAAAAACATCTTATTGATGCTACATGTATAAATCTATAAGGGGCCTAGGGCCTGGGCGGCGGTGCAGCTAGTCGGTGACGGTGGTGGGCGGCGGCGATGCTAGTTGGTGGCGGTGGTGGGCGCGGCGTGTGGCGGGACTGGGGGTGGCGCGCGTGCGAGGGGGCGGCGACGGCTTGAGTGGAGAGAGATACGGTTGACTCCTTTCCTTATTGATTGATCCAAACCGATTACATCTCTTATTTATAGTTAGACTAGCTTCTTTTCTAAGATAACTAGAAAATCCTCATATTATGAACTTTCCTTTTACAATTCAATCTTTTCTTTTATTCAACCAACTATTTTTAATCCTAGGGAAACTCAGTTTGGAAATATGGTTGGATGGTGAAGTGGCGGCGGCTTGGGGTTGCACCCCTCCCAACCCACGCGCGCACGTGCCTAGGGCGCCATCGGCCCGCATGTTATGGCTACGGTAGCGATTCTTCCATATTTTGTTGGGCCGCATTGCACGTGTTACGAAATCATATTTCAAATGGATACTATTTTTGAAATTTTATTTTGTTTAATTACAAGTCTTTTCTCTCTATCATCTATCTATCATATCTCTTTGTATCTTGGTTTCCATATGTAGACATAGTTTTTTTATTTAAGAAACAATTTTCTCCTCTCTCTCTCTCTCTCTCTTTCTTATTTAATTTTAATGTCACAGCATCATTTTTCTTAGTTAACAGCCTAATTAAATGACACCCCTTTACTAACAAATGCCTGGCAGTAGGAATGAAATGTGGGATGGATGCATATTGACGTATAAGTATAATTCATTTCAAATATTAAATCTCAGGGAATTGTACACGCAACTATATAAATTCATTGACTATATGATGATCACATCCCATTGTTTTCCTAAAGAAACAAATTCATTTTTCTAATCATCAATTAAGTATTTATTGAACATTTTTTGGATGTTCTATCCAATCAATGCTCAACAATCCTGAAAACTTAGCAAAACTTTTTGAAAAAACAATTAAAAAATATCAAAAACCTATTGAACATTTATATTTAAAAAAAATGTGGAATGAATGTGAACCCGGCTAGTACAATAATTTTAGGAAACCTGCTAATAAATTTGAACTTAATTTGTTCACTAATTTCTATAACTTGTCATATGATACGTGAAACATAGAGGAATGAAGCACTTTCTGTACCTAGCTCTCAAAACAATTCCTTAGTCCAAACCAAGCTTCTAGCTCAGTTTGTGTTGGCGTTGATCGATGGGGCTACTCGCCAAGTGCCAAGGCTTGAAGCCACCTTTGGTGATGCCACTGCTTTAGAAAGAATTATTCACAATTTTCTGAAAAAGGACAAGAATTATCCACCTTTTCAAAATGCAATAATAATACAACTTTGCCAATATGCTTAAAAAATCATTAGTGAGTGTTCTTATAAGGGGCCAAATCCCCGGTGACATGTGGCAGCAGGAGCGGCGGCGAGGCGCGGCCGGGGCTGGCTAGCGGCGCCGTGCACGCGTGCGTGTGCGCAGGGGGGCGGCGGCGTGCGGCGGCTAGGGTTAGGGAAGGGAGGAGAGAGCCAAGAGCCAAGAGCTGGAGAGCAGATGGGAATTACCCCTTCTATTACTTGGTTTGATCGGTTACAGTCCCCTTGTATTTATAGCCCGAGGTTGCCTAGTCTCTAAGCGATTGGAGATCCTGTGGATGCTTCGTTCCCTTTCTATTTTCCTAAATTGTCATGCTGATGTGGCCATCCCATAGCCGGCGGTGGCACCGTCGAGGCTGCCCCCTCGCCCTTCCTAGTGCATGCGCGTGTGGCTCTCGGCCCACGAAGCGCGGCTGCTACAACACTCCTCCTCTTCAGGGCCTGAGTTGGCTCAATTTTCTCCCTGATTTGCTGGTCTGTCATTGTACTTGTTACAGTACTCTCCCCATTTTCTGCTCGGCGTGTCCACACGACAAAATTAGAGACAGTGGTAGACGTCATTACGGGAAGGCGCTCCTTGCAGGGTGGTCACCAGGTTGTGGGCCATGCGACCGTTGATGGAGTTGTCGAAGAAGATGTGGAGTTGCACCATTTCGATGTTGGTATTGATGTTGTTGAGCATGAATTAGTGGTTCTTATGTGGTGCCCGCAGTGGAGGGAGACACTTGATTTCATGGTCCTTCGGTGGTGTCGCTGTTCCAGATGGAGCATGAAGCAGTGCAGCGAATGCTAGTGAGTTATGTCACAAAAAAAAGAATGCCAGTGAGCCTAGGTGGTTGGTGGAGGAGTCATATGTATTATCAGTGTAGTTGAAGGCGTAGGCAGCTGCGCCTCCTTTGCTGAAGCTGATGTAGAGGCGATACATAGTCCTTAGCATGGTGATGGAGTCGTGTAGGTGGTTGGAGATGTTGAAGATGGTATAGCGCTAGTGGTAGTCTTTCATGGCCGATGATGCGGTAGAAAATGGAGCTTGTTGCTTAGAGTAAACTCACCATTAGCGAAGGTGTTCAGCCAAATGCGAGGCTCGTTACGGTGCCCAAGTAACATGATCCGCTGAGAGATGGCATAGAGTTGTGGTGGAGAATGATCTTCCTCTACTTGTTGTGGTTGTTATTGCTCGTTGATGAGGAGGTGTACTTGGTGTAGTTTGTATAGGAAGAAGTTGTCCTTGTGTATTGCTTCCTTATTTTTTATCGGGTATATATGCTGAATTATTTTTATTGGATCAAATATATCGTACCTGATTGCTGATATCACAATACTGAATAGCCATTGTAACAAGTATAACGATGGCCTAGCTACTTTGCCAAAAAATTGGGCCAACTATGGACCAAGAGGAGCCAGACGACAATACCTTCACAGGAAAATAGCTAGGCCATTCCTAGTGTGTGCGTGCGGCTGTCGGCCCGCAAAGTGTGGCTGTTGCGGCGCTCCTCCTCTTCTGGATCTGAGTTGGCCCAATTTTCTCCCACATTTGCTTGGTCGTCGTTGTACTTGTTACCGTTCTTGTCTTAATTAAATTAAGTACTAGTCTAAAAAATATGCATACATCAATCGAGGAATAATGGATTGGCTTGATCAATCTATGGGCGGTTGAGCGCGGCTGAGGTTGACGGTGACATGAGCCGTTTCTCTCTTTTTTCAGTATTTATATAGGATTATCGTTATACCAACTGGCCAGGCAATCAAAGTCGCTCCTCTAATGCTATCTCACACAGACACGTATACTTGCACATAGGCTAGTCAATGACATGTCCTGTCCATGCTCATGCCGACGGTGGTTACGTAGGCTCAGCAGATTTCAGTTATATGTAGTTACACAGGCTCAGCAGATTACAGTTATGAGGCTACCAGCAGAGCAACTGCAGTTACAAAACAAGGATATCTATAGATCAATGTTATGAGGCTACCAGCAGAGCAACAGCAACAAATCGTCGACACGAGTGTATCTCCTCCATTCCAATGTTACTGTCATCCTTCACAGGCATACAGACATACAGCGAAAGAAACTGGACTGCATTGGAACAAAGCTGTGCTTCTCACTTAATCAACCAAAAAGTACCCATTAGTACATATACATACATCAATGCATGTATATGCATACATACATATATTATTTATTATTTATTTATATATATCTACAAGCTCTTCAGGGCCCACGTACTCGCAACAACCGAATTATGCGCCGCCATTGCACTGTACCAGCTATAGGATACGGAAAAGGCGTGACACGCTGGATGACTGGTAGGTCGTGGCGGGTACATCCATCCACCGGCTCTCAAATCAATTCCATCTCCTTGTCATATATATTATGTATATATTTAGAAATAAAAATCTCCTTGTCATGATTTTACGTTCTTATACTCTTTATTACAATTCTAATTAACATTATAACAAATCAAATTAAACTGCTTTTCATGAAGTTCATATAAAAAGACATTTATGATACCAATATAAATGTTGTTAGATTCGAAATATATTTTCATAGTATATGTACCAAATTTATATCATATTAGTATTTTATATCTTTGCTCTATAATTTTAGTTTATCAAAGTTTAGATAGTATTATTAGCGATCAAACAAGAATGCACCTTTCAAGACGCCCTTAGTAGGTAGGCTGATGAAGCATAAGTTTTTATGTACATAATAATATACGTGGGTAATTAAATTAGCTAATGTGTTGATATCTTTCACGGTTACACAGTACCAGACCTTCAGTCGTTCACTTGTCTGTTCCAGTTAGAAAAGGAATCTTAGATAGGTGCTCAGCAGCGTCTGTATATGTGCGTGCATGTGCACACATGGTGTTGAGACAGGACGCTCGTGCAGCCAAAAAAAAAAGGTTGCTACAACTAGAAGGGTCAATCGACTAACACATTTTTGACACCTCTCATCTAGATATAGCTATAGCATCTGTTCGTACACACGCACGTCCTACTCGAGACACACACGCACTCACACCATCCATATACAAACAAACCTATAACTACACTCAGATCTAAAAGACCGCGTCCTTCTTGATATTACCGAAATCCTCTGATTCCGTGGGTGACGGGTACGTCACGATCCCCTTGTGGCTTCACGCGTGAGAGCTAGGCAGACGCTTGGTAGTCCAAGCAGAGATTTCATTTACGGGGCACACACCCCAGGTGCGAGGCCAGGAGTCGAACTCCCGACCGGTCGCTCGCCCACCGTGAAGCAGACCACCGCGCTATGAGCGCGTTCGCAATCGACTAACACACCTTTTGTGATTAAGCATGTAGGCTTATTACTACAGTGCACTACCACAAAGAATTTTATAGTGGCATGCATAAATAGACGGCGCTTCTAGTAATGGAGAGGGACCGCGAGAGGAAAGATCTGTCATGGTTATTACATTAATAGAGATAATCATCTTACGAAACCCACCTCTATTAATGTTCCATTCACATAGATGGTTAATTGACTTATGATAGAGTCTGCATTGTGAGTGCTCTAAGGCTGATATATTCCATTAATAGCTTTAGACTCTATGATAGAGTCTGCATTGTGAGTACCCTAAGGCTGATATCTTTTAAGAAGTCTACCTCTGTTAATGCATTAATAAAATAGAGAAGGGCATTATAAGTTAAGCGTGTCCGTTGTATCACGGCTAGTAGAGATTGACTTCATAATGTGTCTAACTCGGTTAATAATTATGGCCTATAAAAGGACCTGCCCCCTTCTTCCTCAAGGAGGTAATTCACTTGGTTAAGTCTTCAAGTGTGATGAACAACTATATATATCTTCAAGGGCCAATTGGAATCTCTTCATTTTCGAGGAATTAGAATCTACTTGGAATTGGACTCATTGTAATAAATTATAGTTTGGGCACATATCTGAGATAAACAATATAATTTCTACAACTTTAAATAAGTTAGAGAGTACAAACAAAGCATGTTGATCTATAGAATCCATTTTACATCTCCCACCCTATGAATTTGAGATAGGCTTAAAAGTGAACTTTGAAAAGTGATAGAGGCTCAAATTCCAAACCAAATAGCCTAATTTATTAAGTAAATTCTAATTCCTCTAAAATGAAGGAATCCAAACGAGCCCTAATAATCCATCCATTAATCAAGTCAACATGTACCCTATCCTATTCAAATGGCTCTGGGGTTCACACAATTTGGGTACACATAAATTCTATTTTTGTTGCTCAGAGATCTGTTGAAAAGGAAACATATACATCTTCATGACTATAGTTGTGTTTCATGTGACCAAGGTTGTGAGGAAACAATGCTTCATCTATTTTTTGAGTGCTCATTCAGTAGGGAATACTAGGCAACCATCCCTATTAACTAGAACTTGAACCTCAGTCCACTAGACATGATGCTGCAAGCAAGATCAGATTTCGATAATATCATTTTTAGAGAGATAATGATTACTGCATGTTGGATCATTTGGACAACTAGAAATGGGATCATTTTCGATAATGGGCAAAGAAATATTTACAAATGGAAGAGGTAATTTAAAGATGAGCTTGACTTGGCGTGCATCAAGGCAAGAGGGACCAGGAGTGCACTTCTACAAACTTGGAGAGATAGCTATAATAATGTTTTTCTCCTTTTTGTTTTGGGCCTGGACGCCTTGTAACTTATTTTAGCCGTTTTTTTCCTTTTTGTACATGAACATTATTTCATTTAATTGAAAATAAAAAAAGATAGGGGCATTCCCCTACAGATTCGGTCAAAAAAACATGTACCCTATCCATCCTTGACTATAAGGAATCATACGAAGTCTCTGACATATTATAGGGTAAAGCAAATGACACACTCAATCTTAAGATATCATCTAATTATCACATTTAGGTTGGTGCTAGACATCAACGAGCAGTGCACATGTGAATTATGCTGCCCTTTTTATGTGACATGGGATTGCCTCAACTAGAATAATTTACAAGCCTTGTTTAGATTGCGGGTGAAGATGAAAGCACTGTAGCAGTTTCGTTTATATTTAGCAATTATTATTCAATCATGCACTAACTAGGCTCAAAAGATTCGTCTCGTGATTTACAACCAAATTGTACAATTAGTTATTTTTTTGTCTATATTTATTGCTTCATACATGTGTCTAAAGATTTGATGTGATGGAGAGATAATATAAAAATTTAAAATTTTGAAGCAATCTAAACAAGTCCGGCTTGTTTAGATGGCAAAATTTTTTGCTAAAAAATATTGTAGCACTTTTATTTGTATTTGGCAATTATTGTCTAACTATGGCCTAACTAAGCTCAAGAGATTTGTCTCATAAATTATAGATAAATTGTGTAATTAGTTTTTTATTTGTATTTAATATTTCATACATGCGTCCAAAGATCTGATATAGTGGGGAACCAGCTTGAAAAGTTTTAACTTTCCAAAAGAATTAAACGAGGCTGAAAATTTGAAATTATTATGTTTGGGTACCCTTCCCGAGACCCCACTCATCTGTGGGAGCCTCCGACTAGTCTGTCCTTATATATATATATATATGTATATATATTTCTGTGCCTTATATTTTTCATAATGAAGAGTGTAGCAAAAGAAAAAATTTGTTTATACCTTAGCTGTCTAGACCAATATTTTTGGCACAAATGAAAGCAGATGAGAAATCGTGCAGCAAGATGTGGTCGTCCATGTGAGCTGGGAAATACGTATTCTCCTTAAATACATTAGGTAGTAAGTCCAACTCGTACCGATTCTTGCTTGATCACTTTTTCAAGGACGATTTGGCATACACTTCAGAACACTAAACACTTGACCACGCCACAAATAGTAGGTGAATCGTGGAAAGATTAATTCAACAGAAAAGAAGGCATTTGTCTATAGTAGATGAAATATGTATCGTCCCAGACTGATTAGCAGAGATGATGACAGCAAAAGTATATCGACAAATCATCTGAAGAAACCAAAATGGAAAGATGAATTTATCAGAAAAAAAGGCAATGCCTTAACAATAAGCACCACTAGTACTAGATGTGATATGCTCAGACTGATTAGCAGAGATGATGATATTTGAAACCAAAATGGAAAGATGAAAAAAAAAACCATATAGATCTTGTATCCCTTTCCTTGAGAAAGGAAAAGAATATAGCTAGAAAACGTGGCAATCTTCCATTGGCCGAGAACGTTTATATAAGCGCACTGGTCCTTCCTGGCCCTTCTCACGAGTCACGTCTTCTCCCTCCACTACTACTTCGATCGCCATGGGTACCTTCTTCTCCTTCCACAATGCAAGCACGGCGACGATGGTGCTCCTGCTGGCACTATTGTTCTTTTCATTGGCCGTGGCGAGTGACCCCCTGTTCTCGTGTGGCCCGTCGTCGCCGTCGCAGGCCTACCCTTTCTGCGACCGTTCGCTGCCCGCGACGCGGCGCGCGGCGGACCTGGTGTCGCGGCTAACGGTGGCGGAGAAGGTATCGCAGCTGGGCGACGAGGCGGCGGGGGTGACGCGGCTGGGCGTGCCGCCGTACAAGTGGTGGTCCGAGGGGCTGCACGGGCTCGCCTTCTGGGGCCACGGTATGCGGTTCAACGGCACCGTCACCGGCGTCACCAGCTTCCCGCTGGTGCTGCTCACCACCGCATCCTTCGACGACGGCCTCTGGTTCCGCATCGGCCAGGTACGTGTACGCCACGCCGGCATGCGTGCGCCTACCTAATTAACATACCATGTCTCTACCGTATATGCAGTATGAGCGTGCATGGCTACTATATATGTCAATAAACAATAATACGCGCGTATTTGAAAAAAAAAACTGATATATAAGTAGATAACTAGAGGAAGATGCTCACAGCATGAACGTATGTTCAGTTTTATAATACAAGCACATCTATCCCTGTGATATGATGTGAATGTCTGAGAGAGATTAGCTAGGCACGAAAATGGGCGGTTAGTACTTCAGTGGCCACGGCCTTTACTTTAGGATTTAGATTAGACCAGTAGGCTTAGATTTAACGAAGTTATCGTGCATGGATGCCCCGATGTTGATGGGTATAATGGAAATCAATTAGGTGAAAGTATAAGTAGTCATATAAAGCCAGACAACTATATATATTGTATATTTTGCGAAGCTATCTTGGCTGACAACTTTTCATCAAACTAGCATGCTGAGTTGTTGTACATGTGCATGTTTTTTCCTTGTGGTAAATTAAATTGGGCATGTGTGTTGTAGTGCAAATGTATCATGTGTGTATTTTTGTCAATTTTAACGAAATTCTCCTGGTGGCACAATTAGTATAGTTAATTTATTTAGCTGCATAGAATCTGATTTATCAACCCTTCACCGTATGGTTTATACTGAAAAAAATGGCGGCTGTAACTTCCGCCGTCACGGCCACAGGGCACCGACAGCAGAGTAACAGTGAAGGCAGTTAGAGAGAGGGTAAGAGGTGTGGTACGTTAATATAGACTCTCTGATTGGTCGCAGGTGTAGTACGTTATGAGGTGGTTGCAAAAGTATGCGTCTCCGCGCTTAGTGCAGTACGGTCTGATAGATCGAGCACGGGCCTGCTTTTGTTTCGTCCAGCTCCGATCCAATGATTGTTCTGGCAACCAATACAACTGTTATTCATGCGGTGGGGCTCGCTGGATGATCTTGATCCTGCTTGATTGACGAGATCCGGTAGCACAGCCGAATAATCAAATACTGATAGCGGTATATGTCGTCGCAACAATATATAATGAGTATGCTTCCTGCGAACTCGAATGTAAGAACAGAGTAAGGAATTGAAGCTGTTTTTTATTTTTAGACAGAACAGTTATTCGTTCTGTTCGGCTTCAGATTACCTGAAATATGATGAACGGGACACCACTTTGCATCCTGTTGTCGTCAACCTGAAGCAGGTAGAGAAATGTCGTTACTGCGTTTGAATCATGACACACGGCGGTGTTGTTCATTCAGGACCGCATGTGCCTGTCTTTGTCACTGCTAGCTTGGCAACCGCCGCTAGCCCTCCATGATCGATCCACGCACGGGTCGATCGATGATGGATCGTTCGCAATGCGCGTCCATAAACGAGGGAACAGCAGTACAACTCACACCTATCGGTTACCCGCTTTAACAATATTATTATAGCCAAAGTGGCAGTCACCAACTTGTTGAGCGTGCAACTGAAGCATGTCCTACAGTCCTACTCTCTTCATAAAATGATCATGTCCTGCCATGGTAATGTGAAAATTGGCATATTCATCGCTATCTCTGGCATGCATGGTATCTGACGTGCAGGCCATCGGCCGGGAAGCCCGGGCGCTGTACAACCTGGGGCAGGCGGAGGGAGGGGCTCACCATCTGGTCACAGAACGTGAACATTTTCCGTGACCCACGCTGGGGCCGCGGGCAGGAGACACCCGACAAGGACTCGGCCGTGGCCAGCAAGTACGGGGTCGCCTTCGTCAGGGGCATCCAGGGCAGCACCCCCGCCGGCACCACCCCGGCGCCGCTGCAGGCCTCCGCGTGCTGCAAGCACGCCACGGCCTACGACCTCGAGGACTGGAACGGCGTGGCGCGCTACGACTTCGACGCCCGGGTGACGGGGCAGGACCTGGCCGACACGTTCAACCCTCCGTTCCAGAGCTGCGTCGTCGACGGCAGGGCCACCTGCGTCATGTGCGCCTACACGGGGATCAACGGCGTGCCCGCCTGCGCCAGCTCCGACCTGCTCACCAAGACGTTCCGAGGCGCCTGGGGCCTCGACGGCTACGTGTCATCCGACTGCGACGCCGTGGCCATCATGCACGACGCGCAGCGGTACGTGCCCACGCCGGAGCACACCGTCGCCGCCGCCCTCAAGGCCGGTAAGTTTTCATTTTTTAACAAACTGCCGGTGCCGGCCTGGGGAACTTTATCAGTACTGTACGAGACACTGCACTAATATGACTGACCTGGCTTTGATTAATTTCATTCAGGACTGGACCTGAACTGCGGGACCTACACCCAGGAGCACGGCATGGCCGCGATCCAGCAGGGGAAGATGACGGAGAAGGACGTGGACAAGGCCCTCACCAACCTCTTCGCCGTGCGGATGCGGCTGGGCCACTTCGACGGCGACCCACGCGGGAACACGCTGTACGGCCGCCTGGGCGCCGCGGACGTGTGCACCGCGGACCACAAGAGCCTCGCCCTCGAGGCGGCGCAGGACGGCATCGTCCTCCTCAAGAACGACGCGAGCATCCTCCCGCTGGACCGCTCCGCGGTAGGCTCCGCGGCCGTGATCGGCCACAACGCCAACGACCCGCTCGTGCTGAGCGGGAACTAATTCGGCCCCGCGTGACGGGCCAGGCGGCCGCGCTGGCCAGCTCTTCGGAGTATGTGTTTCTGTTCATGGGGCTCAGCCAGGACCAGGAGAAGAAAGGGCTGGACAGGACGAGCCTGCTGCTCCCGGGCAAGCAGCAGAGCTTATCACCGCCGTCGCCAGCGCGGCCAAGCGGCCGGTAATCCTTGTGCTGCTCACGGGCGGCCCCGTGGACATCAGGTTCGCGCAGTCCAACCCCAAGATCGTTGCTATCCTGTGGGCAGGCTACCCAGGCCAGGGTGGAGGGCTCGCCATCGCCAGAGTCCTTTTCAGCGACCACAACCCCAGCGGCAGGCTGCCCGTGACGTGGTACCCGGAGGAGTTCACTAAGGTGCCCATAACGGACATGCGAATGCGTGCCGATCCGGCCAGCGGATACCCCGGCAGGAGCTACCGCTTCTATCGGGGCAAGACCATCTACAAATTCGGATACGGCCTCAGCTACTCCAAGTTCTCACGCCAGCTAGTCACCGGCGGCAAGAACCAGCCGGCTCCTCGCACGAGCCTACTTGCCGGCCTGTCCGCGAAGGCCATGGACACCACGAGCTAAGGTGTGAGCAGCTCAAGTTCCCGGCGGAGGTCGAGGTGCAGAACCACGGACCAATGGACGGAAAGCACTCGGTGCTCATGTTCCTCCGGTGGCCCAATGCGACGGATGGCCCTCCGGTGAGCCAGCTGATCGGGTTCAGGAGCCAGCACATCAAAGCAGGGGATAAGGCCAACGTCAGGTTTGATGTCAGCCCGTGCGAACACTTCAGCCGGGCGAGGGAGGACGGCAAGAAGGTGATCGACAGAGGGTCTCATTTCCTCATGGTCGGCAAGGAAGAGTTGGATATCAGCTTTGAAGTTTAGGATTACAGTTTCAGGAGGTGCAAAGCAAGTCTTTGGTTGGTAACCTCAGCAATTCAGCATATATAGGACACAAGAAGTTTAAGTAATTTATAATCCATTCATAACTGCCTCAAAAAGTTGGGGCCTTTACATGTAATTTGTTATTAAGCATACTTGTCTATCAAATGTAGCCGTGTTAAGGGAGTTGCTATATCTCTTTCACAAGAAATTTAGGAAATATTTCTTGCAACATGCAGGACCCTTGGATCACCATTCGATGTTGGGACCTGTGCACAACACTATTCATACAAAGTGTGCATTCACTTAGGTTGTTACACAAATAGCGGGTCCGCGAATTCAACCCGATAAACAAACCCAGGCAGTTACCGGGCCCGTGAAACAGTAGATCCAAAACACATTAACTCAAATTTGTGCTCGTTTGGGCCTCTGCTTGTTCCTCTGGACTCTGCTTGCGTCCTCTGCTTGTTCCTCTGTACGATCAGTCTTCATCTTCATGTTCAGGGCCACCTCCGAACACATATGTCCACCATTCCTTCTTGTTATGTTTTGTAGGACCTGTAGGAATCAAAATTTCATATACTCATCACTAAAATTGCAGTTAACTATATTTGATGGATATATAGCATCACTATTGCTTCTATGATTGATTTGATCTAGTGATGATATATGCCATGTTTGTGAGCTTGCAATCCTAGTGTTGAATCTAGAATATTTGCTATAAGTGTTTAATTCAAAATAGGCAAGATAACCCTTCTAGTGAGGTATGAAGAAGCTTATCTTTGGTTCAAACCGAATTAAATATCTTTGGCAAGTAAGCTAGATGAGACCAAATTTGATTCTACCTCACCAAAAGTAATAATATAACTTACTCTCCGCAATTTGACCATATCTTTTTAGTAATCAATGACAAAGGGGGAGAGATAAGTCACAAAGATATGCCTTTAGAAAGGGGTAAATTAAAATTTTATAAAGCACACAAGTAGGGGGAGCAAGCTCATGAACAAGTTGTTGCATTTGGTTGTGCATGAATCATATGACTTGCTCTTGCACATGTATTTAAATTCGTATACATGCTTGTGTGATGTAATGCTAGTCTAGAATTTGAATGATGAAATGATCTACTAGCATGAATAGGTTGTAACTAGACATATTTAGATTTACATGTGGATCAAGAGCCCTTGCTATAATGTTGATCTCATGGGGTTCTTGAGCCTTGACTTGTGTCTAGTTATCAATGGTGCTAAGGATGGTGTAAAAGGCAACTCCGATTGGTATCATGCTTCAAAGGTCCATTTCTTACACCTTAGCATCATTTTGGTAGAATTACTCTCCCATAATTTACATATCCATACATATGTGCAAAGCTTTCAATCCAAACTCTATGCACATATGTAGGGGGAGCTAATCCTATGAAAACCGAATTTGTGATGATTGTCCAAATCTTATTCATGATTCAAATTGCTTGGACAAGCATGACAAGTTCAAAAATTTTATTATAAAATCATCTTTGTGAGGTTGTCATCAATTACCAAAAAGGGGGAGAATGAAAGTCCCTAGTTTGATTTTGGATAATTGATGAAACTTAAGGACTAAACTTGTTTCTAAGTGGATGATTTAGAGAAAGGTAGTCCATGCCAAGTGGAGCTCGATGATGAGTCATGACATGAAGTTATGGAACCTAAGAATGGTGAAGATCAAGATGAGCTTGACTTGATGGACTGGTTGGAAGTGTGAAGGGCAAGTTGAGGCTTCAAAGCGAAGGACTGTGCGATGGTGAAGCTTGGGCAAGACTTGGCGCTGATGGACCGACCAACGGAGAAGAGCAAGTAATATCGAGATCGATGGACCAAGACAGTTGCATGATGACGTGGAGTGTCAAATGTCATGTAAAGGCTTGGTGGTTGGAGGATTGACAAAATGGACTCAAGGCAAAGGTATAACCTATAGGGCCATTTTATTTCGCACTCAAGACACCATAGAGGGTGTGAGTGGTTTAGGATCGATAGCCAAACTATGAAGAGGGGAGATCTTTGGTAATTCGGTTCATGAATGCCACTAGGTCCATCATTTCACGTGATTGTATTTAGGATCTAGTGCGTGATAAAAATCCTTTGGAAAATGGCTTGAAAAATGCTAACTCACTTGCACATGGAGATGTCACATGATGGAGTTTAGCACTTTTGCAAAGGTGGTGGTGTTTGCAGGGTCGAGTTGGGTTTGGTAACCGCTCATACACATGATGGAGTTTAGCAGTTTTGCAAAGGTGGTGGTGTTTGCAGGGTGGAGTCTAGCTCATTCGGCGCTTTTGAGAAAATTAGATGCATATTTTCTATAGCGTCGGATGCAAAATTTGTTGGGAAAAGTTGGCATTGATGCGGGCTTGAAAGTGCTATTTTCTAGGCGTCGGACACAGCGCACCGGAGCGCCGGACGCTGTCCGGGCACGTCCGGCGCATGAAGGCTGTGGCAGGCAGGCTGGCTCGCTGGCTGGAGTGCTGGCCGGACGCTTGGGGCGTCCGACGCAGTGTCCGGCGCTAGCATCCGGAGGTCAGCCTCGCACGCGGATCTCTTTGAGCAGCGTCCGGTGCGGGCGGACGCGTTCGGTGCTACTGCAGAGGAGCGTCCGACGCGTTTGGCTTAGCTGGCGTGAGGCGAGGCTGATTCAAACGCCGAACAGTGAACAGTGAACGCGGAGCATCCGGCGCTTGAGGCATCAGACGTGTCTGGCGTGTTGGCAGTGATGGCCAATGGCTAGTTTTTGAAGAAGTTCTTGGCGTGCGGATCTTAAACGCGTCGGACGCGTCCAGCGGTTCCATCTGGTGTCTCCAGTGCTTGTTTCGCAGGCTGCCCAAGGGGGCAACGGCTAGTTTGGAAGGTGGAGGTTATAAATAGTGGGTGACCGGCTCTTGGCCATGGTTCTTTAGTCGCTAACTCATTCATCATCCTATTGAGCATTGAAACAACACTCCAATTCATCTCTCTTGCTTGGTTGCACATCCAAAGTGAGATTGAGTGATTCCAAGTGGATTTGCATGAGTGATTGCATCTAGTGGCACTTGGGGATCAATTTACCAGTGGATTTCTTGTTACTCTTGGAGAGTACCGCTCCTAGCTGGCTTGGAGATTGTTGGAGGCGTTGGAAAGAGTTGGTGATTGTTCTTGCCCATCTCCGGTGTTGATTTGTAAGAGGTTCTTGTGCTTTTCTCGGTGCAGCGCCAAAAGCAACTCTAGTAAATTGCTCGTGTCATTGAGTTACCTCGCTTGAGAGTGGTGTCTTGTGGTTCTGTTGTGGGGGAGTGCCTTGCGGGGCAAGTAGCTTGAGGGTCACACCGAGGAACCATCTAGGTGAAGGTCGACACAACGGGGACTAGCTTGTCGGTGCACAAGTGAACCTCGGGAGAAAAATCATTGTGTCAATCTTGTCTCTCGGTGATTGGTTTTCATATTGATATATTATGTTTGATCACTTCACATCTTGGTGATTGGCCCTTCTACTCATCAACATCGGTATAAAGATCACCAACCTATCTCTTGTATTTACTTTCTCATGTATATATTATGTAGCTTGTGTAGATTTGGTTATCTTGCTAGCTCACTAGATTAGAAAGTAGTGACATAGCCTTTGAGTGATATAGAGATCATAATTTATTTAAAACTATCATTAGGAGGCTTGCTCACCATCTAGGCTAGACAAACCGCAGTTATCGCCATTTGTTTTACTAACAAGTTTTTGTCTAGTATACTTGTAGAAATTTAAATTGGCTATTCACCCCCTCTAGCCATCTATGACCTTACAGAGATGGAGAAGGGGATGTCTACATATAGCAAGTTTTGTAGACAAAACTCTACAGAGACAAGAAAAAAAAGAAACCAATTTAAAAGTGGCTTTAAAAAATAGGCCAGTCTCTGCCTTTGCTAAGTTCTAGCTGAGAATATAGACAATTGTTATTAGACAATTAGGTGCAGCAACAACTATCTTGCAAAGACAAACAAGCACAATTATTACCATCCTCTCTGTTAACTGCACATTATTTTGACAGATAGTTTAGTCTAAGTCTGTACATGAAGTGTCATGCTTAGTGCAAAAGGGTTACCTGAACATTTTATTGAATGTCATGCCTCAGGATGAACAAAGCCGGTCCAATCTCGTCTATATGGACAGAACCTAGGGTTTGCCAGTATAATCTGATTTTTGTTACTTTACCATCCCCATAACAAGTTAATAACTAGCAATCTGATGTTTGAAAAATGAAGCATTTGGGAAGGCATATGATATTTTATCTACTGTCCTAGCCCAATAGAAATAACTATCTTTTGGTGGCATCATGACCAAAAAAAGGTCAAATGTCTTTGAATGACTTATTCAGTTATCAATTCCCTCCAAGAATCCAATAGGGCATAAAGGGTGTATGAAAAATTCTCAGATCCCATATATGACAACAACAACAAAGCTTACCAGTGATGGCATGGATAGTGGTCATCAGACTCTCAACATTATCTAAAACAAGTGAGCTGCAGCCTTCTCCTAGTCAGTGAAAACACCAGACTCCACAACATAATTAGCACCACCTGAACCCCATGACATCTCCTCAGGGTTCCTAAAAAGTAGGACAGAGCACAAGTTATTCCTATTCAAACACATACACAGATCACAAAAGCCAAAGTTGTGGAATCAAAGAGGTGTGTATCGACACAAATAGAAGAACAAACACAAATTACAAGAGGCAATTTTTTATCTATGGAAGGACAAGTTACATATTTTTTTTAACAAAACCAGGACAAGCACAGAATATAACACCATGTTTAGATATATCACAGATGTTTAGATATATCATAGATGTTAGATCCTTATAGCCCCCTGGGATGCTCTGTAGCCCTCGGATCAAACCGACCTTAATTAACGACTTAAATTAGACCTCAAAGGCGATGGGAGCAGGATCCGTGAGACTGGATGTGATTGGTCCACCATAGCGGGAGCCTGGCCACGGGCCACCGAGCCGGTTTTGGCTCCCTTTGGTACAGAGCCTTCTCGAACCTTTTAGATTACAGAAAAGTGCAAGGATCCCGATTATCTCTATGTAAACCTAACATGTGGGCCTTTCTTGGTTCTTTTCAGCTGACACCCTGCAGAAACAGTCATTCACCAAAACTCATAGAATTCCATTAGTATAACCCCTATATCTAGATGGTATTTATATTTAGGTCCTTTTTCATGTTTAGTTGACAGTTAAAAATTGGAGTTAACTACCGTCAACAGCTACATCTTCTCTCGACAAGTCTAGTCTATGGTTTTGCATCAGTTGGGGCTGCTGCATCTATCTCCATAGTCAGATGTAACTCATTTTTCAGGGTGGTGGAAGAGGTCTACAACTGTTGTCCCTAAAGAAATGCGTAAAGGCCTCAATTCCTTGATCATCCTGGTAGCTTGGGAGATTTGGAAGCATCACAACACTTGTGTTTTTGATAAGAAGAGGCCAAATGTTCAGGAGGTCCTCAGGTCCATTAGCATGGAGGGTGTGCTTTGGTGCTCTTCTAGGCTTCCAAACTCCAGGAGCTTGTTGTCGGGTCGCTGCCTGCCGAAGCTTATGGCTAGGAGGCCTCTGGTCGCTCATATTCTTTGGGAGGCGAGTCTGTATCTTAGTGTCTAGGGTGAGGGGGTGTGTGTGTGTGTCAGGTGTGTGTTGGGTCTCCCACCCTTGTACCTTTTTCTTCTATCTTAATGAAATGACGCGCAGTTCTCCTGCGCTGTTCGAGAAAAATATTCTGCATATAGATGATTGTCTTACTATCTAATTGAAACCTCATATGATAGGAAGATTTCTTACAGTATTACTACTACAAACATGGTGTGGAAATGTTTAAAATCCTTTTTAGATTTACTAGGGGCTTGTAGGCTTTTAGAATGGCTTGTGCTTGGCTTGTTGCTATACATAATTATCTATTCTTTGGGCACGGTTAGCACAGCTTCAGCTCCACTATCTAGGTTGGATCTACTATTTTTAGACCAAAATCAAAAGTGCTACCTCCATCTCCTGCTTCAAGACTGCCAAGCAGGGCCTTGTCTAAAGTGAAACATGGTGAATTTGACTATATTTAATGTTATTTACAAACAACTATAGAAAATAATAGCTCCTACATCTGACAATATTTCATAAACACTTAGCTAGTTTCATAGGACTCATGACATGTACAGCATGATCCATATGACTGATAGGGCTAGGAACCCTCCTGGAGTTGTTGTGGAGGTTGTAGGGACGGGAGAGAGGATGCCGAGGTTGATAGCATTGGGGACGGCACGAGAGCGCCGTGTTGTGCATGCGTGTGCGAGCAAGGGAGCAGGGGCAGCTAGAGTTTCCCCAGCTCCCTGAGGAAGCCGGGAACAATAATATGTTTTTGCTTAATTGATCTCAATAATCCTTACAATTATATATGACTCTAAATAGTAATAGAGAAATAACTCTAATAATATCTAAAATATGATAAATATGGGCCTTAAGCCCCTAGCCGCCGGCACCATCTAGCCACTACCGGGCCTTTGACGCATGTAGTGGATGTCAGTTATAACATCTCTCCATGCCTGCGCAAACAATCGTCCTCAAGCTGGAAGACTGGGTAGAAGGTGTGGAATTCATCGACGAACTCCCATGTCATGTCCTCTTTGGAGAAGCCCTGCCACTGGATGAGAACTTGCAAGACACCCCGACGTTGCTGGGCCAAAAGTGCCTTAGCAGGGGCTAGCACCACTTGACCATCCAGTGTCAGCGCGAGGGCTCCCGGCGCTGCTCGAGGGTCGCCACGGTGGCACTTGAGCAAGCCCACGTGGAAAACATCATGAGATAGGCATGCTTAGGTGGCAGAAGATGATACGCCACACTACCGATGCATTCTAGGATGCGGAAACGGGCCAGCATTGAGGGGACCGAGCTTGCCCTTGGCGCCCGACGCTAGGGACTGGGCCGTGCAATTGAGCAGCCGTAGCCAGACACAATCACACACCTGGAACTCAACCTCGCTATGACTTGCATCATAATATTTCTTGGATAGTTGTTGAGCCAGCAGAAGAGGTTGGAAAATCTCAGCCAGGACCTCATCCCGGGAACAAAGTAGAGCATTAGCCTTTGTGCGCACTGTCCGGGCGCATAAGGCAGCAACAGTTGAGGAGGCCAGCCGTAAATGATCTCGAAAGGGGTAGCGTAGAGAGCTCTATGGAAGGAAGTGTTATAGAAGTACTCCGCCCATGAGAGCCAACCCTCTGCTTGGTAGTGACGCAGATGTCACACACCTGCTCGATGTGGTTGATCTTGGCCATCCCTGATGCCATCTCCTCCTTGCTCAGCTGCCGGGGTGCATCGAAGTGCAAGTGGCCAAACCGTTCATGCCACTGCCATGCCTCATCGTCCTTGCGCACTGTGAGACTTCCAGGTGAAGAACGTATAGCTGATTTGCTCTTCGGTGTACCTTGGCAAGCAGGCGGTCAGGGCGATCCTAGATGTGCAACATGCCATCGTCGATATCCATCTTAGAGCCACTCTCATCCAGCTGCCCATGACTCAAGATTGAGTTCTTTAGAGTAGGGATGTAGTACACACCATGGAGGACGCGGTGCTCACCGGTCTTGCCCTTGAACACGATGGAGCCGACCCCATGGATGTCCACCTTAGATTCATCCCCAAACCGCACCGTGCCATGGACGTCTGTGTTCAAGTAGGCGAAGAGCTCGCGGTGGCCCGTCATGTGATGCGTGGCGCCGCTTTCTAGGTACCATCCTCCCATCTTCTCTTCATCTTCGTCGATGTTGAGGTAGGCCCGTGCACACGGCTTCTCCAAGGTAACATCTTGCACGGCGTAGGTGTATGTCGGTGAACTCTCGTCGAGGCTGATGAAGCCGCAGGAACAGAGCCTCGTCCTCCTCTTCCACCTCGGTGTACTGGGCACGTGCTCCTTGTCCTCCGCCACCGTGCTGCCCGCCGCGCTGGTCTCCTCTGCAGCCTCCGCTGTGATGGCCACCACAGCCACCGCCATCGCCACCGCCACCGCGGTCACCATGATCACAACACTGCTGATGATAGTCTCGTGCCCAGTGGCCTTCCTAGCCACAATTGAGGCAGGTGTTGTCGCGATCGGGCCTATGGTCATCGCCAGCGGCTCCTCCATCATCACCGCCTCCGCGACCACCACGGCCTCGCTGCTTCTTGCCCCCACGGCCTCACTGATGATGATCTTGTGAGCTGGAGCTACTAAGTCATCCACACCCTTGTCCTTCTTCTTCTAGCGCGCTATCCACTTCCTCCATGTACATCAGCTTGCCGCCAGCGGTGATAGGCTCCGTAGGCACTTGCTGCTCCCGATCGTCCACCGCCTTGAGCCTCCCGATCACCTCCTCAAGCGTGAGTGCATCAAAGTTGAGGAATTTCTCAATGGGATGATGATCTGGGCGTACTTCATCAGCACCGTGTGCAGGTACTTCTCCACGATGTGCTGCTCATCGATGTCTCGACAACCATGGATGACCAGCTGCTGATGCTGAGCCGAGAGCCGGAGAGCGTATTCCTCGACCTGCTCCCTCGGCTTCATCCCGATGTTCTCCTAGTCACAACGAAGGCGCTGCATCATCATTCGGTGGACCCTGTCCACACCGATCCTTGCTGCAACGATGGCGTCCCACGCCTCCTTCGTGCTCTGCTTACTGATGAGTGGCACAGCCGCCACGATCACCTTCGTCGCATGGCGATCATCGCAGAATGGCACCAGAAGCCCCTCCACGACGTCCCACAAGTTGTGAGCTTGCATTCACAGGTTTATGGTCTAGGACCACTCATGATAGTTGGTCTTTTCCAGCATCGGCCACGCAGTCCCGCTTGATGGTCTTGGCGGCAGCGGCGGTGCGCTCGGCCGAAGTGGCCATGGATGGCTAGTGACAGAGTAGTTGGGGGTAGAAGAGTAATTGGGCTCTCTGGTAACCTAGGTCCGATGCTAATTGTTGGCAAAAGACACAGGATTTTGTTGAGCCAAAGGCACCATGACCCTTAGGGTTTGCTTTTTTATATAGCATAAAGGTTTTCTTGGAATACAAGATGCTCATCGAGCATATTCTAACAACATATAGCATAAAGTGATAAAGATAGGCTCCTCGGTTGCCAAGCAAGCTCACATGGCTTTAATCATGATCAGCTCAAGGGCAATACACTAGGGTAATGACAGAATTTAGAAATTTAACTAAACTACCAACTACTTGCTGACAGGCTTACTCAACAGTGGGTTCCCGGAACCGCTCGACCGAAACACAGTGAGCAGAGCTCCCAGAAGCGGTCCCATGGTGGCATACCCTCGTCTTGTTCTAGGGTGTAGTACCATGTCTGTGCAGTGCCCTTGAGATGGTAGGATGCTTGCCATGTTCGTGTCGACGCTGGAGTCTGTTGCCCCCCGAAGAACTGGTCGCATTGGTGAAGCCAGCTGAGGGGGTCAACTGAACCATCTTACGTGGGGAACTCGAGCTTGTTGAATTTCAGCGAGTCTGGGGTCGACCTCCCCGGTCGGTTGGCTACCAAGGAACGAGCTCACACCATGGAAGAGCGGCCCGTCCAGCCCCCGTAGAGGACGCTGCTGGCAGGGGAGGGCGGTGAAGGAGCCACGATCATCGCTGAGCATGATGGGTTAAGCTAGCACATGTATCTTACTTTATGCATTTTACCTTTATTTGGTTAAAGGTGTCTTGGCTCTCAAGTTAATCATGAGGAGCCATGGCAACCAAGTAGTCTAGAGGGCATCTTGCTTTATACAGGAATATGCCAAGTAGTAGGTAGAGGCCCTACTCTATATAAGGCAGCAGCCATTAACCTAAGGCTTCGTAACTTTCCAATTCAATCAAAAGGCCATAGCAGGCAAACTGCCCTCTGGCAGTGTTGCTCCCTGGTGGTGCAGGTCTACCGAGATGCCGCAACTCACCCGGTCCAACTACCACGAGTGGAGCCTGCTAATGAAGGTGAAGCTCCAGGCGCGCGGCCTCTGGGAGGCAGTCCACTACGGCGATGTGTCGTATTAGGAAAATCGGCGGGCCTTGGAGGCCCTCTGCGCTGCCGTTCCGGTAGATCTAGGAGCTGCCGTCACCAACAAGCCGACCGCCAAGCTCGCCTAGGAGGCGATCACGACCAGGCGCATTGGTGGTGAGCGCGTCCGCTGCGCCACGCTGCAGCGCCTCCGTGGGGACTGAGAAGGTCTCACCTTTCAGCGCCTCCGTAGCCTGTTGCTCGGAGAGGATGCGTGTAGTACTCGATATTGGATGTCACAAGGGCTTGGTGGACGTGCAGCAGTGGGCTGGGTTGACAACGGCTGAGGACAGTTCCACAGTGCATGGTCAGCCAGCGACCTGGACCGGCCGCCACCAAGATATGGTGTGGGGACAGTTCACGGCCAGGCCTTGTTCCAAAAAAAAAAGTTCACGGCCAGGCACAGTAGCAGTAGCACCAGCGCTTGCATTGAATTTTCAAATGCCAGAAGGCATAGCACCAATGGTCATGCCTCTATGGTGATTATGGTTTAACTATGCATTTCTTCAGCTTCTGAGTTATACTGAACCTTACTTTTTCACCACCACAGTAGCAGTAGCACCAGCACTAGCATTGAATTTTCAAATGGCAGAAGGCATAGCACCAACGGTCATGCCTCTGTGGTGATCATGGTTTAACTCATGCATTTGTTTCAGTTTCTGAGAGCTCTTGTGTTGGAGACAAGAAAATAATGATTCATACCTTTGAACATCAATGGTGATAATGAAAGTATACTATCATATTATTGGTTTCTGTTACTGTGTATGGTGTACTATAAACTTTATGCTTGCTTGGTGTTAAGTATCATTTGTTTCCTTCCTTTTCTAACAACAGATTCATATCTTTAGCAACACAAAGGTTTGGTGCAAGTAGTTATGCATTCTACTTGAACTGAACTTAAGCCTTTCTGTTTTTTCTTTGTTACGGTTACTAGGTCCAAGTTCCCAGAGAGTTGATGGTCAAACGTTATCCACACTTCATGGAACAAACTGGATGCCATTCATACCACTCAAAACTTGTATTGGGTACTATCTACGATGAAGCAGTTTCACAAATTGAGGACAGACTTCCAACAGGTGAGGTTGCTTTGTCCTTATACTGAATAACCTTGGAGTGGTTAGCCTTTCCTGATTTCCTTTCACATTGATCAGTTTGAATATGTTCTATGTAGATAATCTTCACTGTCACTTATCTTGTCCAGCGAAATAACGAGATTTGTACATATTATTTATGTGAGCGACTGCATTATTTTTGAAGTTTCATAGCAGTTGAATTCATTTAGGCACAAATTCTTTTACATTAATTTGCAATATAATTATCGTTTTCGCTTTCCGAGAAATAACTTTGACTAAATATAGATTAAAAATATTGATATTTCTGTTACATAATTAGTATCATCAGAAAGATCTTTGAATCTAGTTTTCTAACAAACTTATTTGGAGATACAAATATTGCATGATTTTCTACAAATTGAGTCAAATTGACGGTCTGGGACCGAGGGAGTATGCTCTAAGCTTTTAATAGTTGCACAGTTAATAGTCAAACTCTATATTCAACTGTGCTGGGCATCTCGAATTTGCAAATCACTTGTACCTTTTGCCCATCACTTGTAATTATCTGATCCTTCTAATGCCCAGTCCCATCCAGACATCCTGTTAAGTTGGTACTAATAACTGTACATCATGTAATATTGACTTGCAGATGCTGTACAGTGCTGCAAAATTTGAAGAAACCCCAAGGGATCACCAGATAGTGTTTCATGAGGTCTGCGCGATATACCAAATCGCTTATGGCTATGCACGTGCACATGGTGATGTTAGCAAGTGTGGATTTGCATGGAACGTCGCTGGGGATGCATTATGCCATCTCTATGTGCTGAAGCATGGGAGCAGCGCAGTGGCAATAGTCCGCAGGTTGCTCCAGCTGTAGCAAGTGCTCGAGGCAGATTGGTCCTGTGAATCATGTGCTCTGTTGTAGCAGTATGTTAGCAATTAACCTTTAAGTGGTCGCAACGTTATCTGTTATGAGTCACTCCAAGGTGCCTAAGGATGTACTTATGTTGCAGCGAATACCCTAGCATAGTAGCATGTGTTTTATGTACGCTAAGAGGCTTATCACACTGGACATTTGATGCAAAGGCGGACCTAGCCATGACAAATCGTCTGACTAGCATGTGTAATAGCTTTTCTTAGCATGTTGCATGTGTGTTAAGAACATAAGATTTGTTATTAATAGCTTTTCAGTAGCACCAAGATGATATGTGTTTAAATTCCAATAGGAGCTCATGTGTCTTGTTGAAGTCAATTCAGGGAGGAATCCAAACACGCTTCTCATTGCATATTAAAATTCGAGCCTAAACATATGTAAGAATTTGTCACCCATTTGCCTCAAGAAATTGCAATAGGAATTTGTCCTACAAACAACACAAATGAGGAAAAAGAATTTGTCACCCATTTACCTCAAGTAATTGCATTAGGCCCACAATTGTATATATGTAACATTGTTTTCTCCTATCGACGACATGAGATGACTTGAAGTAGTTGGCTCACTGCTCAGTAGGGAACCTAAACTGACATTCAGTGCGCGGCTAATAAGCTGGCTATGCTGTATTGTAGGCAGGTAAGTTGAAGTGAAGATGGTGCTCATCGAAGTAGCAATGTAGCATGACTGATAAACTAGTCTGAAGTTGAAGTGAACATGGTGCTCATCGAAGTAGCATGACTGATAAACTAATCCGATAAGTTGAAGAGAATATGGTGCTCATCGAAATTTTGTACCCCAACAGAGAGCAACTTGTGAATATTTCACAATGCACCATGAATATTGAAAGGACTTTGTCATAGTTAGCTGCAGCAGCGACCACCACGAGAGTCGTCATCAGGGAAAGGCCGGAAGAAAAGCTTGTCAAGGGACTGCACGGTAATAGAGAAAATAAGCTGTATATACAGTGATACATATATAGAATTATAAAATGATGTAATAACACAAAGGGTGAAAGTGAGACACATGAAGCTTACCTTATCAGATAAATCGATAACACCGTCCTCAATTTTCTTGATCACTGATCTAGCAGCAGCAGTGAAAGCCTGCACCACACAAGTTATTACGTGAGTTTTTACCCCTTATATTACAATGTTGCAGTGAATTGCACGCCAAACGCACTGTATATTGCGAGGGGATCGATACAACATCACCTCGTCAACATTTTGCGCGGTTTTTGCAGACGCCTCCATGAAGAGCAGATCGTGCTCGTTGGCAAACCGTTGTCCCTCTTCGTAGCTGACGGTGCGCCTATTCGATAGGTCAGATTTGTTCCCCACGAGCACTATCGTCAGGTGTGCACTGGCGAGCTGCTTGGCTTCTTCTAGCCAGCTTGCCACATGATTAAAAGTCTCCCTCCTGATTGATGTTTGTGGTTGCACGAGCATAAATATAAACAAGGATCAAAGGATAAGGCTATGACTATGAGCAAAGAAAAAACAGTACCACGTGAATGAAAATAATCGTAGAGCTACCTGGTGATGTCATAAACCAAGACGGCAGCAGCAGCTCCTCTGTAATATGATCTAGTGATCGATCTGAATGCTTCTTGGCCAGCCTGCATGCAAAATTGCAAAGGTACGAGGCGATACTATGATGAGATGGATGTGCTGGAAATTACAACTCATCGATTGACTGTCAGGCGACTTCTCCCCTATACAGCATGTTTGTTAAGCAGCAGTTTGCAGTGATGATTAGCACGAACCGTATCCCAGATTTGGATCTTGGTGGGCTTGCCATCTACAGGGACGACGCGGGCGCCGTACTCGACGCCGATGGTAAGGTCGTGAACCGGCCGGAACCTGTTGTCCGTGAACTGCAGCAGCAGGCATGACTTCCCCACAGCTAATAATCAATTAAGCGCAACGAAATATTCAGTTAGCACGTACATACAGGTAAAGTACGTCATCAATCGTTTCCGTCTGATACTCTGATCAGATCATCAGACAGATGGGAGAATTGAAGCACGACGTCGACGGACCTGTGTCACCGATGACGATGCACTTGAAGCCGTAGACGAACGAAGGCATCTTCGACGTCGGCATCACGGTCAACACCGGCCGGGAACGACTGTTCCGGACGGCGCTCCGGGCAGCTTTGGAGAGTCGGGCGCCGCCGGCCGACGGAAGATCGGAGACTGAGGCCGACCTAGCAGACCCTCCAACCTTGGAGAACTCCTGTCTCCTTGTCTCCTGGGACGTCGTACGCGCGCGGGAGATTGGATCCGTTGACCACTAGGGTATAAAAATTAGATGTGGGATCTGTCGTGTCCGAGTCCCAGTGGCGAAGCTACCTCATGCGGTCAGGGTCGACGACGATTCGGCCGATCCTGGTACCGTGGGTTTTTTGGCCAGCATAAACCCCGACCGGCAAATCATAGGCGGCCTACACGTCGGCAGGTGGCCTAGCTTGGCACGGCCGGCTGGGACGGGGATTCGCTGCAGCGCGTATGTAGACTGTATCCGCTACATATCGTCACAGAGCGACGCGTGGGCAGCGCCGCATCGGACGCTCGCGAGGACGCCGCCTTCTCCACGCTCGGCTTCGCTTCACCAGGTCACCAGCTGCTTCGGCTCGTTTGTTGAGCGAGGCGTATTAGCCGGCCTCTTGTTGGCTTCATAAGGTACTGACCCATGGCTTCCAACGTAAGATACCGTCCTCTTGTTGGTTTTCAGCAAGAACACAAAACCAGACAGGAAGAAGATGGTGTGTGATCTGTAGCAAGTCACAAAAGAGACGATGAACGAGAGGTATTTGTTAAGCAATAGGACAATTTTTATGTCATTTTAATTTTATAAATTAATATTATGACGATGATATATAAAAGATTATTGATAAACGTGAACATGACATAACACACATTCATAACTATTATGAACATGTGAACAAGAAATATATGAAACATATATATATCATAAATATATAAACATGAAACATCAACTGGACAGCATGTGAAACAGTTTAGCAGAACTACTGAAACATATAAGCAGAGGCATACGAAACAGCATGACTGTAAAACTAAAACAGATATGCAAAACACATAACTAGCAGGGACAGACAGCAGACATCTCATGAAACGACATGACAGAACTGATGAAACAGACTCAGAGCAGCATACGAAACGATATGGATGAACTGCTAAAACAGACACGATCTGGAAAACAAAAAACAGAGAGAAGACGAATAGTTCATACCCTCCCATGCGCCCTTTCGAGGATCTCGATCCTTGTCCAACTTCCAGTGTCATGTCATAGAGGAGTTGATGAAGACGATCTCTCCTCCGTGAAGAAGATGAAGCCCACCGGTGTGGTAGACGAAGACGATGTCGCCGGCAACTCGATGGAGAAGGAGACGAATGGCGGCAGTGATTCGGGCAGTCACGTAGACGCTCCCCAAAAACCTAAATGCTGATCCCCGTGTAAGGTCTTGAATGGCAAGGGCTTCGGAGGCACCTGCCCTCTCGCTTCTCCGTGCGCGCGGAGTCACGAGATGGAGACAACCTTCGTTGCTGCTGGAGATGTGGACTGGTGTGTTCTCTCATATGTGTACCGAAGGGACAGGCTCTCTCCTTATGCCTTGCGCGCAAGAGGAGGAATGCGAAGGGGAAGGGTCTCGCGGCTGTCCAAGAGTCAGGCATGCGGAGAGATCAACTCAAAGTTGTAACTCCCGTCATCATGGTGAGTGAGTACTAAAAAATTAACACGCCACGCCACGCCACGTCACACACGCCGCCTGCCTGCCTGCCACGCCACGCCACGCCACGCCCACGCCCACGCCCATGCCCGGCCCGGCCCGGCTGGCGACGGCGGCGCATGTGCGCGTGTGGCACACCTTGGTCCTTTTCTTGACTTCTCAAATTAAGTGGAATAATTCTCATCATATAAGTCAAGTCATTGACCTTTGAAATTCTAATCCGGTACAATTAATAATACCCACAATTATAAACCATAGAGTTTATTGATTTATTGAATTATATAAATGGGCCTAGCCCATAATAAATCCAACAATCCTCACCAAACTCTAGGGTTTGTAACTGTAAAGTGCCAAAACCACAATCCTTTGATATACCAGTGTTTTGATGGAGACTGTTAAGTTGAACATCCACTTAGAGCAAGAGTTTTACTTAGCCACAACTGAACAATGGACTACGCCTTTAATTGATAGTTTTGTGTGAGAAGAGATTCACTCAAGTCCTTTACTGATACTAGGCTGCAAAAGGCATCCCCACTATTTTGAAGCATATAAGTCACACTTCTGTGCCCTTCATGAGTATTTAGGGATTACCCAAGTCCCATAGACTGTGACTAGCAGTCTGACTCATATAGGTGTACTCCTCAAAAGATGTTCTGTAGGACAACATCTCACCTTTATAAGACTCTTGGAATACATTAAGGTAAAATACTATCCTGCCTTACAAATAAGAAAGATGTGCATAAGAAATGAGTCAAGAAAGGAATCTTTCCTCTCAATCTACTACTAGCTTGTTTCACCACTCTAATTCACGGGATCTCCGATCACATAGAGCAGGTTACCACCACAGTAGATTTCACGTGGGTCTCATACCCATTTCTCTCGATACACTTTCTATCACATTGCGTGACAGACCCTTAGTGAATAGATCTGCCAGATTATTCGACGTGTGGACATAATCCATCGTTATAACTCCGGAGGTTTTCAACTTTCTGATAGATTTTAATCTTCTCTTAACATGCCTTGTATACTTCAAGTTATTCCTAGAACTGTTGAATTTTGTAATCATAGTTTGGTTGTCATAGTTCATGGAAATAGCCGGTATCGGTTTTTCAACTATCGGTAAATCCAATAGGAAATCTCATAGCCACTCGGCCTCAACCCAGCAGTGTCTAATGCTGCGAGTTCTACTTCCATTGTAGACTTCGTTAAGATAGTCTGCTTGCAAGACTTCCACGAAACAGTGCCACCTCCAAGCAAGAACACATATCCGCTCGTGGCACAAAGCTCATCAGCATCAGAGATCCAGTTGGCATCACTATAGCCTTCCAGCACTTTAGGGTGTCCAGTGTAACGAATACCATACGTCATGGTACCTTTAAAATAGCGCAACACTCTCTCAAGAGCACGCTAGTGATCATCCCCCGAATTTGAGACAAACCGGCTCAATTTGCTCATAGCATATGAGATGTCAGGCCTTATTGCACTTGCAAGATACATGAGCGAGCCAATGATCTGGGAGTATGTCAATTGATCCCTTGCTATTCTTTTATTTTTCCTTAATAGCACACTAGGGTCATAAGGTGTGGGAGCAGGATCAGAGTCACTAAAACCAAAGCGACTTAATACCTTTTCCACATAATGGGATTGTAACAAAGTTACCCCACCATCACCTTCTCTAATAAGCTTAATGTTTAAAATGACATCAGCTTCTCCTAAATCTTTCATTTAGAAATTGCTCGACAAAAGATTCTTGACTTCCTCAATCACATTGAGATTTGATCCAAAGATCAGGATGTCATCAACATAAAGGCACAACAAGACAACCTCACCCCCACCATATCTATAATACACACACATGTCTGGTTCATTCACAGCAAAGCCAGCAACAGTGAGAGTATTATCAAACTTTTTATGGCCCTTGCTTAGGTGCTTGTTTTAGGCCATATAATGATTTTAATAACCTGCACACATTGTTCTCTTGACCATTCACAATGAAGCCTTCTAGCTAATCCATATAGATCTCCTCATCCAACTCTCCATTCAGGAAAGCTGTCTTTACATCTATCTGATGAATGATAAGACCATATGAGGTTGCCACTGCAATCAATGTGCGAAACATAGTCAAACGAGCAACTGCTGAATAGGTGTTAAAGAAATCTTCACCCTCTTTCTGGGTATATCCTTTGGCCACAAGCCTTGCCTTGTACCTCTCACTTGCACCATCAGGCCTAAGCTTTTTCTTAAAGATCCATTTGCAACCTATAGGTTCACACCCATAAGGATGATCAACGACCTCCCAAGTTCCATTAGACATAATAGAATCCATTTCACTCCTTACTGCTTTCTTCCACAAGCACTACTAATTTTTGACCTTGTTTCAACGCTTGAAAAGTGTTGCAACATGCCCAAAATAGTTGCAATAGCATAAATAGCAACATTTGTTTTTCATTGCAAGGCGTTGCAAGCGCTTGCGTGGGTAAAACTTTGGACAATACTCTTCTAGGAAGCGTTGCAAAATGCATTTTAAATTTGCAACACCTAAGCGTTGCGACATAAGTTTTTGCTACGGTTGTGGGTGTGGCAAGAACAACTAATGCAACTCCTTGGGTGTTGCTAGATCTTGCAATGGCAACTTGCCCATGTTGTTGCAAATGGTGCACTAGCAATGATGAATGCGTGTTGCGAGAAAATGTATTGCCACACTTAACATGTGTGGCAATAACGACCATGTTGCAACACCATAAAGCTGTGGCAATAAGTGCAATTGCCACGATCAAGATTTGGTTGCTATAAGGTGTATCCTATATTGCATCGCATAACGAGTGTGGCAACAAGCCTTATGTCGCAACAACAAGTGGTGGCAACATGTGCAATTGCCACGCCCAATGTTTGGTTGCTATAAGCTACAACCTCTATTGCATCACATGATGAGTGTGGCAATAAGACCAATGTGGCAACACCAAAAAGAGGTTGCAAAACATGTCCAATTGCCACATTCATATTGTCGTTGCTATAAGGTACAACCTCTATTACTACGCAAATTTTTAGTTGCTATATGATATATTGCCATAGAAAATGTTGTTGCCAATAGTCACTTTTACATGCGCTTGGTTTGTTGCCACCAGACAATATTACAATGATATTAATTAGTAACACAATAGATACCAACAAACCATCAATAAAGCCATCAAACCATGACTTGTTCATTTGTTCACATGTAGAACTAAACAATTCAAAAATTCAAACTCGGGCTACACAAACATTGTTCAAATAAAGATATCCAACACATTTGTTCCTTAACCAAAGCATCTAAGATGATGCAGCTTCAGTTGTCTTGACTTGGCCTCATCTGGATGATCCGTTCACTCGTGCTCTCTACTCAAACTCTGCATTTGTCCGAAAATAAAGAACTTTCACATTTAAGGATATATGCAATTGTCATAGGAAATCCACTCAAGGATTTATTTTGAATGATCCTAGCACAAATCCTTGCAAGCAAAAGCAGAGTAAATGGATAATTAGCATGTTATAGTGAATAAGCCAACAAGACACAAGCAAAGAGTAAATGGATAGAGGAGAATATAATAGTACTGAATTGTTTATTACAGCAGCAAAGCCAGCAACCATAGAATGTAAACATGTATTGCAAACTAAAGCTATTTGATTGCCAACAAGAAAGCAAACTATGACACCGAACTTTAGAAATTCATATTTGGAGATCTAGCCAACCAAAAATATCATTCTTTAACCATTAGAAAGCTTATGAAAAAACAATATGACTTGTTAGTTATCAACAAGAGCTAGTTTTGAAGGTAACAGGGTCGAATTACAGAAAATCTTAGAACTGTACAGCTTTCAGCAAAATCTTGAGAGCAAACTTTAAAATTTCATCTCTCCCAAAATAGATAGGATAAAATCATGAAATTTTAGGACAGTAAAGATACTTAAATTATCTACAACCTTTATATTTTCAAGTTCCACAAAAAATGTCATTCAAGTACACAAATTGTTATCACAAGCAGAACTGTTCAAACTGAAATTTTCAGCACACCGCAAAAGTGATCCATGCTTCCCTTTAGTTGTCCCCGAACAAAGCAGCACTTAATAAACTTATTTGGACAGCCAAAACCACTCCTATCCACACAAGTTAGTCATGGTCTCCAGCAAGCATGAAGGATTAGTTTTGCTCATCAGCAGATAGGTTCAGAAATATATACATAGCAGCACAACAAGTAATGGTTGACTGAAATGAGTAGTTCATTTGAATTGGGTTTAATCTGAAGCAATAAGGAAAAAAGAAGCTTACATTCAATTCTTTTTGGTTGATAGTTTCCTTGCTGCAGCATCAAGCAAATGTTTTGGATGAATAAAATTCGGTGTACCACTCCCTTCTTTGTTTTGCGATTGATTTTGGTTAAGACTGCCTCTAGTGGTGCGCATGATGTTTCCTGTAGGTAGCTGTCCTTTCTGATTCACTTGTAGGTTATTCTGCTACTCAAAAATTGAATGAAAATTAATTATTAGGACTCTAATATCGTGCACTAATGCATGGCTGTAATCCATTTTCAAACTGAAACAACCTGAGCTAATGGTTCTTCATTCTCTTGTCTTGTTTCTTCTCTTTTAGTCAAGACTGGTACATGAGCAACTGAGGGCGTTCTGTTGCCTGTTATTTCACTGCATGCTGTTTCATTGGCTGCTGTTTCGATGGTAGCTTGGTTAACCTGCATTTCAAATTTTTTTATTACTACTACTTAGCTCCCATAGAGAAGAACTTAATTGATTAATCTTCTTATGTTCAGTTTGAGCAAGCATATTATAGTGATGACTATCAAGTGAATACAACAAAAAAA
>CM041636.1:31830530-31930192 GCA_023333625.1 Bothriochloa decipiens | reverse complement strand
TAACAGGCCAAAACATATATTAATAATATAAATATAGAAGCTGATAAACAAATATATTAACATATTAAATTTGGCTATATATGACATGACACTTGCGTAAAATAGGGTGACTTGTGTAAAAAAATAAACAACTCTGCCTTGTTTATTGAGCCCATAATGCATGTTTGCGTATAGGAAAAGTTGCATTGTTGTGTGGCTGGGGAAAATATGGAAACACAAGAGACTCATGTCGGGGTGTACAATTTTGTTTTGGTGAAAAAATGTGCATATCAACCAGCGGCAATGGGATTGAATGGCTAATATGATAAAGATTTCAAATTGTCTCTAATGGTAAGATTGTGCAGACAAAAATTTTATTCCTCCGATGCAACACGCATCGGAATATATCTAGTTTATGAAAAGTGAGGAAGCCTAGCCCTTTTTTCTGCAACAACATATTACAACAATAATAGAATTTATAGCAACCAAACACATCTGTGGCAATAGAAACATACTATTGCATCACTTTAGGTATTTAGTTGTAATAAGCAGCTACCTATTGCAATGGTCGTGAGAAATATTACAACCATTAAATAATGTGGCAATAGCATCAAGTAATTACATCGCCGTAGAAATTTAGTTGCAATACATAGTCTATCTATTGCAATGATTATGAGAAATATTTCAACTCAAGAGCATTGTGGCAATAATTTCAAACAACAGCAACAATGCTTATTTAGTTGCAGGAGTAGACAATTGCAACGCCAATTAATACTAATACAACTAAATGTCATCATGGCAATATTATTAACCAATAGCAACACTTTTTTAAAAATGGTTGCTATAGGTCTAACCTCTAGCAACGCTGAACATAAAAATTGCAATGCACTATTTTTGTAGCAACATAGTCCTCCTATTACCATGTTTTTGAACAAACGTTGCAAAATACACCCATATTACAACAAAATTTTTGGTGATGCAAATGGCGTCAAGTGGCAATAGGGTCGAAATCTTGTAGTGAAGTCAGCATCAGGAGAGGAATATGCCTCTGTAATGGTGGATGGTGTGTCTTCCACAAGGTACACTATAAAGTCATCACCAAAGGATTTTGCAACCCTTTGTCTCTTGCTCTTGCCAGTGACTATAGTGTCATCCTCCTCAGGGATCTACACATGGGAACCCTCAGAATGATCTATTGAAATAGATGGTTCAATTTCATCGGGAATTATAGTTTCATGACTTGTTTCACTAGGTGTATTCTTCGTGGGAAACTCATTCTCAAAGAATGTAGTGTCTCTTGACTCCATGATAGTATCAACATACATATTAGGCACATCAGATTTTATAATTAAGAACCTATACCCTGTGCTGTGAAAGGAATAACCAAAAAATACACAATCAACAGTTTTAAGCCTAAGTTTACGCTTCTTGTTAATTGACACATTCACCTTGGCCAAGCAACCCGAAGTGCGCAAATCTGAGAGATTTACTATTTTCTTCTCCCATTCCTCAAATGGTGTGATTTCTTTATCTTTCATAGGAACCCTGTTCAGGACATGACATGCTATCAATAGTGCCTCACCCCACCATTCCTTGGATAATCCTGTAGTGATTAACATGGCATTCACCAACTCTGTTAATGTGCGGTTTTTTCGTTCAGCAATCCCATTGGATTGTGGTGAGAATGGAGGTGTCCTCTCATGAATAATATCATGTTCCACACAGAAATTATCGAAAACATTAGAGAAGTATTCTCCACCTCGATCAGACCTTAACCGTTTTATTTTCCATTCAAGTTGATTCTCAACTTCAGCTTTATAGGTCTTAAAATAATTAAACTTCTCATCTTTAGTTTTTAAGAGATACACATAGCAAAATCATGTAGAGTCATCTATAAAAGTGAGGAAATATCTTTTACTACCTTTGGTTAAAATTCCATTCATCTCGCATTGATCGGAATGAACAAGTTCTAGAGGTGCCAAATTCCTTGCCTTAGTAGCCTTGTGTGGCTTGCGGGGTTGTTTTGATTCAACACACATATGTCACTTAGACTTTTTAACCAAGTTAAATTTAGGAATTAAATTTAGATTTGCTAACCCCATAAGACAGCCAAAACTTGCATGACAAAAGCATGAATGCCATAAATCTGACTCATCAGAAATATTAACGGAATTCACCATCTTATTACACACATCATGCAAAGATAAGCAGAACAAGCCTTCGCAATCATATCCTTTACTAACAAAAGAACCATATTTTGACACAATACATTTATTCAACTCAAGAACAACTCTATAGCCATCTTGACATAGCATAGACGCACTAACAAGATTCTTCGTGATAGATGGCACATGCTGCACACTCTTCAATGGCATCGTCTTCCCCGAAGTAAACTTCAGAATGACCATACCAACACCAAGAACATGAGCACGCGACCCATTGCCCATCAACAAGGTGCCAGACCTCCTGACCTGGTAGGAAGAAAACAAAGAAACATCAGTACACACATGTATATTTGCACCACTTTTCATCCACCACTCAGGTGAATTACAAACTGAAAGAACAAATGGTAAAGAATTACCATACCTTGATGTTCCATCTCCAGTTTCAGTAGTCACAACATTTGCAGATTTCTTGTCCTACGTGAACTTGCGATCAGGGCACTCTCTTGCCCAATGCTGATCACTGTCATAGAAAAAGCATCTGAAGGGTTATGAGGGTGCTACAGTAGCCAGAAAACAAAACTTTTCAACCTCATAAACGAGGATCTACTGCTAGTTATAGGTTACGGGATTACCACTAGATGCGCAGGTTTAGCGGAAGATGACTCGATGTAGTTGTACGCGTCGCAGCAGGCAATACAGTTGCGTGGTCGTCCATCACCTCAGTCCCCTCACGCGGTTCGTCCCACTGCTCCAGATGCAGCACCTCCAAGGAATCTCACACGTGCAGGGAAGAAGCGATGCACCTCCGGACTGCTAGGTCCACGAGGAGCAGAAGGCGCGAGTGTGGGAAGGGCGACGATGGTTGCCAAAGGCGTGTGTAACCCTGACCGCACCCCTACCGCTTTCCTATATAGCCGTCCCCAATGAGCTCATGAGTTGAAGGCCCATTAGTAATCCTAAGCCTTTCTAATTTGGGTCCAACCCGAATTAGGATTCCAGCCCCTTAAGCGTGCGACCCTATGGGTTCACGCACACATTGACATGGGCCGAGTACTCCTACTTGCCCAATAGTTGACAGCGGCCTCTAGCAAGGCGTGAAAACTCCTATGTGCACGCAAAGATCATATCAGACGAATCACTATGACCACATACAAGTTATTCCCTTTGCCACTCAATATATGGTTCAACTCGTGGGTTAACACTTAACCCAAGCACGGCCATGCATTTGTTGATCCAATCACTTGAGTGATCCAGTGATATCTCTCTCGCATAGAGAGGGGCAAATTCCATCTTGATTGTCTATGTCTCATAGCATGCTTCCCGACCACCCGAACACCACCTTTATAACTACCCAGTTACAGAGCAGCGTTTGATAGTCCCTAAGTAGGCTGTTTCACATCTTGAGTACATACCACAATCTTAGGTCTAAGGACATAACATACATGATGTGAATAGAGACTTTCTCATGTCGGGTCAATCCAGCCTACATGTCTCACATGTGCCCACATTATTAGTTTGACATCTCCATGTCCATGACTTGTGAAACATAGCCATCAACTAATACATGTGCTGGTCTAATATTCAAGTGTGTTCTCACAAGAATGCCGACCAGGGACAACTTTAGAATAACCATTCAAGTAATTGAGTTTCACAAATAATTCACATAATCGCCAATCAATACAAGTTGTCTATAATGGATATTCAATGAACACTTTATTAATCATGGATACAATTGGAATATCATCATCTACATGATTAGCTCTAGGGCATATTTCCAGCAGTCTCCCACTTGCACTAGAGTTAATCTCTTAGATGTCTAATCCCCATAGACCTCATGTGCGCCTCATGCTTAGGCTGTGGAAGAGCCTTTGTCAAAGGATCTGCTACATTTAAATCCGTATGTATTTTGCACAATTTGATCTCTTCTCGTTTCATAAACTCTCAAATGAGATGAAACTTCCAGAGTACATGTTTGTTCTTCTGATGATCCCTAGGCTGCTTAGCCTGTGCAATCACCCCATTGTTATCACAACGTAAATTCAATGGGTCCGACGCATTCGGAAACACACCAAGCTCAATGAGGAACCTCCTCAACTAAACACCTTCCTTTGCAGCGCCAGAAGCTGCAATGTACTTGGCTTCTGCTGTAGAATCAGACACCGTCTCCTGCTTGAAACTTTTCCAGCTAACTGCACCACCATTTATTGTGAACACAAAACCTGATTGAGATAGTGAATCATCCCCGTCAGTTTGGAAGCTAGCATCGGTGTAACCGTTTACAACGAGCTCCTTCTCACCTCCATAGACTAGGAACACATCCTTAGTCCTTCGTAAGTACTTTAGGATGTTCTTAACAAGTGTCTAGTGAGGTTCACCCGGATTAGCTTGGTACCTGCTTGCAACACTTAGAGCATATGAGACATCTGGGCGAGTACATATCATGGCATACATGATGGAACCAACGGCCAAAGCATATAGAACCTTACTCATGCGGTTGCGCTCTTCATCTGATGAAGGACACTGCTTGTCAATAAAGTGCATACCATGTGACATAGGCAAGAACCCTTTTTTGGACTATTTCATGTTGTACCGTTTCAACACCTATTCAATGTACGTGTCTTGGCTTAATCCTATTAGCCTTCTCGACCTATCTCTATAGATCTTAATTCCTAAGATGTATGCTGCTTCACCTAAATCCTTCATAGAAAAACTATTATTTAGTGAAGTCTTTATAAATTGCAACATAGGAATACCATTCCCAATCAATAGTATGTCATCCACATATAGGATCAGAAACACAATAGCGCTCCCACTTACCTTCTGGTAAACATAAGGTTCTTCTTCAATCTGACGGAAGCCAAACCCTTTGACTACCTCATCAAAACGAATATTCCAACTCCGAGATGCTTGCTTTAACCCATAAGTAGATTTCTTAAGCTTGCATATCTTTCCAGCATTATTAGGATCAACAAAACCTTTGGGCTGTATCATATACACGTCCTCTTCTAAATACCCATTTAGAAAGGCTGTTTTAACATCCATCTACCATATCTCATAATCAAAATATGCAACAATTGCTAGAATGATCCGAATAGATTTAAGCATCGCTACCGACGAGAATGTCTCATCATAGTCAATTCCTTGAACTTGCCAAAAACCTTTTGCGACAAGTCGAGCTTTATAGACGTGAACATTTCCGTCCATGTCCTTCTTCTTCTTAAAGATCCATTTGCTCTCTATGGGTCTAACCCCATCAGGCGGGTCAACCAAGTTCCAAACTTGATTGTCTCCCGTGGAATCTATCTCGGATCTCATGGCACTTTGCCATTTCTCGGAATCTAGATCCATCATAGCTTTCGCATAATCCGCAGGTTCGTCATCGTCTAACAATAACAAATCCCCACGCAATGCACGAAGTCTTGTTGATCTACGTGGTTGTGGTGGTGTCTCCACTGCCACGGATGTCTCAACTTGCTCTGCTACATTAGCATCACTTGTAGAGTCAGTCCCTACTAGCTCATCTTGAACTTCTTCAAGATACACCTTTTGTCCATAATTTTCTTTTTTGAGAAACTCTTTCTCTAAGAAAATGTCATTTTAAGTAACAAACACTTTGTCCTGTGACCGGTTATAGACATAAGACCCTAAAGTTTCCTTCGGATATCCCATGAAAAAGCACTTGTCCGATTTGGGTGTTAGTTTATCTGATATAAGTCATTTGACATAAACTTCACAACCCCAAATTTTCAGAAAAGACAAACTGGGACTCTTACCAGTCCATATCTCATATGGTGTCTTAACTACATAATTAGATGGTACCCTATTCAATGTGAAAGTGACTGTTTTTATAGAGCGTATCCCCAAATGATAAAGGTAGGTCCGACTGGCTCATCATAGATCGAACCATATCCAACAAGGTACGATTATGTTGCTCAGACACGCCGTTTCTCTGAGGCGTTCCGGGTGACGTAAGCTGTGGAACAATTTCACAACTTTTAAGATGATTGCTAAACTCGTGACTTAGATATTCGCCTCCACGATCAGATCACAAGGCCTTGATCTTCTTGCCACGTTGATTCTCTACTTCATTCTGAAATTCTTTGAACTTTTCAAATGTTTCAGACTTATGCTTCATTAGGTAGACATATCCATATCTACTAAAGTCATCAGTAAAAGTTATGAAGTATTGAAATCCGCCTCTAGCTGTCGTGCTCATTGGTCCACATACATCAGTATGTACAAGTTCCAACAAGTTAGACGCCCTCTTAGGAACTCCTTCGAATGGCGCCTTGGTCATCTTGCCTAGCATGCAAGCCTCACATGTCTCGTATGATTCAAAATCAAATGAAGTTAGAAGACCATCATCATGGAGCCTCTTCATGTGATTCTCACTTATATGACCCAAGCGACAATGCCACATATAGGTAGGACTTAACTCATTAAGCCGAGGCAGTTTAGCACTAACATTACAGACAGGTGCATCATCAAAATTTAAAATAAATAACCCATTCATAATGGATGCAAAAGCCACAAACACATCATTCTTTGAGATCACACAACCATTGTCTTTACTCGCAAATGAATAACCATCCTTCATCAAACATGAAGGTGACACAATGTTTTGACTTAAACTAGGAACAAAATAACAATTATTCAATTCCAAAATAAATCTTGACGGCAAGGGAAGTTGCATCGTACCGATGTTCAATGCAGCAACTCTTGCATTATTGCCCATGCGGAAATCAACTTCTCCTTTCTCCACGCTTCTACTTCTTATCATTCCCTGCATCGTATTGCAAATATGACCAACTGATCTGGTATCAAATACCCAAGAATTGATATAAGAGTTAGCGAGGAAAATGTCTGTAACATGAACAACAAGTGTATGAGCGGGAGTACCTTTACTACCACCATCCTTCAAGGACGCCAAGTACACCTTGCAGTTCCTCTTCCAGTGACCTTTCCCCTTACAATGAAAGCATTCATCATTCTTTGCAGGTGGTTCATCCTTGGAAGACAATTGGTTTGGCTTAGAGATCTCATCTTTAGCCTTGTCCTTCTTCTTCCAATTGCCCTTCCTTCTCTTAAAGTTAGGCCTGTTTTGAACTGCCAACACTTGGCCACCTCCTGCTTTCTTGATGTCAGCCTCTGCTGTTTTCAGCATGCCATATAGTTCATTCAAGCCCTTCTCTGCTCCATGCATATGGTAGTTCGAGATGAAGTTTCCATAGCTGGGCGGAAGAGATGAAAGAATGAAATCAGTTGCCAACTCTTGGATTGGAAAGCCTAGCTTCTTCAACCTCTGAGTGTAACCAACCATCTTGATTACATGTGGACCAACAACTGCGCCCTTTGCTCGCTTGGTTTCAGGAAGCGCCTTAGAGATATTAAACCTTTCAGTCCGCGCTTGAGTTTGGAACATATCTTCAAGCGCCACGATCATATCGTTCACTGAATGATTGTTGTCGAACTACATCTACACATCAGGTTCCATACAAGCAAGCATGAGGCAACTCACTTCGAGATCCGCATCACATGCTTTCTCGTAAGTGTTTTTCTCAGCAGCAGGAGCACTCTCCTCAGGCTCATCTGGTAATGAGGCTTCTAGAATATCTTCCTTTTTCTCAGCTCTAAGAACAATTCTCAGGTTGCGGATCCAATCTGCGTAATTTGTTTCGTTCAACTTATCTTTCTGAAGAATTATACGCAAAGAAAATGGTTGATTGCGAGCAGCCATCTACAACAAAAGTAACGCAAAATACTAAGACAATGTATCCATGAAAGACTAAATTATATCAAAATAAAATCTACTCCCACTAAAATCAATATCCCTCAGTTGATACTTAGTGATTCAAGACCCACAACTAACAAGTCAACTAGTGAGCTTTAGCATCACCGCTAGAAGATATGGTAGATCAGTAAGCAACACCTTGCTAATCATATCACATATGACTCTCATTGTTGGGTAGCATCTCTATGCTACGCTCAACCTACCCATGCTCCAAGGTCCCTAACCGTTAGGATGACCTTATTTAAGTAACCAAACCTTCTTGCAGTAAGTATCCGATACGAACCTGCCTAGTCGAGGAAAACGAGTGGCACCCTAATTTCATAGACCCACCACTGATTGTATAAGACTTATGACAGTGCAAGGTTAGGGGAAGCATTCAACTTAAACATTGCTGAGGGATCGTTCTACTTCACTACCGCACTCATGTAGACAAAAACATAATAGCATGTAATAGTAGAACATATTAAGAACAGCATAACACAGACATGACTTGGTATAGCCCATTATTCCTTTGGGGATCTCCATCTCCATCAATCTATGCATCACGGTGATCTCCATCTCCATGATTCTGTGCATCACGGTGATCTCCATCTCCATGATTCGAGTATGCCATCCTTCAGTGATGATTCCGCCAAGACTAGCTACTACTAGCACAAGTATGTGGCTCCTGTCCATATTGTCCTCATGACATGCAAGCCATGAATTAAATACATACATGCATCACATACACATAAGGGCTATACCAGTCATCAATACCTGCAAAACAGAGTTATCTGAATCCGACGTCTAATCTTCCAACACAGAAAACTCTATTTTCCAAGCCTTATTTTGCAATTCTAATTTTGCCGAATGCAACAAAGCAGTAGAGAACTCGACGTAAAATTTTGTTCTCTACGATTTTCATTTAGAGTTCATCTCAATCCGAGTTACGATTCAAAAGTTACGACTGTTTTACCGAACAACACTTCTCTCGGCAAATCAGCGCCCGGTAGTAAATTCCATCTACCACCGCCGCACATCATACGCACTTGGCACTTGACCTAGGGTTCAATTCGATCAATCTGATTGATCTCTAACTCACCATGACTGGATTTACATGAATCACTTAACTCGGATGGAGAAATTCTGACTGGTACGAGTAGATCATTTCAAGACCAACATGGCAAGATGACAAACCAAGGTTAGAGACTCATCTACAACCATGCATATCACCATATGCACAAAACCGAACCTATAACGAGGCAGTAATAGCTCTGATACCACTGTAGGGTTATGAGGGTGCTATATTAGCTAGAAAAAAAAACTTTTTGACCTCATAAACCAGGATCTACTGCTAGTTATAGGTTACGGGATTACCACTAGACGCGCAGGTGCAGCGAAAGATGACTCGATGTAGTCGTACACATCGCAGCAGGCAGTGCAGTTGCATGGTCATCCGTCACCTCAGTCCCCTCGCGCGGTTCATCCTAGTGCTCCAGATGCAGCACCTCCAAGGAATCCTACACGTGCAGGGAAGAAGCGATGCGCCTCCGGACTGCTAGGTCCGCGAGGAGCAGAAGGCGCGAGCGTGGGGAGGGCGACGGCGGCTACCAAAGGTGTGTGTAATCCTGACCACGCCCCTACCCCTTGCTTATATAGGCGTCCCCAATGAGCTTATGAGTTGGAGGCCCATTAGTAACCCTAAGCCTCATCTAATTCGGGTCTAACCCAAATTAGGCTTCCAGCCCCTTAAGCGTGCGACCCTATGGGTTCACGCACACATTGACATGGGCGGAGTACTCCTACTCACCCAATAGTTGACAGCGGCCTCTAGTAAGGCGTGACAACTCCTATGTGCATGCAAAGATCATATCAGATGAACCACTACGGCCACATATAAGTTATTCCCTTTGCCACTCGATATATGGTTCAACTCGTGGGTTAACACTTAACCCAAGCACGGCCATGCATTTGTTGATACAATCACTTGAGTGATCCAGTGATATCTCTCTCGCATAGAGAGGGGAAAATTCTATCTTGATTGTCTATGTCTCATAGCATGCTTCCCGACCACCCGAAGACCACCTTTATAACTACCCAGTTACGGAGCAGCGTTTGATAGTCCCTAAGTAGGCTGTTTCACATCTTGAGTACATACCACAATCTTAGGTCTAAGGACATAACATACATGACATGAATAGAGACTTTCTCATGTCGGGTCAGTCCAGCCTACATGTCTCATATGTTCCCACATTATTAGTTTGACATCTCCATGTCCATGACTTGTGAAACATAGCCATCAACTAATACATGTGCTGGTCTAATATTCAAGTGTGTTCTCATAAGAACGCTGACCAGGGACAACTTTAGAATAATCATTCAAGTAATTGAGTTCCACAAACAATGCGCACTAGGGCATATTCAATGAACACTTTATTAATCATGGATACATTCGGAATATCATCATCTACATGATTAGCCCTAGGGCATATTCCCAACAGCATCCTCCCTTTCCCTTGTTATTATTGTTGCTCTTCTTTTTAAACTGTATTGTTTGAACAGGTTTGTTTGTGTTCTCTGGCTTGTTCTGGTTTTTTATTGTTATTAAACTTGCGGAAGTTTCTCTTCTACACCACATTAGCAGTAGAGATCTCAACACCCTTTCCATTGTCTTTTGCTTTAGCCCTCTCCTCAACATCAAGAGTACCACTGAGCTCTTCCACATTGAACTCCTATCTCTTGTGTTTAAGGGAGGTAGCAAATTACTTCCAAGAAGGTGGCAACTTGGAGATTATACCTCCAGCCACAAATTTGTCAGGTAAAAGGCAAGGAAAAGTTTAAGTTCCTTAGCTAGTGCCTGAATCTCATGAGCCTATTCCACTACAGATCAGTTCTCAACCATCTTGTAGTCATACAGCTACTCCATGAGATACAGCTCGCTGCCAGCATCAGTAACTTCAAACTTTCCAACAAGTGCATCCTATAGCTCTTTCCCTGTAGGATAAATGATATAGCTTTTCTAGAATTTCTTATCAAGTGCGCTAATCACTGCACCTCAAAAGAGGTTGTCATCAGCCTTAAACTTAGTCTCATCCGTAGGAGGTAAGTTATCAGGCTTGTCCTCAGTGGCATGATAACAATACATCGTAGTTAGCCACAATTCCATCTTAGCTTTCCATATCAAGAAGTTTTTACCATCAAAAGGCTTTACATAGCAGCAAAACCTCTGACAGAAAATAGCCTGTAATTAGGTTTTTAGATTGTTAGACAATAAGGCAATTTCCATGTCATTTTAATTCCATAAATTAACATTTTGATGATGACATATAAAAGATTATTGATAAATGTGAACATGACATAACACACATTCATAACCATTATGAACATGTGAACAAGAAACATGTGAAGCATATATATCATAAATATATAAACATGAAACATAAACTGGACAGCATGTGAAATAGTTTAACAGAACTACTGAAACATATAAGTAGAAGCATATGAAACATCATGACTGTAAAACTAAAACAGATATGCAGAACACATAACTAGCAGGGACAGACAGCAGGCATCTCACGAAACAACATGACAGAACTGATGAAACAGACTCAGAGCAACATACAAAATGATATGGATGAACTGCTGAAATAGGCATGATCTGGAAAACAAAAAATAGAAAGAAGATGAACAGTTCATACCCTCCCATGTGCCCTTCTGAGGATCCAATCCTTGTCTCACTTCCAGCGTCATGTTGTAGAGGAGTTGATGAAGACGATCTCTCCTCCGGGAAGAAGATGAAGCCCACCGGTGAGGTAGACGAAGATGATGTCGCCAATAACTCGATGGAGAAGGATACGAACAGCGACGGTGATTCGGGCAGTCACGTAGACGCTCCCCAAAAACCTAATTGCCGATCCCCGTGCATGGTCTCGAACGGCAAGGGCTTCGGAGGCACCTGCCCTCTCGCTTTTCTGTGCGCACGAAGTCACGAGATGGAGACAACCTTCATTGCTGCTAGAGATGTGGACTGGTGTGTTCTCTCATATGTCTACTGAAGGGACAGGCTCTCTCCTTATGCCTTGCGCGCAAGAGGAGGAAGGCGAAGGGGAAGGGTCTCGCGGCTGTCCAGGAGTCAGGCATGCAGAGAGATCAACTCAAAATTATAACTCCCATCATCATGGTGAGTGAGTGCTAAAAATTTAACACGCCATGTCACGCACGCCGCCTGCCTGCCTGCCACGCCATGCCCACGGCCCTGCCCGGCCGGTGGCGGCGATGCGCGTGTGTGTGGCACAACTTGGTCCTTTTCTTGACTTCTCAAATTAAGTGGAATAATTCTCATCATATAAGTCAAGTAAATGACCTTTGGAATTCCAATCCGATACAATTAATAATACCCACAATTATAAACCATAGAGTTTATTAATTTATTGAATTATATAAATGGGCCTAGCCCATAATAAATTCAACAGTATTTGGGTCTGCCAGTGCATGTGGGGAAATCTAAAGTAAATACTTTCGCGTATTTGAAAGATCGGATCTAAAAACGTATGCAAGGGTGGAATGAAAAATTCTTGTCATAGGCAAGGAAGGAAATTCTAATCAAGGCCGTGGCGCAGGCTATTCCCACGTTTGCTATGGGCTGCTTTGATCTAAGAAAAATACTTTGTGATCAAATTGGGACAACGATCTGTTGATTTTGGTGGAATCATCAGGAAGGGAGACATAAGATTCATTGGCTGAATAGGGATCAATTGTTGAGGCCAAAGGAGGAGGGGGACTTGGCTTCAGTGATATCCACTCTTTCAACATTGCCATGTTGGCCAAGCAGAGTTGGCGCCTACTGAAGCAATTGCACAAGAGTGTTGAAAGCAAAATATTTTGCAAACACATCAGTCCTTGATGCTCGACCAAAAATTGGTATGTCCTACTCGTGGCGTAGTATCCTAGATGGATTGGAAGTGGTAAGAAGAGGTAAGATATGGAGAATAGGGGATGGAGTTGGAATTAATATTTGGTCAGACCCGTGGTTACCAAGAAATTGGTCCAGGTGACCGATCACATCGAGGGGCCATAACTTGCTGGAAGAGGTGGACGAGCTGATCGAACCACCTACAGGCTGGTGGGATAAATAGCTGGTGCAAGATCTTTTCTGGGCAGAGGATGCCGCACTGATCCTGGCTCTCCCTGTCCATCAGGGCCAGGATAACTCCATTGCATGGCACTTTGACAAGCATGGTGTCTTTAGTGTGAGGAGTGCGTACAAGGTTGCGTGGGAAGAATATTTAAGAAGCCAAGCGCCAGATGAACAGCAAGGCAGTGCTAACAGTGGGATGAACAAGATGTGGAAGGTAATTTGGAAACTGAAGTGTCCAAATAAAATAAAGCATTTCTTTGGCGATTTGCACATAATATTACCCGCTGAGATGCAATCTTGTCCGAAGAGGTATGAAAATTTCAATTCGATGTGTAGTGTGTGATCACCTAGGCGAGGATGGTGGGCATCTGTTCTTTAAGTGTAAATTGGCCAAGAAACTGTGGCGTGCACTTGGTTTGGAGGATGAGAGAATCAGTTTAGCAGGCATTCATTCCACAATGGAAGCAATGGAACTGATTTTGAAAGCTACTGAGAGAAAGAAACTTCTTATGATTACTGCCTTGTGGTATACATGGTCAGAGAGAAATCTAATCAGAGAGGAAGGGAAACAGAGAAGTATTTAGGTTCTATGACACCCCGGTTCCCAAAGGAAGACCAGAGGCCATCATATGTGTGCCCAGTAAGTCCACACATATAACAGAAAGTGGAATATCAGTAAACAATGTAAATAATAGCGAATACATATATATAACAACACTTACAACTTATCAGAGTTACGTGGAAGATTGGCTACAGCTTCTCTTCAGAGCTCCATCCTTCTCAGGGACAGTTGTCTAGGGGGCTCCGTACGCCATACACTTCTGACATTCAGCATCTTTTTCCTTCTTTAGAGCAGTACCTTACTACAAACTATAGCAAGGGTGAGTCCATGTCGAACTTAGCAAGTACAGGTGGAAAAGTAATGATATGCATGGCTTAAACAAAGGTAAGGCTGGAGGGTAATACTGCGGTAGCATTTTAATTACAACAATTAAGTTTTACTTTTCCAACCTATTCTCTAATCAACTTAGTTGAAACACCCAAACCCTTATTATGGTTCAAGTAGCAATTAAGATTCATTTGGTAACCAAGATGCAAGCATATATCCAAAAGTATTATTAACCTTGAGATTTTCCATTCAAGCAACATAGGATTGCCATCCCGTTCAAAAATAGAGGTATCCACCTCCTCAAACAACATCACCATGATTTAACAACTTAGAACCATTTGGCTAAGTCATGCGAGGATCTGGGCCGCTCGTGACCGTGAGCACGGACGTGTTGGGAATATACCCTAGAGCTAATCATGTAGATGATGATATTCCGATGGTATCCATGATTAATAAAGTGTTCATTGAATATCCATTATAGACAATTTGTATTGATTGGCAATTTTGTGAATTGTTTATGGAACTCAATTACTTGAATGGTTATTCTAAAGTTGTCCCTAGTTTGTGTTCTTGTGAGAACACACTTGAATATTAGACCAGCACATGTATTAGTTGATGGCTATATTTCACAAGTCCTAGACATGGAGATGTCAAACTAATAATGTGGGCACATCTGAAACATGTAGGCTGGACTGACCCGACATGAGAAAGTCTCTATTCACGTCATGTACGTTATGTCCTTAGACCTAAGATTGTGGTATGTACTTAAGATGTGAAACGCCCTACTTAGGGACTATCAAATGCTGCTCCATAACTGGGTGGTTATAAAGGTGGTCTTCGGGTGCTCGGGAAGCATGCTATGAGACATAGACAATCAAGATGGAATTTTCCCCTCTCTACACGAGAGAGATATCACTGGATCACTCAAATGATTGGATCAACAAATGCATGGTCGTGCTTGGGTTAAGTGTTAACCCATGAGTTGAACCATATATCGAGTGGCAAAGGGAATAGCTTGTATGTGGTCATAGTGGTTCGTCTGATATGATCTTTGTGTGCACATAGGAGTTGTCACGCCTTGCTAGAGGCCGCTGTCAACTATTAGGCGAGTAGGAGTACTCGGCCCATGTCAATGTGTGCGTGAACCCATAGGGTCGCACGCTTAAGAGGCTAGAAGCCTAATTCGGGTCAGACCCGAATTAGATAAGGCTTAGGGTTACTAATGGGCCTCTAACTCGTGAGCTCATTGGGGACGCCTATATAAGCTAGGGGTAGGGGCGCGGCTAGGATTTCACACGCCTTTGGCAGCCGCCATCGCCCTCCCCACGCTCACGCCTTCTGCTCCTCGCGGACCTAGCAGTCTGGAGGCACATCGCTTCTTCCCTACACATGTGGGATTCCTCAGAGGTGCTGCATCTGGAGCACTGGGATGAACCGTGCGAGGGGACTTAGGTGACGGACGACCATGCAACTGCACTGCCTGCTGTGACGCGTACGACTACATCAAGTCGTCTTCCGCTGCACCTGCGTGTCTAGTGGTAATCCCATAACCTGTAACTAGCAGTAGATCCTGGTTTATGAGGTCAAAAATTTTTGTTTTCTGGCTAGCGTAGCAACCTCATAGCCCTACAGGACGATATACCGATTTTAACTCTGCGCAGAGGTGTACGCTTTCACTCCAGATTGTGATTACTCTTTATGCCCGAGGGGATCAGCCTCTTAGCCCATTACTGAGATAGGCTAGCAGGAGTCACAACGAGGTTCTTCACAGGGTCATAGGCAGTGACAACTCTCTAGCAATGAGTAGTGTATGGGCGACTTTACCGTGAGCCCACCCCCATCACGGATCCCTAGTCCCTCCCATACTACAACTTGTAAACACCCCAGCGACCATAGCTATTGCCACCCGTTGGTAAGCTGTCCAACCTGCCCATGATGGTCCTGCTAATAGACCAAGCCAGTGCCCATTAGCCTGGAGATGTATGGAAGACCTAGGTTGCCGCTCCACGAACAGGACCACAAGAGGGAAGGAGATACGGACACCCTCGTCAACACGAGTCCCACTAGCATCCATTTCCCCTTCATTCACCACCATCCAATGATGCGAAAATGCATCAACTTCTCTCGAGGCCGAAGCCAAGAGCCCATGGCTCCAAAAGGTTAAGAAGCAAGTTTTATCTTCATTAAAAGAAGAAAGGTAAGATGAGCAGAGCACTAGCTGACCTACAACCTATCTACAAACCCCCATGGGTGATATCTGGATAATGTGGCTAGTTAATCCTATGGTTCAATGATTTAAGACACATGCATGAAAGTAAACATGAATTAAACATTCATAGGATCAATATGATCAAAGAGATGCCTGCACTTGCCTTTAATCCAAAGTCTAGCTGCTCAATAGACTTTACTTGTTCTATCTTCTAGTCTCCAACTCTAGCTGCACTTGTCGGTCCTCAGCTCCTGATCTTCAGCACTCACGTACTGCTCTTCGTCTATTCGCAGCAAACAAGCAACACAAACAGACAAAACTAAGAACAGACATTATACAAAAGAAACACTAAAGAAAGAGAGTACTACACGGTAGAGCTCATGACTACGATCACGAGAGCGTATGAACGACCAACAAGGGATCAATCATTGAGAGGGCACAACTATCGAGGTTGATCTAAACTATACGCATATGAAAGGCATTGACAGAACACTAATTTAACTAACAATTAAGTTGCATTTTCAAAATCCTAGAACATGGTAAACATCATGGCTATCGCGTAGCTTACATCGATACGAGTCTAACGCGACAGGAACGGGCTAAAACGGAGTTAGGACGGGCAAGCTAAAATAAGGTCAGGGGCATAACTGTAAATAGACAAAACTCTAAAACACATTTTAAATAAATATAAAACTGCATTTTATAAAGATTTGGACCTCAGGCATAAATAAGGCTGATTTGCACAGTGGTAGACTATCGTAAATAGACAAAAGCGCAGGGGCTTTTATGCAAAATAGCCAGGGCTGACCGGTTGGTTGACCGCGTTGACGCAGCCAGCGCTTGCGTGGCGCTTAATTGGCAGATACGTGGCGGCCACGTCAGCAGCTGACTGGGCTCGGTTGACCTAAGTTTGACCGGTACCCCAGATCAGATCTGAACCGTCCAGATCCGATCGGACGGCCACGGTTGGCCGGCGGTCTTTGGGTCGTCGGCGGCGGCGCTAGCTGCGGCGGCGCAGCAGGGGAGGCTCGCCGGAGTTTGCTGCAACGGCACTCTGGGGCACGGCTGGCGAGGCGGAGGGCATGGGCACGATGACCATAGCATCGCGGACTTGATTGCAGGCACCACGGTGGCAGGGGATGGCCGGAGGCGGGATGACACGACCGAACGCCATTGACACCGGCGGTGAGCACGGCGGGGAGGCGCTACGCTACTCGGCTGCGTGAGGACATAGCATGGGGGGTTGCGGCTCGATGTGGCGAGCACGGTGGGTGACCTCGCATCGATGGACGGGGCCCGTAACGGCGGCGCACGCGGCGGACCGGAGCGACGGCGATGGCGCTACCTTAGTAAGGACGCGCAGGCGCTAGGGACGGAGAGGGAGGGCAGTAGTGGCACTGGCGGCTAGCTCACCTCAGGACGGATCTTGTCCGGTGGTCGAAGACAGCCGAGACGCCGCAATGGCGGAGATCGATGGCGGCGCTCCGGAGCTCGGGACGGTGGCAGCGGCTGCTCGTGCTAGGGTTCACGAGAGGCGGCGCGACTCGTCTAGGGTTACGAAGCGGGTGCAGGTGGCTGCGGCGCTAGCTTTATAGGGCGCAGGACAGCGGTGAACCTAGGTTCACTTGCGGGCGCGCGAGGAGAAGCTGGGTCCAACTTAGTGCCGTCTCCCCAGAGTGGATGACACTGTAGCGCGGGCCCCATGCCTGGCGGGCCCCGCTGGTCAGCGGGTGGGACGCGGGGAGCGGGCCGGCGCGGCTGCAGCGTCTGCTGGGCTGCGACGCCATTACTGGGCGAGGCCCACGAGGGCGGCTAGGCGTGGAGCGAGCTGGCTGAGCCTGCTGACGCGTGCTGGCGGCCTGCTAGCTGACTTGGGCCGCTGGTGGCCTGTCCTGACCACGTTTGTCTGGCTTCTGCAGCTGTTAGCCTGGCCGTGGCTGGCCTTGGCTGGCTGGGGCTGGCCATGTCTGGCCAGAGCGGGCCAGGTTTGGCTATGGCTGGCAAGTTGAGGCTAGGTGAGGCTAGGGATGGCCAAAACTAGGGAAGAGCGGGCCAGAGCAAGCTAGGATGAGTTGGAAGCTAGCCAAGGGTCGCTAGAGCGAGCTAGAGGATAGAGGCAAACTAGAATGATGGCTAGAACGACAGGGATAAAAGAAAGGCTTTCTCTTTTGGATACAAAAGAGATGAACCAAAACATTTTCCAAAACTATTTTGAAACCAATCTTACGAGACCTTTTGGAAAGATAAAACTTCTTTATAATTTCTTTCCAAAACCAAACTTTAAACTCATTTTGAATGGAGCTGTGGAGACTTTATTTTTTTCCCAAAACGAAGAGGGCCTAACAGTGGCTCGTTCGACTTTTACAAAAAAATTCATTTTCACACTCAAACACCACACAACACTAGCCAAGCACCAAGCACAACCACGCTCTTAATTAACTTTATAAAAGTTTTATAAAGCCATATTTTTATCATTTTATAGTGATAATAAATGAATTAAATCTTAGCCAATTTTAGAAAATTAATAAATCCTTTATTTCATATTAGTGTTTTCGGTTCACATCATAAAATGGAAATTTTGGGGTGTGACCGAAGTGTGGAGCTATACGTTCAGGAAATGAGCTTGGCTGACAATCCATCCCCGACGAATGCAAGACAACAGCGTGTGGCTGCTCAATGGTCTAAACCACCAGCTGATACTCTGAAGATCAACTGCGACACATCATTCCATCCTGAAACCAATGATGGTAGCTGGGGTGCTCTGATCAAAGACTGGGATGGTGACGTGGTGATTACTGGAAGAGGGAGGGTTAATCATTTACTCAACCCTTTCCATGCTGAGCTCATAGCATGCTTGCAAGGGCTTCAAATGGCGGTTACCATTGGTGCTGGCCATATCATCATTGAAACCGATGCCCAGGAGGTGGTGAAGGCGATCAAGTCGAGCGAGATTCAGTAGTGGGTCATCTAATCTATGAAGCAAAATCTTTGTTAGCTGTGAATTTTATTCAGTTCGATTGCAAGTTCATTGCTAGAGAATGTAATAAGGCCGCTCATGATTTGGCCGTTCTGGGTTATTTATGTAACGAAGGTGAGGAAGTGATTTCTACCTCTGTACCTGACACTATTTCAGTAATTGTCGCTAACGATCTGTTAGCAGACGAGTAATGAGATGATACCCAGTTTTTTTAAAAAAAAGATACCAGCCTCTTCCAAAAGGAGGTACAGACATCGCGATTAGATCAAGACAAACCGTTCGTGAAGTCAAGGGAAATTGTCACCATTCCAAGACAAACCGTCATCCAAGGTTTCTGCTGCCGTTCGTGAAGTCAAGGGAGAGCAGATAACGCAGGTATGGTCATCGTTTGGTCTTCAATCCTCCTTTTCTGTCTTTGTGTACTTTCATCATGTATAAATGTTCGCATACTATACTGTACAGAACACTGTTGTTGCTGTTGTCGATGATAAGACTTGTGCAAATGACAACGCTCTCCACCATCTAGTAGCTGAAGTACTAGACGGAGTATCAGATAAGGTAACGGTCTTTTTTTTCTCTAAATAGCTTGGGTGAAGTGAATCAGCTGATGTCTGATCGTGTAGCCTAGTACCATGTTAGATGCCAACAGAGGGGTACAAATAACATTACAAACACCAACAAATAAGCAAAATGACCTATTTTTGCCAAGGTGTCAACTGTCAAGTTCTCGGTTGAGTCATCAACACACCAACAAATAACCAATCTAATCATCAGCTCCATATTCTGGTTCATTTGTATATATGTCGAGGGCTCAAACTTGACATGCGGCTGCCCAGATTATCTAGAATCTCTACTGCTTTCCCAAGTCCAGAGTCTACCAAGCGCTATGCCTATGCCTCAAACCTGCAAGAAGCGTCGAGAACTACGAAAGAACTACGAAACCTAGCAAAACAAGCCTCTTCAGAGAAACCATGTCTGGATACACACAACTCGATAGATTGACAGAAGGTTCATGCTGCAAGCCTGCAATGCAAGAACTATGCTACTCTCATTACCAATAAAATCACAAATTAACATTATTTCCTCAACAATGAACTAATCAATTTGATGCACAATTATACAAGAACATGTAAATCCACAAAGAAAGACTTGCCTTGCTCAGACAAGCCTTGCCGTAGGTGCTTCTCCTAGGCTTCCTAACCTTGGACTTCCACGATTCAGCAGGATCCAGCATGCGTCAAATGCGGCTCCTTGGAGATCGAGCGACGAACCTTGCCACTCGTGGACGACGGCGAGCCCTGACACAGGGCGGCGGCCTAGGCCCCCAGCCACGCCGCCTCGGGCGCGAGCCCAGGGGAGGGTTCGGGGCGGAGCCTGCTGTAGTCCGCGCGGCGCCCCAGCCGCTGTGGGCGCGACCGGCGGAGGGAGGACTAGCAAGGCCGCCGTCGGAGTTGGCGTTGGCAACGGTGGGCGCGCTCGCGGTCGCCTGAGTTGGCGATGGGGATGGTGTGCTGCGTAAGGAGCCGAACCCTGTAGGACTGGTGAAGCCGAGCGTGTTTTCTAGATGAAGCCAAGCCGAGCGTGGGATTCCTGGTCATTGCGAGCCGAAGAGTCGACGAAGCCAAGCCGAGAGAGTCTTTCCTCACGGGCGTTAGATTTTGTCGGATGCCAACGTGTCATAGGCTGAGGCTGCGTATGCAACGGATGCGGATTGCAGATGCGCTACGGCGAATCCGGCCTAGCCATCCAACCTTGCAAGCCGCTTCGTGCATTGCAGACGCGCTGCGGCGAATCCGGCCCAGCCATCCAAACTTGCAAGCCACTTCGTGCAACACCAGCATATATATATCGCTCGTCGTTCACACGTTGTTTTTTTCACACACGTTCACATGTTGTTAGTTGGCGCAACACTCATAGGGTGTGATTGGTTGCCCCCACGGGCCGTGCAAAGGGCCATCCGACACGACTCGGTGCAGTTGGACCGTGATTGGTTTCGTTCCCCGCATCCTTTTGCTATCTCACTTCATTCCCCTCGGCCTCTCCATCCCGGCTCTATCCAGCTCCCCGGCGCAAGCTTCCCACTCCAGCCGGGATGGTCGCGGTCTTGGCGGAAACCCTAGGCGATTTGGCGGGAGTTGGCGCCGTCCCAAGTATAAGAGAGCGCGCGCTGGTGGGGGTTAGGGTTACCCCTTCACTCTCGCCACTCCCGCCTCCATCTTTACTGGTGCGTACTCCCCTCTCCTCCTCTCTCGCCACCGGATCTACCCTTCCGATGACCTCAATCATCGGAGCTTGGTTCTCCCTGCTGTCTGGATCTACCCTTCCGCCTCATCTCGCCTGCTCCTTCCTCTTGTTCCTTTGATTACCTTCCTGATTCGGTTTGAGCAGTGCACATGAGTGAGGGTTCTTTGTGTTACTGAGCTAGATCCGTGCGATTTTGATTTAGATCTACTTGTTCATGAGGTAGATCTGCCATTTTTATGCTTGAATGTGGTCTAGTTTGGTACCTTTTTTTTTTGTTGAAGCACATTGTTGCTTGTGATGCTTATTTGTTGGATATATATTGTGCACAGTGCCAAATGTCAATGATTAAACTGTTTTAGATTGAGTAGACGCTGGAGGAGCTCCATCTGGAGTGGCAGACATGTCTACCCTAGTCAAATGGCTGATTTGTTGCTAGTGCTTGGTAGTACACATCATTATTGGTTCATCAGGGATCTAATTGTTTCCATGTACACTATCTATTTTTAGACATGGACTTTCAAGCTAGGTGTCGCGTGGCTGCTGCTATGTTAGTTGTTGTGGCCTGTTGGTTTTTCATGTGGTTTAGGAGGAGATCTCAGGATGCCAGGTCCATAACCTATGGTCCAATGGCAGAGAGGGACCAACAAAGGACTAATAACCTAAACTACATCTGCAACTCAAGTGATGTCCACTGTGTTAACTTGATTATGATGAGAAAGGCACCCTTCTTCCATCCCTGTGACCTCTTTCACAATAGAGGGCTCTTGAATGATACCATCCATGCTAGTGTGGAAGAGTAAGTAGCAATGTTCTTGCATGTTGTTGGTCATAATCTGAGGTTCATAGTGGTAGACCTCACATTCAGGAGGTCAGATGAGACCATCAGTAGGTACTCTCAGAGGGTGCTTTATGCAGTAGGGGAGTTGAGGAGTGAAATGATTGTCCTTGCTTCCAAAAATGCTCCTCCAAAGATCCATGCTAGCCGAAGGTGGTACCCTTATTTCAAGGTTGGTGTTCCATTTAACCCAATCCTGCTCATCAGTAAACCACTTACCTATCCCTTCCCCATTTCACAAGCTACTTTGTTATGTCTACATAGGATTGCATAGGAGAAATGGATGGGACTTATGTCCTAGCTAGGGTCCCAAGAAGGATGCAGCATGCATTTAGAGGGAGGAAGAAAATTACACAAAATGTACTGGCAGTTGTGAACTTTGATTTGAGGTTTACATTTTGTTCAGGCTGTTATTTGCTTGGTTGGCAATGGTGGTAACCTCATCAAAACCGTCCCTGGGTGCTGCCACCTTTTCATACATATTCAACCTAACAAGAGCCATTGCATCAGTACATTCTAAGGAACCATCCGCATATGCAACCAAACATGGGGACAGTTAGCCTGTATGGCCACTAGAAATGGAACCAAACACAAGCGCCTGCATCATTTCATCTGGGTTACATGCAACCTGGATTGGGGCTCCATCCTGGCTCAACCACCCAACGGCAACCAATCACACCCTAGCCTCTTCCATCATCCTGGCAACTACTGTGAGTCTAACTCAGAAAAAATCATCGTGGCAACTACCGCAAGTTTGACTAAAAAAAACTAGTGCAAAATCAGATCGAAGTCAAAACCGGGTACGGTCTCGTAGGGATGCCATTGGCCGAAACCGTTGATAACTAGAAAGTAACGCGCGGCTTTGCCGCGTGGTCCCCTGGGATGCTTGCTAGTTATATAGAAGTGGTAGTGAAAGAGTTATATTGCAATTAGTGTTACTTAGCTTTTGTGGAGAACAAATAGCAAATCCATGGTGATACTTAACCAATACATAGTATATCATTATACCTTTTTGTTTCATGGCATAAAAAATTATTTTGTAAGTTGAAAACTGGAATGCAAATCCATGCTCAAACAAACTTCTTTGAATAAATTGACTAATATAGTAAGCAAACCTATCAAATCGATTTCCTCTTGATTTTCCCTTGTATATGTGAGAAGCCCCTGTGAGCCACTTGGGCTAGCAACTGATGTTTGAGCACCTAGTCTTTTACATTCCATATGTTTCTGCATCTGAATTTCCTTTATCGATAGTGAGCGAGCACTGATTATCTATTATAAACATCTTTTCTGAAATGAGTTTGTCCGATAATATTTGACTTCCCAGATTAGCTTTTTTTCTCTTCTAAAAAGCAGAACAAACTTTAGATTTGAGTGCAGCTGAATATAGGCCTTGTCTTGATAATAATAATACAGTTAAGACTAGGAAGGAATTCATCAGCCCTCAGATAATGTCCGGTCATTGACAGCAGCTCATGATGCATAGAAGCTTCTCGTATGGTGCTTTGAAGGAATTAATCTTCTGCAACTCTTTCACTGCAAGCTAGCAGAGTGGCAGTGGCATTGCAGGCAAAGAACGGTCATAGTTAGCATAAGCCTTGGCTGTATCACTGGAATGTTTTATTTTATGGGAATTTTGGATAATTTCAAATTTGGACATTACATGATTAAAACCAGCAACTTTTGATTATACAGAAAAGAAAGTCATCAGTGCGTCTGAAAGAAAAATATGTGAATGAAAGCGAAAAACAATGATCAGCCTTGAGCACGTGGTCTATCTCCTGATTTTTCCCTGATGGCGCTCTCATGACTGACATCTTGATGGAGCGGAAGAAATCGGCAGCGGCTAGCAGCGCACTATCAACGCGGGGCTCTCCATCGCAACGCCACGCCGGCGCCAGTGCTTGCCTCGTGGTGTCCGCGTGTCGGCCCCGTCGCGGGCACGGTGGGCTTGAGGCGCACATGACTCTCCCATGCTCGTTCAGGGGACTACGGCTCTGATCCCTCTCTGCGGGCAAAGGTGACTGAGGTCGGGGACAGGTGTTTATCCGGCGCCGGTGCTGGTGGAGGGCCAGATGCTAGAGCGCGGCATAGCAGGGGACGCAAAGAGGCGGAGGGGAGGGGACGATATTCCTCTGCGGCCAGCGGGCATCCGGTGTCCCGCGGCCAAGGTCGCGTTCGGCTCGCCACGACACTTCACCGGTGGCCCGCGCGGTTATCCGTGCTGCCGCCCTGATCATCGAAGCCAAGCCAGCGGATGCGTCGAGAAGATTCGCGACTATCGTGAGGTTCCTGCACTGGGATGAAAAGCCTGATGTCTGGGTGCCGACATGTGGCAAAGTAATAAGCCGGAGAGAATGGCACAACTCTGGTCTATTAGATGATTGTAACCAAATCTGTGGGGTATGCCCTCCCTCTCTGCTCCGTGATCGATGTCTGCGCACACTAATTAGAGGTCACTACGTGAGTTGTGAACTTTCACAGCGGGCAAAAATGGATTACCGCAGCGGGCAAGGCCGTTCGCTTGCCGTGCCACGCCACAGTAAATCCGGGCGGCACTGCAGTGGGCGCGACGCCCGCTGTGGTAAAGCTGATTTCCCGCAGCGGCCATAGTAGGAAGCCTGCTGCGATTAATATTTTTGAAAAAATAAAAAATTAAAAAAGCCCACTCGGCTGGATCTGGGCCCGCATTGGATCCGAATCCCGCCGCCGTCGTCGATCCGCTGCTAGGCCGCTGGAAGGATCTTGCGCCGCCGGGATCCGCTAGGTGGAGAAGTAGAAGGTGTTGGGAATATGCTCTAGAGGTAATCATAGAGATGATGATATTTCAGTTGTATCTATGACATCCATTAAGTGTTCATTGAATATCCATTATAGACAACTTGTGTTGGTTGGCAATTATGTGAATTGTTTGTGGAACTCAATTACTTGAATGGTTATTCTGAAGTTGTCTCTGGTCGGCGTTCTTGTGAGAACACACTTGAATATTAGACCAGCACATGTATTAGTTGATGACTGTTTCACAAGTTATGGACATGGAGATGTCAAACTAATAATGTGGGCACATGTGAGACATGTAGGCTGGACTGACCCGACATGAGAAATTCTCTATTCACGTCATATACGTTATCTCCTTAGACCTGAGATTGTGGCATGTACTCAAGATGTGAAACGGCCTACTTAGGGACTATCAAACGCTGCTCCGTAACTGGGTAGTTATAAAGGTGGTCTTCGGGTGGTCGGGAAGCATGCTATGAGACATACACAATCAAAATAAAATTTGCCCCTCTCTACGCGAGAGAGATATCACTGGATCATTCAAGTGATTGGATCAACAAATGCATGGCCGTGCTTGGGTTAAGTATTAACCCACGAGTTGAACCATATATCGAGTGGCAAAGGGAATAACTTGTATGTGGTCGTAGTGGTTTGTCTGATATGATCTTTGCGTGCACATAGGAGTTGTCACGCCTTGCTAGAGGCCACTGTCAACTATTGGGCGAGTAGGAGTACTCGGCCCTTGTCAATGTGTGCGTGAACCCATAGGGTCACACGCTTAAGGGGCTGGAAGCCTAATTCGGGTTGGACCTGAATTAGACAAGGCTTAGGGTTACTAATGGGCCTCCAACTCGTGAGCTCATTGGGGACGCCTATATAAGCAAGGGAAAGGGGCGCGGCCAGGAGGTTACACGCTTTTAACAGCCTCCGTCGCCCTCCCCACGCTCGCGCCTTCTGCTCCTCGCGGACCTAACAGTCCGGAAGCACATCGCTTCTTCTCTGCACGTGTGGGATACCTCGGAGGTGCTGCATCTGGAGCACTGGGATAAACCGCGCAAGGGGGTTGACGTGACAGACGACCATGCAACTGCACTGCCTGCTGCAACGCGTACGACTACATCGAGTCGTCTTCCACTGCACCTGCGCGTCTAGTGGTAATCCCGTAACCTGTAACTAGCAGTAGATCCTGGATTATGAGGTAGAAAAGTTTTATTTTCTGGCTAGTGTAGCACCCTCATTACCCAACAGAAGGAGGCTCTCGCGGCGGATCCGGCCTCCCCGGCCGCGCTACCGCCGGATCCACCGCCGGCGCCTCCGCCAGGGCCGCCCGCCTGCATCCGCCGGATCTGCACCGCCGGAGGGTGCTGTGTCCTCCACGCCGCCGGATCTGCAAGGAATGAAGCGTGAGGAACGGATCCACCAAGGATCTGATAGAGGAGAGTGAGGACGAGGGGCATACCGCCAGTGAAGAGGAGGGAGAAGGTGAGGGGGCCGCCGCTGGTAAGGAGGAGGGAGCCAGATCCGCCGTTGTGGCGCCTGCGCGACACCAGAGCTCCTACCATGGCCGTCGTCGTGGAAGGAGGCTCCCACCATCAGAGCTCCTCCTCGCGCCGCCTTGGCCCCTCCATGGATCCTCCTCGCTGGATCTGGGCCCTGGAGCCACCACGGAGCTCAACCGCTCCTCGCTCCGTCGTCTTCAATAGGGTAGGCGTGGCCACCCTTCCCCGGCTAGGAGAGGACGAGAGGGGAGAGGTGGAGGGTGGAGGCATGCGCCGGAGGAGAGGAGGGGCGGCGCGCTGCGTGGAGGAGGAAGAGCGTCGCGCTCGCTGCAGTGAGGAGAAGAGTCGCGAAGTGTTGTGTGGCTTAGAGAAGGAAGGATCCAGTGTTGAGAAACCCTAACACCGCCTTATATACTAGGGTCACAGCTATCGGGCCGATCTGGGACTATTGGGCCGTCGCCTTAACCATAGCGGGTTTTAAAGTATATCCGCTACAGTAAATCGATTTACCGCGGCAGCCATCTTAATATGTCTGCTACGGTAAATACCTTAAGACGCTCGCTGCGGTAAATCGATTTACCACAGCAGACAAAAGTGTCCATTACAGTAAATAAAAAGTGCCCACTGCAGTAAAATCGCCAAGAACGTTCGCTGCTGACCATCAAAATGCAAAGCTGCGTAAATTCATTTATGACGTCGTGGGTATAATAAGGTTTTTTAGCCGGCAGGGAGAAGCCACGTCAATCAAAAAAAGTGCCACATTAGGAGAGAGACAGTTCAGCAGGCGTTTGGCATTTCGCCGGCTCAAGCACAAGATACGAGAAAAAACTCTCAGCCAGTACAAGGCAGTGCATGCAAATAGCAGATCATAGTACTTCGTGCCCACATGTAAATATTAAATAAATGCTACAGCCGTCTCTTACAGTCAACTTATTATACAACACGCTGTTAGTGAAGGCTGTTAGTGATGTGGAATTGATACAACGCCTGCTACCAGCCTACTGCTGGCTGGGTTATTGTTCTTGCTCTTATCGATCTCTGGCTAAAGCTGAATGCCAGCCAGCGAGCAGAAAGAAACGCTGGATTCTATATGAGATGAGGAAGTACCAAGTAGGGTGCTAAGTTAGTTTTATGAAGTTACGATACATGCATGCTCATATGATATAGCGCTGCTGCAGCTGCATGCATGTGTAGGGACCCAATTTTTGTTGTTTTTTGGTGTTGGAATGACTTATTATGTTGAATGGCTAGGACTATGAGCCATGTCTTTTAGCGTAATGGTTGGACACTTGAAGTTGGAATATATTGAGATTGGAATCGGATGTATATCAATGCATTGGAATTTATTGTATTTGTGGATTGGCATTTGGATCATATGTGTGTGCATTTGAAAATGGTTTGAGATGCTCCCGTTGGGTAATTTTCATGACGGTGACTCTCACGAAATCTATTTACTGACAGTGACTCATGAAATATGTAACTCTCACGAAATCCATTTGTGAAGGTGAGCTCTTATGAAATATCTAACTCTCACGAAATAATTTCATAACGGTGAACTCTCATGAAATATCGTAACTCTCACGAAATAACTTCATGACGGTGAGCTCATCTCACGAAATACCAAACTCTCACAAAATCCATTCCTGAAGGTGAACTCTCACGCAATACCATGAAAAAATGTCATGAAAGTGTAGATGCAAACCTAGTGGCACATTGTTTTCATGAGGGGAAGGAACTCTCATAAAAATAATTCGTTGCAGCGAACTCTCATGAAAATGTGTATTCCGTGAGTCTAATATCCTGAGAGGAGATGCGTGACGGTGTACTCTCACGTATTATTTTCGTGAGAGTAAACCGTATTTCGTGACTGATTTTCACTCTCACGAAATATCTGGATTCTGGTAGTGTAGAGTCTATGACTGCAAACCACATAAAAAGTTCAGTTGAAAGAAACTTCGGATTTGACTACACGTTAATGTAATTTTTGTTTCGTGAGAACTCAAATATTTTAAACTTTGACTAATTTTATATAAAAACACTAACAATCAAGAGACAAAATAAGTAGATTCGTGATAAAAATATGTTTTAATAATAAATTTATTTATAGATATAAATATTAATACTATTTACTATAAGCTTAGTAAAAGATCGATAATCTCATTTTACCCGCAAGGATCCCATGACTGTGTGTTTTTTTTTTGACAAATTGAGTATGTGATTAGGCCCTATTTGCCAATGTTATCTTCTAGTATTTGAGTTTGGGGAAAACCCAACGCGGCCACATGTCAGCTGGGACCCAAGAGCACTCCCTAAACTAAAAACAGATCTCATTTCATACGTCTCTTAATATTTGACACTCACAATTCGTAAATCTTTAAAAATATAACCATGGGTTTTTTTTTCAAATGGATTTTTCTTATTTTCTCTACGTCGTGTTCTTTGTGTGTCGGCTGGATTTCAACCGTGCCAAGCTCCACTGCCGCCCGCCATGTGCTCTGAGCGTCGTCCACCGGGTACCGCTGACGCTCGGACGTCCTAAGCATAGGACCGCCGAGCCCGGCCCATCCCACGTACGCTGTATACACACACCTTCTGTCCTGTGCACCTCCTCTGCCTCGGCCCACCCTCCCCCCAGGCTGTACACACACCTTCCGTCCTCTGCACCTCCTCTGCCTGCCCTCCACACACCCCCCTCCCCGTCCCCCTCCCCCCGGCCCCCCTCGTGTGTCCGTCCGCTGACGCACCAACATGGTCGCGCCCAACACATGCAGCCCCCACACACGATAACCAAACAATTTGAAACAAAAAAATGAGGAAATAAAAAATTAAAACAAATTTAAACCAAAAATTGAAACAACATGAAAATTGGATTTGAAACAAAAGTAAAAAGAAAAAGCAATTTGAAACCAACACAACAACAAATCGTCTTGTGAAACAATACCGAGGGCTACTGCAACACTCCAGTTCAGAGCCTGCTGAATTACACAGGGACAATACTACTGAAACATGAACAAAACATTCAATGGAACAACATGTCGCGAGGTACTGAAACACTTCAGTTCGCGATTTTGAACCACTGGGACAATACTAAAAAAAGACGAACTCCTGAAACACCCTGCTACGAGCTACTGGAACATGCAAATTTGCATCGCTGAAACAATACCAAAAACCGAACTGAAGCACTTTGGTTCGTGATTTTGAACCACTAGGACCATACCAAAAAAAAAGACAAACTCCTAAAACACCCTACCGCGAGCTACTGGAAAATGCAGATTTGCGTCGCTAAAACAACACCAAAAACCAAACTAAAATAGCCACAAAAGCTCACCGGAACTCTCACCCCCCTACTACAACATCACCTGAATAGGCACTACACCAACCGAAGATACAATGTTGAAACAAAAAAGACGAGATTAGATACAGATCCAGAAGAGAAGATGACAAGCATGAAGAGGGGAAGGAGGAAGAGGAGTCACCGGCGGTGGACGGTGCCACCGTCCTCTCTTCAACTCTGACGGGACTCACCCATCAGAGTTGGAGAAGAAACGCGTGTGAGCTCATCACCAGAGATGGAGCAGAGAAGGAGGAGGCCTACCACCCGGGATCCTTGCAGATCCACCGTTGCCGTCGCTAGATCCCGCTCCGCCATGGCCAGATCCGCTAGGATGCAGCACCGTCCCCGTCGAATCCGCCGGACCCGGGGCATCGCGGCCGAATCTCCATGAATCCATGGCCGCCTCTGCCACCACTGGATCCGACCAAAACCCTTGCTCGTCCAACCCTCCCATCCCCCGCCCCACCCCGGAGATAGTGGGAGAAGCGAGACAGGTGAGGCAGGGGTAGGAGTAGGCCTGCCTACGGTGAATCTGCCCGCCCCTCAGTGAATTCGTCGAATACGTGATCACCACGGCTGGATCCTACGGATCCACAACTGCCGATGCCATGCCCCGAGCTGCTTGACTCCATGGAGGCTGGATCTGTAGCTGCTGCCGGCGGATTTGGTGCCGCTGCCATGGCCGCGAGTGGTCTGGTGGGGGAGGAGTTGGGGGAGGCGGTCGGGGCTAGGGAAGGAACTCATCGCCAGTCACCAAGGGAGGAAGAGGAGTTAGAGGTCGTCAAGGAGGAGGATGAGGTGGAGGTCGTCGTCGGAGAGGAGGAGGTGGAGGTCGCCGGGGAGGTAGAGGAGCGCAGAGGTCATCAGGGGAGGGGAGAGAGAGCGCGCGGGGAAGGGAGTGAGGGAGTGAGTGGGAGTGGGTAGGGGGTGAGTCACGGGTAGGGTGGAGAGTGGGAGTTGCAGCCAAACATGAAGAGAATTTGAGCGCCGCGTCGGAGGGCCGAGCCGGCGCCTGGTGCCTTAGCCCTTAAATGGATCCACGACCATGTCACGTGTAGTTGACCAAACAGCCATTGGTCAGGACTCAAACAAGCCCGTGGTCTTGCAGATCGAGCAGGAGCAGCATATGCCCCATGACCAGTTAATTGGTTTTAGTATTTCTCGCTAAAACCCGCCCCACCTATAATTTTCTTATGGCTCCGTCATTGCTCGCTGTCGTGGACCGTGCGCGAGCTCACCGCTGCATCCATGGGTTGTGCACAAGCTCTGAGTTGCTTCACCAGGTTGGTCGCATGCAGGCTCGCCACCACGAGCTTCCCCATCGTTGTTGTGTGCTCGGCAGGGATTTCAGTCATTTCTGTTCGCCTCAGAAAATACAAGAGATTAAAGAAAATAGAAAATGTAAGAAAATGAGGAGAATCCATTGAATCCAAAGAATTAGTAGCCACAGGTTAAATTTTTAAAGGCTTAGTAGAGGGCTAAAATAGTGGAATTTCTCCTCCCAATAGCTCTTCAATTAAAATGCAGTTTATCTTACTCCTAAATCGGACAGAGATGGCGATGAGGAAGACGAGGATGGGTTGGAACAACGACGCAAGGATGGTCATGAGGCCTTATCGAGGATGGTTGAGATGGTGGTGGACTTATGCCCAAAGCCTAAGCCTGTACATGGAGTTTTACCTTCCTATAGTCTTTCTCCTCTAAAATCCAAGTTCTGGAATTTGGGGGACGAGTCAGAGGGATCCGATGATGAATCTTCGTCACCTATGATGCTAGAATTCATCAAGGATGCTCCAGATGCTGGTTTCACAATGGAGTAGCAAGCTAAAGTAGAAAGAGTCTGAAGTCTGGTTCTTCACCATCGTCTTCTAAAAAACTTCTTCCAAAGTTGATTGTTAACACGATGGCAAATAGGAATTTGGTGGGTGCTCCATGGAAGGGACCTTTACCATCTCCACGAGTTTCACCACCTCGTACTCTGGGGGACTGCCTTGAGTCGGCATACCGTCGGACCGACAACCATCCCGATAGCTTGTCCTGGTCGCCGACGAGGTGTTCCATCCCAGAGTCGAGTGCTAATTCAAAAAAAATTTGAATCTAACAGTGTGCATGCCAATTCAAATGGTTTTGAAAGTCCCAAGTCGCTGGAACCCGATCCTACTTTTCCTCCATTACCTGGTGATAGGCGGACGGCCATGGAGGTCGCGTGCTCACCTAGAGTTACGGTAGAGGAAGTGGATCGGGGGAAAAGTCAGACATATCTGGTTGACAGAGATCGGGTTCAACTTGGCCCAAGAAGATTTTTTTGGCCCACTAAGGGTTTGTGCACCTTATTCTGTCGCACTGGCACTAGGAATCCACGATGCACTCCACCTAAATAGCCACCATCGAGATCTTCCACTCTACGCCGATCATTTATCGAAGTGGTGAGAGAAGGAAGAAAAATGGCAGCGCAAGGGGGTGGCAACGGCGGAGGCCATGGTGACCACGGTGGAGGGAGAGGTACCGGGTACACCCGGGATTCAACCCAGGTTTCAACCCTGGACAAGGTAGGCACGGTCATGGGTACTTTCAGCCATGTGGGAGGGGCCGATCCAATGGTTTTGGTGGAAATCATGGAGGCTACGGCGGCTATGCCGGCCATGGAGGTGGCCATGGCCATCACGAAAACTATGGGCGTTGTCCATATGGCGGCGGCTATGGAGGAGGAAGGAACCATGGGGGAGGGGGTATGGAGGACGCCGCTCTACCAAGAGATGGCGCCCCCTAACCCTAATCCCATGGTTGGTCAACAATTCAACGCCGATCCAGCCATGGGAGGACCTTCCATGGGCCGCCAACATCAACAAGCAATGGGTGGCTAACCGCTGCCCACGGGGGGCCTGCAACAGCCGCCTGTGGCCGGCCATGGCCAGCCCTAGTAGGCCATGGCTGGCTAGGGCCACGCACAGTAGGCTGTAGCTGGCCAGGCGGTGCCACAGCAGGTGGCACCAGGCCAACAGCCTACTAACGCACCAATGCAGCAGACCAACGATGGACAGCCACCACAGCAAGGTTCCTAGGAGGGAAAACCTCCTCATCTTGGCAAGCAACCGATCCCACAACCCGAGGATACAAAGCAACCACTGAGGTATCCAAAAACACTGTCCCAACAAATGGAGATACTTCTGCCATGAATATTGACATTCCTGAGTCTTCCAATAAGGGAGTAAAAAAACCAAAGGCAAACCGTTTTGTTACCATTGTCTTAAAAAAGGGAGGAACGCACTATTGTACTATGCTATGATTTATGTTGTGGTGACCATGTTACTAAGGTCTGTCCAAATGTTAAGAAGACAAATATTTCTACTCTGCCTTATGGTTATGATGTTGATGGACTGGGATTCTACTATATTCCTATCTTTGCTAAAAATTCAAAAGAGAAAGTTGATGATTTATCTGCTGTGGTATGTGTTTTAGAAGGCTCTATTACTGCTGATTTATTAGCAGTGGAGCAAGAAAAACTACTACCAGACAAGTTAAATTGGGAGATTAGGAGAAGGGTGAAGACACCTTCACCACTAATTTCCCATCTGTGACTATGGTTACTGGGGGCCCATGGATACTAAGACAGTTAAAGGCAAAATCCGCTTTGAAAAGAGTGTTGAGGAGGATGTTAATAAATATGAAATTGAGAAAGTTTGGGTGCAGTTCAAGGGACTACCAAGAGAGTTCGGGGATTCCCAATTATTTGGGAAATTGCGTCTATTCTGGGTGTACCTAGAGCTATTGACATAAACTTCACAAAGATATTTGGAAGAGCAAGATTGAAGGTGGTGGTTCTGGGTGGTTCTGGACTCTAGTCTCATCCCAACTTTAGTGGATGTAGTTATTGGAGATTTTGTTTATCAGCTCCGCTTTGGGGTGGAACCGGATATGCCTAATCGTGAGCCAATTCTGATTGACTTGGATTCTACCATAGAGGAAGAGGACCCCGAGGGTGGAGCGGGTGCAAATGGGGAGACCGATCCAGAAGGAAATGTAGATGGTGAAAATAAAATGCAAATTGATAATGAAAAGGAGGGTAAGGCTCCTTCTGGGAAACAGCTACCTAAAGTTTCAGGCACTACTCAGCAACAGAGTGTGTCAAATGGTGTTGTTGTCAACAACATGAAGAAGGGTGCAGCCACAAAACCTGTAATAATGATGTCCCCAGCAACTAATGGTCAATGGAATGCCAAACTTGTGAATCCTATTAGTGACTCAAACAAGACTGAAAAAATTAAAGGGCCGAATAGTGGGGCAGTGTCTCCAGTGAGATCTAGCAAGAGAACAGCTGTAACTACAGATCAGGATTCTATGGAGAAGGCAGCGAAGATGAAAGCTCGCCAGAATTTGGAATGCGGGAGTGAAAAAGATAAAGAACATCATTCTTCCTCCTTTATATTTTGTGACGATTCTTTTCTTTTTAATTCTTCAAAGTCACTAGGGATTTTGTTAGGGAATAATGATGATGATATACATGAGTCACTACAACTTTTAAGAAATCTAGAAAGACAACGTATAGATGAAAGTCAACAACTAGGGCATGTCGGTAATACAGTAGGAGATGATGTCTCTACAGTTTGTTCCAATGAAGATCATATAGACCTAGAGAACTTGAACCTTATATGTTCTGATGTTGCTGAGGGGCTTGGTGATGGAGGTTGCGATCCTAAGTGTCTACAAACTTCCGTATCACTTAAAATAAAACTAAAAAAGGTTCTAACCCAACAAGAAGGAAAAAATCAACTAAACGTCAGTAAAGATGAAAGAAATTTTCTGGAACTGTAATGGCTTTGCTGATTGTATGAAGTATAGATTTTTGTCAGATTTAACAAAGGAGAAGAACCTAGATTTTATTGCCTTATCGGAGACTAGAAGAGCTAATTTTCTCCAAACCACTTTGAATAATATCTGTGCGGGCAGAGATTTTCTATGGCATTGTATGGCTCCTAAGGGTAGATCCGGTGGCATAATTCTAGGTATTCATTTATTAACTTTTGACATAGGAGAAATTGAGGAGGTGAATTTTTTATCTGTTTTAAGGTCAGACATATAGAAATTGATTTCAAGTTTAATCTAATTTTAGTTTATGGGCCTGCCCAAGTGGATCACAAGTCTCATTTCTTATCTGAGATTGTCCGTGTATGTTCTAAAAAAGCCTTACCTATTATGATAGGTGGTGATTTTAACATTATACGGAGTCCGGATGAGAAAAATAACAATAACTATAATGATAGGCCTTTTTTGTTCAATGCAGTTATTGACACTTTAAATTTGAGAGAGATAGAAATGCCACACAGAAAATTTACCTGGCCAACCGAATGCACAATCAAACTTTTGAAAAGCTTGACAGGATTCTCGTTTGCACAAACTTTGAATCTAAATTCTTGCATACCACTGTACATGTGTTAACTAGGGAAATTTCGGATCATACCCCATTACTCATTTCCACAAATATTCCATCCTCAACTTATCAACCTCATTTCAAATTTGAACTGGGTTGGTTGCTGAGAGATGGTTTTTCGTGATATGGTAACTGAGGTATGGGAGAATACCTACGTTGATGGCTTTGCAATAGAGAGGTGGAAAGCCAAAATTTGGAGGCTTCTCCAACATCTAAGAGGATGGGCAAAAAATGTAAGTGGTGCATACAAGAAGTAAAAGACAAATATTTTAAATAAATTAGACGAACTAGACAAGAAAGCTAAAAATCTTTTGCTTTCTCAGTCTGAATTGGATTTAAAACATGTGCTAAATGAGAGACTGACAGAACTGTTAAGGGAAGAGGAAATTAAATGGTACCAAAGGGCCAAAGTCAAACACCTCTTAGAAGGGGATGCAAACACTAAATACTATCACTTATTAGCTAATGGTAGACACCGTAAATCTCGTATTTTCCAATTAGAGGATGGTAATAACACTATTACTGGTGATGCCCAACTTAAAGGGCATATCACTAGTTATTATAAGAACCTGTTTGGACCCTCAGAGAGTACTCATATCTCTTTAGATGATACTCAAGTTGACGATATCCCACAGGTGTCTCAATTGGAAAATGAGTTTTTAACTGACTCCTTTTTACAAGAGGAGGTGAGGGCGGCAATCTTTCAAGTGGAACATAATAAGGCACCAGGACCAGATGGTTTTCCACTAGAGTTTTATCAGGTCTTTTGGGAAGTGATAAAAGATGATCTGATGGCTCTGTTCATGGATTTCCATGAAGGGAACCTATCATTATGTCGTCTTAATTTTGGAACTATAATCCTTTTGCCTAAAAAGAAAGATGCGAAAATGATTTAGCAATACAGGCCGATCTGTTCACTGAATGTGTCTTTCAAAATCTTTATTAAAGTTGCAACAAGCCGATTAACTACCATAGCTTAGAAAATAATTAGGCCTACCCAAACAACTTTTTTGCCAGGAAGAAACATTATGGAAGAGGCAGTTATTCTTCATGAGACACTTCATGAGCTACATTCTAAGAAGAAAGATGGAGTTATTTTTAAAATTGACTTTGAGAAAGCATATGACAAAGTAAATTGGAGTTTTTTGCAGCAAACTTTAAGAATAAAGGGTTTCTCACCAAAATGGTGCCAATGGATGTAGTGTTTTACAGATGGGGGAAATGTTAATATTAAAGTAAATGATCAATTTGGTTCCTATTTTCAAACTAGAAAAGGTTTAAGGCAAGGTGACCCTTTGTAACCCATACTATTTAACATAGTGGTCGACATGTTGGCTATACTTATTGCCAGGACAAAGGAGGCAGGGCAGGTGGAGGGGGTTATTCCAAACCTAGTTCAGGATGGGCTATCCATTCTACAGTATGCGGATGACACTGTAATCTTCATGAGCCATGATGTGCAAATGGTAGTAAATATGAAATTTTTACTTAGCACTTTTGAACAAATATCAGGCTTGAAGATAAATTTTCATAAAAGTGAATTATTTTGCTTTGGCAAAGCAAAAGAACATGAGGAGTTCTATTCGCAGCTATTTTAATGTGCCATTGGAAAATACCCCTTCTGATACCTTGGCCTACCTATGAATACTCGGAAACTAAACAATAAAGATTGAAAAGTAATTGAAGATAGAATTCAAAAAAGGTTGAGTGGCTAGAAAGGAAAAATGCTGTCAGTTGGGGGTCGTCTAGTTTTAATAAACTCGGTGCTCTTTAGTTTACCGATGTTTATGATGTCTTTTTTGAACTACCGCAGGTGTTTTAGAAAAGATAGACTGCTTTAGATCCCGTTTCTACTGGCAGAATGATCAGCATAAACGTAAATATAGATTAGCCAAATGGGAGGTCCTATGCCAACCTAAAGATCAGGGGGATTAGGCATTTAAAATCTCGACATACAGAACAAATGCTTATTAAGCAAATGACTATTCAAATTATTAAATGAAGATGGTATTTGGCAAGAATCATTAAGAAACAAGTATGTAAAAGATAAAACCTTAGGGAGTTGTGTTAAAAAACCAACTTATTCACATTTTTGGAAAAGCTTAATGAACATCAAGGAATCTTTTATGGCTTTTGGCTCGTATCAAGTGAAAGATGGATCTCAAATCAGGTTCTGGTTCGATACCTAGTTGGGAAATAAACCACTCAAAGATAAATTTCCGTCTCTATTTAACATTGTAAGAAGAAAACAGGATTCCGTGGCAACAGTCCTTAGTACAAACCCCCTGAATTATTTTTTCAGAAGAAATTTAGTGGGAGCAAACTTAACGGATTGGCATAGAATAGTTGCATCCTTATAGGATTTAAATTTAATAGAGCAAAGGGATGTCTTTGTTTGGGGTTTAAATGCATCTGGTAACTTTATAGTCAAATCCATGTATGCTGCATTAATTAACAATGATGTTAGCGTATCGCAAGATATTTGGCAAATTAAAGTATCTATGAAAATTAAAATATTTTTATGGTACTTGGAAAAATATGTGATTTTAACTAAAGATAACCTAGTCAGAAGTAACTAGAATGGTGACAAATATTGTTATTTCTATCATTTTCCAGAAATATATAAATCATCTCTTTTTTGACCGTATATATGCCAAGTTCTTTTGGCGGGCGGTATACCTTCTCTTGATTGATATGTTTAATAGGTGGTCAAAAATTGCTAGTAAAGAATATAATTCATTGTTATTAATAGTAGCTGCGACACTTTTTTGGATAATTTGGTTAACAAGAAACGAAGTGGTTTTTGATAAATGTAGATCAAAAATTTTTCTATAGGTATTGTTCAGGGGAACTCATTGGTTGTGTCAGTGGACAAGTCTTTAAAGGCATGATGATGGACGGGATTAGCTGATCCAAACTACACAGTTCCTAAAGACGTTAGCTTTGTAGTTTTTTTATTTTTAATGGATGGTTATCCTCAAGGTACATTGGTCATTTTTAGTTTAAACTTTATTTCATTTGTGCTATCATTAGGTGATCTGTAAATGTGTTTATTGTAGTCAGTGTATGTGCTCTGTATCAGAATTTTATAATAATTGGTCTGATTCGACGAAGCCGGTATACCTGTACCCATTATCTTCAAAAAAATCTTACTCCTAAAAAGGTGCGAATGTCATCGTCTGATTAGCCCCCTTACGTAATCACCGCGCTAATCCCCGCCCGACTCCTAATTCCCCGCGTTAAGCACCCCGCCCCCGGCGTAACCTCCGCGCTCGCGTCCGCGGAACCGCCACCCCTGCGCACGAAGCCCCCTTCCCCAGCGCGGCCCCGCGGCTCCTTCCTCCCGTCCGCACAACCGCAGCTTCTGGCGAAAGCGGCGGCGAGGGCACGGCAGTGGTGCGGCATCCGGAGTAGGAGGAGGCTGCGAGGCATCCCGGCGGCCATCGGCAGAGGCGGCGAGGCATCCCGACGTCCATCGGCAGAGGCGGCGAGGTAGGTACCGCAAGGACACCTTCCCGGCGGCCGGCGGCAGGCCGCCGCGCGCCTGCGCCTCCTTCCTCGCTCAATTCTCGGCCTCGGCGTCATCGATCCGGAGATACACCGGCGCCCCAGTCAGGTCATCGATCCGGAGGTGCTCCGTCCGTCCTCCCCAATCAGAAGCTGCTCATGCCCGGCCTCATCCGTTCTACTATGCTCCCCGTGCACGCACCAGCCCCAAAATCGCCGCCGCTGCCGCCAACGGCCGCTCCCCATGTCATCGTATCTCGACCTGCTCCTCCTTGCGCTCTGCGTCTGCATCCCGACCCTGTCCTTCCACTCTCTCAACGGCAGCGGTGGAGTGGGCCGCGCCCAGGTACGTAGTGCGGCGTCGAACGGAGAAACCTTGAGCCAAGGAACGGCGGACGCCCAGGCGCCAGGTCCAGCCGGCCATCCGGCCAGGTCTCCGGCGCTGCCAGGCGGCCATGGGACGCGCCAGCCTCTAGCTGGAGCGCCCCTCCTCAGTCCTGCACCTGGCTGCCTACTCGGTGAGCAATGGCGGATGCAGATCCGGTTCTTTGTTTGATTTTGAATATCAGCAGATTGATTCACGTCATATTCTCAGTTGCTGAGTACGCACCGCCTAGGATTGCGAGTTCATCGTCCATTCCGCTGCCCAATATTTTGATTTCATCATCAGGATTCAGGTATAGCTGTTGCTGTTGCGTGCGTTGCATTGTTGTGCCAAGTCAATTTGTCATGACCTCATTGTCGTGCAGCATCTGCATAGGCATGTAGATGCAGCACCAATCGACATAGTAGGCTTTATGTTAGTGAACTGAGCATTTTATTAAGTGATCATGTTTATGATTTTTTTTCTTCCAGTTTCACAAAAGTGGAATTACTGCAGACAGGTAAATAGAAAACCATGAATTTTATTGTATGTGAAATTATTATGGATGAACTAAAAAAAAGAGGATTCTATGCACATAGCGGTTCATTATCACTATTGAAAATCAAATAGAGTTGATGCATTGATTTATAAGAAGTAGACAAATTCATGGTGCCTTTTGCTAGGTTATGAACAATGCAGATAACAGTAGGGGACAAGCAGTAGCTGTAAAGTTATGTGTCTATATACCAAAATAAAAAGTGCTACAGGTTAGTGCCTTCGAACTCTGCACTAAAGATAAAAACTACATATATTTTTTTTTTATTCTGGGCTGTTGACTATTAGGGTGATTAATGTCATCATCTGTTAGAGTATAAACTTCTAGAACTCAAATGTAGTGACCTTCCTACACAAGGCAGGAGTTTACATGATTGAAGTTAAAAATACCCAAAATTTCATCTTCTGAAGAACCATTTCAATTTGCAGAAGCCCAGTGTAGTACTTGGAGTGCAATTTAGGGCTGAAAAACACTAAGATATGTGTTCTGGAAGTAATAAGTTATCTGTAATATGATTCAACAACAAATGTTTTTAAGATAACAGCATATCTTACTATCCTACTGTGGATAACAAACAAACCTTAGTAAATGTGACACCAAAGCCATATTCATCAAAATTGCCAAAAAAACTTCAAAGAGGTTCCCAGCACATTTTAGGTTAGTGTTGACTGCTATGTTGCTTCAACTGATAGAAAGCCTAATGTCAAATCCATTTAACTTTGAGGAGCAAGGTTTTGGGACTGTCAAAGTGGGCAATATCTTTGCAAATAGTTGCTGATAGGTAAAATAGATTAGTCCAGTGTTATTGTAGCAAATGAGGAATGGAGCTTTGCCACCTTTGATGGAGGCATCATCAATGATTTTTTTCGCCTATTATACTGCCTCTCTTGGTGTGTTACTGGTAACAAACAACATTGATTATAGGCAAAAGGAAAACGAGCTCAATGTAGTGGACTGCTTAGCTTTGTTTGGGAATATAGCTAGCAAGTTTTTTTTGTCTCCAGTAGGCTTTTAAAATGATCACATAGAAGGTTGCATTGAGTTTGACACAATTCTTGTTCCATGCTAATTGAGGGCAACTTTTTTATTTTAATATTTATGTATTTTGTTTTTAGGAGTTACTGACAATTGGGCCAGGCGGTTAAAGAACCAATTAGTTATATGCTGCAATTATATAAATATTGTAAAACAGTACTCTTGGATGGCCTCAGAGTCATGCATAAGTAGCTACTTTGAGATACAGTTGATGAATTAGAGTCATGTTTTACCACTGCCACTCATGGATAGGCAATTGAATATGAACCATGCCTTAGAATCACTCATGCATCAATCGTGGAATAATATCAGTGATCTATATACTATGATTTTCCTCTTATGATCATATTTCCCAGCTGCCTGCATGCATCAATCGGTGGAATAATATCAGTGATCTGTATACTATGATTTTCCTCTTATGATCATATTTCCCAGCTGCCCACCTTGGGACCTTACTAAATTGAAAAAAGGAGAAATAGCTTTATTGTTGGTTTGATTTTTTCAAAGCCGAGTTCCATTGTATCTAGGAATAATGTCTGCTTCGTTTGGTTTTTGCTTTGTTATGCCGGGAGGACAACACTAGCTACAACCACTATGGTCTAGGTGAGGAATGTTCTAGGCTGCTCCTGTGTTGTCATCAAGGGTGACTATCAGTTTCCAACGACTTTGGATTGAATTTTTTTTTTCCACTCAATTTCAAATCTACTTGCTTGCTACTTCATTCTTTTTGAAGTTTGAACCTGCAATTCATTTGTTACTATTGACTCACTGTTCTTTGTCATGGTTCAGTCTCATCTTTAGTCACCTTCTCTGTTCTCTGTTGTTATTGTCTATACTTTTCTTAAAATCACCAAGCAATGTATTACATGAAAAACAAAAGTTCAAGATTCATTTGTTAAAGAACGTAGGGCCATCAAGGTTTATTGGTTTACATATATGCATGTAGATTGTCAGTTCCTACTATATGGCCTAATACCATCTTATTGGGCAACAGAAATGGTAAGTTCCTTTTTATTCATTGCACACTTTCATAATGGATTCATCACTAACGATTTTACATGTGCAGTTTTTTTTAAAAGATTCAGATTGGCTAATGGCTTTGTTTTTGTTTTTGAAAGATTCATCAGTAATGATATTCAATATTGCATTCGCAGATATGCAATCAATGTAGAATCTTGTTTATTGGCATATTTGTTTGGGAATGTCCAGAATCTTATAAAATCTGATGCATTGCTCAATTAACTGGTCATTCTATAATCAAGCAACCATGCTTCTGTGTGAGACCAACGATGAGCGACACCACCACACATGAGCTCCATGGATTCTTAGGTTTGCTATTGCCAGTAGTAGTTAATATAGTGTGGTTTGTAGGATTTTACACAACCAGTCTCTCGAGCACTGAAGCATATGCATGAAGTGGAGTGGAAGTTTTACTTTTTTTTTTTTGAGATTACACAGTAAAACGCATATTCCTCTCTCTTATGTCATGGATAACTGTAATTTTTGGTGAATTCGGTCCATTTGAGACATAAGTAATAGAGCCCATATGACTGTATGAGACTCAATAAAAAAAAGTAACAGCGATGATTGGCTACCAATTGAATGTTGCAAACGTGAATCTGTACGAACTGTTTTTCTAAAGTGAAACATGTTCAGACTTGAAAAGTTATCGCGTTAATGTTTTTCTACAGTACGGGTATTTACTAGTTCTTAGAAAAAATGGAAAAGAGATTCTCTCTCGGAGACCACGGGAACTGAGACGATTAGTCAAACCGATCAGCTGCTGCCCTGCCGGCAGAGAAAAGAGGAAAAGAGATTCTCTCTCGGAGACCACGGGAACTGAGACGACTAGTCAAACCGATCAGCTGCTGCCCTGCCGGCTGGTGTCCCATTTCCTACTGCACGCCTCCGCCCGTCTGCCCCCGATGATTGAGACTACAAGAGGCGGGCTCAGGCCGTCGCCGCCCTCGTCCTCGCCATTGCTGTCGTCTTCCGCTCCCTCACCCCGGCAGTCCCGCAAATGGCCGACGATCTGCCCACCTCCATCTATGACATGACCGTCAAGGTAGGTTGGTGCCTGCAGATCTGCTAGGCTTCTTTTTCCTCTCTACTAGTTCCTCTGCTCGTCGCTACATGAAAGACTCGGGCTGTTTTTGATACCGTAGTGAAATCCTGATTTGGAATTGGAGTAATTGATGCCAAGATGGTGGCTTTGCTATTCAAGACCTTATTTTCTTGTGAAATCGAGTTTATTACTGAAACCTGCACTGAGGTTGGATGTAAACGATCGGTCAAAAAAGGTTGGATGTAAACGTGACGAGGTAGAAAAACTTTTTTGACCTGGGGGACTGTTATCTTAGCCCTTGTTTAGATACCCAATTTTGGGTCCAAAATTCACTATGTAGAATTCCTATTCCCCGTCACATCAAAATACCGGCATATATATGGAGTACTAAATATAGATAAAATAAAAAACTAATTACACAGTTTTGTTGTACTTTGCGAAACAAACATTTTAAGCCTAATTAATTAAAATTTGGATAATTATTATCAAATAAAAACAAAATTGCTACAGTGTGACGGGATATTCACTATGTAAATTTTACACCCAAAATTGGTTATCTAAACAAGGCCTTAAATTCAATTGGGTGAAACTCTGTTTCTCTCGCTACAAAGGTGCCCTGATGGGTGGACCAGTCAAAAGTGAAAAAAGTGTCTCGTTTGTTCTTATCGCAATAGATATATATGTGCCTGTTTCTCTTACTTTGCGTTGTTCTATCAGGAAGTTCTGCATCTTTTGCTGGCACCCAGCACAGTAAACATAGGCAAAATATTTCTTCAAAATGTCATAGCTGTGCATTATTACCGGTGACCTCAATTTACATATTATGGTCTTTATCTTTGCAGATTTGTGTTATGTCGGGCTCAGGCATTAGGCCCATTAATAGTCTAATTGTCCAATTATCTTAGATATTTATCTATGTTGGAGAAAATAGAAATAGTATTATATTATCTAACCACAAAAGGTGTTAGTCCTATATATCATTTATAATCAGCCCATGAGGCACAATATAAGACACGCAAGAGCAATCATATTTGCTTGGCTTCCCTTAGAGAGCTGGGAGACTTTCCAGCAACCCTAGCCGCCCGATCCTTCCTACACGCAGCACACGACGCCCAGGAACTGATCTGCTCGTTTCAAGCCTCGTCCCCCAATCTCCCACAACTACAACCTACGATCAATGAGGGGTAGGACCTCGGTTCCTATCAGCTTGGTATCAGAGACCTTGCCAATCATGGACGCCTCCGATCAGTGAGGGGTAGGACCTCGGTTCCTATCAGCTTGGTATCAGAGACCTTGCCAATAATGGACGCCTCTGCTGCCTTCACCAACGCATCCACACCGACGATCCCGGCGACGCCAACACCACCGCGCCTCCAGCCACGTCAGGCGTCGTGGTGGCGCCATCGACCCTGACACTGATGAACACCGTCGCGCTGTCATATCTCATTTTAAAGGACTAAAATAAGATAAATAAAAGCCTTACATGCGCCCTAAGATGTCGTACACATAAGTTGACAAATTATAAATAGTACCAAATCAAAGTTTATTACATAGCGCATGAATAGCATAACATAGTCTTTAACAAAAATAAGACGTAACTAAGATAACTTCAGATGATAGCTAAGCCACAGGGACACGTCAACTGGTTGACACAAGCTAGTAATCGTGTCGATAGCTCTCACTCCAATCCTGATCTGTTACCCATCCAGGATTTTCCAAGTAATGAAATAAAACAAGTGTAAGTACATACGTACTTAGTAAGCATAGTAGGGGTTCATGAAGCTCAATAAAGGTTGACACGGTTTGACTCCAAGTAGCTTTTTATGTATGTCATATTTTAGCAATTAGCATTAAGGTAGTAGCATCCCATAACCACATGATCAAATAAACATGACTAAGAATATGATGAAAATCAACTTTAACATATAGCACCATTTGGATTAAGGATTCATTCTATAAAAGTCTCCAAGGCCGCTCTTTCTGTGAGCATGGACGATATATCGGTTTAAACTCTACGCAGAGGTCTACACTTTCACTACGGGTCATGATTTCGAAACATATGGGTTTGCAACTTCCAAACACTCGAAAACCACATAAAGCCACTCAAGTTCGTCTAACAAGCTAGGGCCGCAGGGTCATTGAATATAGAAAACCCCTCTCCCAATGTGGTACATCCCAGTTATAACACACAATGAAGAAGCAGCCCTATACTCAACTCGCAGATCCTCTAACTTGCTAGAAAAGGTCCTATGAATAACTAGAGCCACAGCCACATAGCCCCCGCAGTTGTACGTTATGTCCCGGATGATCACTTACAGTTTGAATCTTACAGAAAACCATATTTTAAACATTAGTTGCATAGTCATTAATCAAGTTATAAGATCATGGTTATAAAGCACTAGCACAAACTATCCATATGCAACCTAGTTAACAAGGTAAACAGGTATTCAAAACTAGAGAAACTTAATAGGGTAGCAAAGAGATGCATGCATATGATTTTAGTGTGTATAGTGAATAGGTAACAAGGATGTTCCCAACTATACTTGCCTTGATCAAAGCGCTCCTGATGAACCTGCTGATCCTAGTTGTCGAAGTACTCTTGTTCTCCAACAAACGCCTCACTCTCTAAACTCTATCAACAATCAGCAACACACAAGCATCGAGCAGTCATACACGAGCAAACAAATAGATTTAATTAGAGCAATACACCATGTCAACAAAACACTATGAAAAGAGTTTATAAAACTATTCTACGCATCGCTACGATTACACAGATATAAAGATCACCAAAATCGGAGCTATAACGAGAAAGTTATGGATTTTATAAGATTTTCTATTGTAAAATAATAAATTAAAATAAATATCAATTTTCAAAAGTTGGAAATAAATCTAATAATTGTACTAACATGTAGATTATGAAATTACGAACCTAACGCAACTTGAACGGACCAAATTGGAGCTAAACGGAGAAGTTATGAGCTTTTGAAAATAGTGGCAAAACTATAAATAAAGGAAAACGTATTTTTGAATCCGTTTAAAGGAAAATACGCTTTCCAACGGAGAAAATGTATTCTGTGGAAACCGTAAAGGACTCTTAATTAAATAGACATAAACCCGAGGGGTTTTCTGCAAAGTTGCCACGCGTAGGGGTACGGGCTAATCTGATCCATTGGATCTGGGTTGGACGGCTTAGATTATATCGGCGGATGAGAGGGAGAGAGCTCGCCGGGGAAGACGACTGGCGCGGCGGTCGGCCATGGCCGGCGGCGAAGGACCTCGCCGACGTAGATGAAACTGACTCTACGGACCTCGGATTGACTCGAGACTTGAACCAATCGGACGCGGAGCTTGTTGCGATCTCACCTAACATGAAGATGGAAATCAGAGCGGACGACGGCGAGCTGGTGACGGAAGACGGCGGCGGCCAGCTTCCTGCATAGTCCGGCGAACATCCATGAGCAAACCAGAGTGAGAAAAAGAGGGAAAAGGAACTCGGCGAGTTCGTTAGGTCAAGGAGAAACCCGGCGGCAAGTCAATGGAGGCGGTGCGGCTTCGAATCGCGATCCCGAGCTGAATGGCGGCGGCTAGGGTTTCGCGATGGCGGCTGGAGCTCGAGCGGAGGCGGCGCTGCGCAAGGATTCGGGCGAGGGTGACGCGACGCGTGGTTGCTGCTATTTATGGGGCGGCTGCGCGTGGGCGGCATGCCAAGGCGTGACGCGTAGGCGCGGCAGACTCAAGCAGAGTCCTCGGACTCGAGCAAGAGGGGACGGCACCGACATGCGGTCCCGCCCATCAGTCGGGTGGAGAGAGAGGGAGGCGGCCAGCTTGTAGCTGGGCCGTGGCCTCTTGGCCCAGGATGGAGGACCGAGCGGGCCGTAGTGGAGAGAAGGCCTTCGGGCCAAGGGAAGGGGAGGAAGGGAGAAGGCCGGCCGGCTGGGCTGCTTGGGCCAGAAAGAAGAGAAGAAGGGGAAGAGAAAAGAAAAGCCCTTTTCTTTTATTTGAATATTTTTTCAAATAGATTTTGAAGTGGATTTTAAAATTCAAAACAAACTCAACAAAAACCAAACATCACAATAAAATTTATGCAGCAGCACGAGTGCACAAGCATGCTTCTTGTCTATAATTGATTTTATTTTTATAAAAATTACTATTTCTTCTATATTAAATGCTCACAAAATTGCATAATTAAATCAATTTAACTATTTTTAAACCATGCAATTTTTAGGGTGTTACAATTCGACCCCCTTAAAAGAATCTCGTCCTCGAGATTGATCTGCTTACTCAAAGAACTTCGGGTATGCCTTTCTCAAATCTTCTTCTCTTTCCCATGTTGCCTCAGCTTTTGAGTACCGATTCCACTGAACCTTGCACATCTTAATAGCTCTACTCGTTGTGACCTGTTCCACTATTTCCAAAACCTTAACTGGATATGCTTCATAAGTAAGATCATCCTTAACTGGATATGCTAATTTTCCCTTCATGTTAAACCTTCTCACACCTCTTATAGGTGACACCTTTAGGTATACATAATCACCTACCTTGAAAGCAAGTTTCCTCCTTCGAGTATCCGCATAACTCTTCTGACGAGATTGTGCCACCCTCAGATTTTCCCTGATCATTCTGACTTGTTCTTCCGTCCCTCTGAGCGAATCTGGACCAAACTATTGTGTCTCCCCAGTTTAGTTCTAGAACAATGGAGTTCTACACTTTTGTCCATACAATGCTTCAAAAGGTGCCATCTTGAGACTTTGCTGATAACTATTGTTATACGAGAACTCAGCATAAGGTAAACTCTTATCCCAACTAGTTCCTTTCTGCAATGCACACTCCCTCAACATATCCTCTAGTATCTGATTTATCCTCTCAGTCTGACCATCAGTCTGAGGATGAAAAGCCATACTAAAATTCTATTGCGTACCCAGGGCGCTATGCACAGTCTTCCAAAAATGAGATGTGAATTGAGTACCCCTATCAGACACAATCTTCCTCGGAACCCCATGCAAACACACGATCTTCTCCATATATAACTCAGCATACTGTGGCCCAATGTAGGTAGTTTTGACAGAAATGAAATGAGCAACCTTAGTTAATCGGTCAACAATTACCCATATAGAATCATAGCCACTCTTAGTGCGTGGTAATTCCACTATAAAATCCATACCAACCTCATCCCACTTCCATTCAGGTATCTTCATTGGTTGTAACAATCCAGCTGGCCTTTGATGTTTGACTTTCACATGTTGGCATGTATCACATATAGCAACATACGCAGCCACATCTCTCTTTAACCCATACCACCAATACCTTTCCTTGATATCTAGATACATCTTTGTACTTCCAGGATGAATGGAGTAAGCTGACTCATGTGCTTCTCTCAGTATCACATCATGAATGGCCTTTATCTCTGGCACACCTATCCTCTTACCAAACCACAATGTACCATCTTCATGAATGCGGAAACCAGGTGCTTTCCTGATCACAACATTCCCTGCTATCCCTTTCAATTTCTCATCCTCGAGTTGACCCTTGCGTATTTCTTGCTCTAGAGTAGGGGTGACCTCGATCTCAAGAAAAACACCAAGGTTCAAATGTTGGAACTCAACACACAACTCCTTGGACATAGTCATGGTTTGAACCTCACTAACATATCTCTTTCTGCTAATTGCATCAGCCACAACATTTGCTTTCCCGGGATGATAAAACATCTCAAAATCATAATCCTTGATCAACTCCAGCCATTGGCGTTGCCTCAAGTTTAAATCTGATTGAGTGAAGATATATTTCAAACTCTTATGATCAGTATAAACATCACACCTATGACCAATCAGATAGTGTCTCCAGATCTTCAATGCATGAACCACTGCTGCTAACTCCAAGTCAGACACCCCAAACCTTGTCGAGATGCATCACAATAGATAGAAAACTTCTTACTCAGATCTGGTAGTATCAACACAGGTGCTGTCGTCAACCTCTTCTTCAACTCCTCAAAGCTAGCTTGACACTTGGAAGACCACACAAACTTGACATTCTTATCTAACAGAGCTGTCATAGGTTTAGCAAGCTTGGAGAAACCTTCAATGAACCTCCTATAATAACCAGCCAAACCAAGAAACCTATGAATCTCACTCACATTAGTAGGTGGTTCCCAGTCCAAAACATCCTTCACCTTCTTAGGATCCACGGCTATACCTCCATTAGATACAACATGACCCAGAAAAGAAACTTTGTTCAGCCAGAACTCACACTTGCTCTACTTAGCATACAATTTGTGTTCCCTGAGCTTCTGCAACACCAACCTCAGATGTTGTGCATGTTGTTCTTTGGTCTTGGAGAATACCAGAATATCATCAATGAACACTACCATGAACTTGTCAAGATATTCCATAAACACTTTGTTCATCATGTACATAAAGTAGGCAGGTGCATTGGTCAAACCGAAGGACATGACTGTGTACTCATACAACCCATACCTCGTGGTGAATGTTGTCTTCGGGATATTTGAATTCTGAATCTTCAATTGATGATAGCTAGAACGCAAATCAATCTTAGAAAACACACAAGCACCTCTTAACTGATCAAACAAATCATCAATCCTCGGCAGCGGGTACTTGTTTTTTATGGTGACTTCATTGAGAGAACGGTAGTCAACACACATATGCTGAGTACCATCCTTCTTCTCGACAAAGTTCACAGGAGCACCCCACGGAGATGAACTAGGACGTATGAAATCTTTCTCCTATAATTCCTTCAACTGTTTCTTGAGTTGCTCTAACTCATTAACCCCCATTATAAATGGACGCTTAGCTATGGGTGCAGTACCAGGTAATAACTCAATAATAAACTCAATGTCATGGTCAGGTGCCATACCTGGCAAATCATCAGGGAAAACATCTGAAAACTCTTCTATTACACGGTCCTTGTCAGCATCGTCATCTTCATCTAGCAAATTCACTATAGCTGTAGGTGGTGCTTGCACTACCACTTCAGCACTGATTCTGTCCCTCTTTGATGTTGTCAGAACTACCACTTTCTCTTTACATTGAATTACCACATTGTGTTGCTTCATCTAGTCCAGACCCAGAATCATATCAATGCTAGATGCACTCAACACAGTCGGACTGGCAGTGAGCTCTACCCCCCTTAAAGAGATACTAACCGAGGGACAATAGTAAGAAGCTGGTATGCCTCCTCCCGGTGAGTTCACTAACATAGGTTCTTTCAAGGCAAGTAGGGGTATACTATGTGCTCTAACAAATGCTTGTGACATGAAAGAATGCGAAGCTCTAGAATCAAAAAGAATAGTAGCAGAGATGGAGTTGATACTGAACGTACCCAGCATGATTTCAGGCGTCTCCTGAGCAGTAGCTTCCTGTGCAGATTTAGTAGACACATGGTTCACCCTTCCATAGGTATTATAAGATCTCCCATTGCCACACTACCTCCGTGGAGTCTGTTGATTTAACCTCTTCGGACAACTACTAGCATAATGGCCCACATCACCACATGCAAAGCACTATTGGGAGTACTAGGAGTGCCATTCTTCAAGGAAATGTTGTTAGGAATGGTGAGACTAGAATTTTGATTACCCTGCTGCTGCGGTGTGCGTGGACTCCCAATCTGCTATGGGTTCTGGAAATGATTTTGATTGTTCTGAGGATTCTGAGGATGCGGCGAGTTGGAGAAATGATTCCACTAACTAACTGGCCCTTGGAACCTCAGTTAATAGCCTTGAGAGTTCGGAAAGAAATGAGTGTTTCTTCCAGATCCCTGTCCTTCTGTCTTCCGCTTCCTGTCCTTGTCCCTGCGCATATTGTCGAGCACAATAGCGCTATTCACCAACTCCTAGAAATTGGCATGCTTCTAACCAGCCAACTGCAGCTTGAGTTCATAATAAATCCCATTGAGAAAGTGACGCCGCTTGTCAGCTTCTTTCCTCACTTCATTCGGAGCATAGCAAGCAAGCTCATTGAACTTGTGGTGATACTCGCTCATGGTTATGTTGCCTATACTCAGGGATCTGAATTCCTCTTATTTCTGCTCAATCAGACCTTCAGGAATGTGGTGCGCCTTGAAATCCCTAACAAAATCTGCCCACTTGATGGCGGGAGCATTGGTAGGATGAGCAGCTTGATAAGACTCCCACCATGTTTGTGCAGCACCTTGCAACTGTCCAGACGCATAGAGCACTTTCTCTTGATCGTTGCACTGAGTAAGGTTCAATTGCTTCTCCACAGCACGTACCCAGTCGTCAGCGTCCAGTGGCTTAATGGAGTGAGAGAATACAGGAGGGTTCCCATGCATAAACTCACGGCGCTTGTTCTGAGGTGGTGGTGCATGTGACACTCCTCCAGCTTGCATGGTCTGTGCCAGTTGCGTCAAGGCTTGCATCATCTGAGCTTGTGAAGCCATGAATTCCTCACGGGTGACTAGTGGGGGATTGTTCCCAGCAATGTTCCTGCCTCCTCTTCTTGACATCTGCACCAATTCACATGAAGGATCCTTAGAACAACCAAAACTATAATACTACCAACTTTACAATGATTCTAAAAAATTTTTGGGCAAGTTATAGATTCAGTAGTCTAGTAAAAACCGTCATAACCAGAGTTCTAGACACCCAATTCAGGCAAACTTTATATGGTTAGAAATCTTAGAAAATTATCTACAACTCTCTTTCACATCATAATGTCAGATTCAGTGATTAAATTTGCCGAAAAGAGCAACCCACAGATACTGCTCAGAACTTCCAGACAGCGCAGAAATATTGTTTTGGTTTAGCTATAACTCACAACTCAGAACAGATATAAGGGTGATTCTTACGGCATTGGAAAGTTACTGAAGGCTAGTTTTTGCCACAAAATTTTTGCCAGGTTTGCAGTAATAAAACTTGAGATATGACAGAAATATCGCAGACTACTCCAGAATTTTAGCATAGGACAAATTCGAGATAGACCAAACCAAACTTTATTAAAGACCCCAAAACTCTAATATGTTTAACTAAGGAATATTGTGGACATGCCCACAAAGCTCCATAACTCATTACAAAGAAGCAAATCACTCATAAGCATAAAGACAACTCAACTAGCACACCAAAGTTCACTCACAATAAAAGACTTGACTCAACTTGTCTAACGAAAACTAATGACGATTATATAAAAGGTTTCCTGTATCTAAAGATGAAAAGGAGGGGCACGCTTCTCATAAATCTTTGGTTCTCCAATGGAAGCTCAAAGGTTGTCATGGGCCTTTTGCAACTTCCTGTAATCCTTCCCTTGTTGGTGGAGTGTAGCTTCCAAGGTCCTAACCCTTTCCATCATATTATAGCCAAAGTGTGCCGTAGCTCGGTGTGCTGGTTCATGATCTAAAGGAATCATCATTGCCTATTCATCCTCCATATTTGGATCATCATAGGGAAGATAACGTTAGCGATCATGCTGCATTGACTCACGGCGACTTCCACGAAGACTCACCCATGCTTGAAATGCTGCATCATCAATACTGCTTTCCATAGTATGGTGATGTCCCCAATGAAAATGAGTCCTTTCAAGTTTGAAAACTCCTGGTCCCTCATTTTCAGAGAAGATGTTCACAGTGATCTTCCAATAAGTTGTTGCAAGAGGATGAGTATACTCAACACAGACATATTGTATTGCCGGCTTCCAATCAGCACAGTATTGAGTCAACACCTCCACCAGACGACAATGTGCTACGGAGTCATGATCCCACAAGGTACGCTCCTCCATATTCTACACCAGTGGAGGGGGTTCGTCGTCACCTCCAGCGACTTCCATCTCTTCATCATCTTGTGCAATGCCTCATCATCACTACTGATGTCAATGACATCATGCTCCTCTTCTACAGGCTCCAGAACCTCCACTTCTTCTTCTTGGACATCCTCCATAGGTTCTTCTTCTTCTTCAAGCTCGAGCGTAGGCGATGGTTGAGGAGATGACGCCTGTTGTGGAGGTAGTTTGTCTTCACGTGCTTCTTCCTCCCTAGGCTCCATTGGCACATACACCACCACCCGTGGTGGAATGGATCCTCTAGTCATCTTGTAGGCAGTCTGATAGGTACGCATCTATAGAATTAGACCAAGTTAAGTTAGAATCAATGTTTTGTAATAGAATGAGATAAAAGTAGCATAGAAATTTAAAAATTAACAAGACCAAGATGGTAAGCAAGAATTTACTGAAGCAAAGAGAGCTAAAAATGACCATTCTAACTAAGCTTACGTCCTACAGTCAACCATACTCTGATACCAATCTGTCATATCTCATTTTAAAGGACTAAAATAAGATATATAAAAGCCTTACATGCGCCCCAGGATGTCGTACACATAAGTTAACAAATTACAAATAGTACCAAATCAGAGTTTATTACATAGCGCATGAATAGCATAACATAGTCTTTAACCAAAATAAGATGTAACTAAGATAACTCCAGATGATAATTCCACCACAGGGACACATCAGCTGGTTGACATAAGCTAGTAGTTGTGTCGATAGCTCTCACTCCAATCCTAATCTGTTACCCATCCGGGATTTTCAAGTAATGAAATAAAACAAGTGTAAGTACATACGTACTTAGCAAGCATAGTAGGGGTTCATGAAGCTCAATAAAGGTAGACACGGTTTGACTGCAAGTAGCTTTTTAGTGTATGTCAGATTTTAGCAATTAGCATCAAGGTAGTAGCATCCCATAACCACATGATCAAATAAACATGACTAAGAATATGATGAAAATCAACTTTAACATATAACACCATTTGGATTAAGGATCCATTCTATAAAAGCCACCAAGGCCGCTCTTTCCGTAAGCATGGACGATATATCGGTTTAAACTCTGCGTAGAGGTAGAGGTGTACACTTTCACTACGGGTCATGATTTACAAACATATGGGTTTGCAACTCTCAAACACTTGAAAACCACATAAAGCCACTCATAAGTTCATCTAACAAGCTAGGGCCACAGGGTCATTGGATATAGAAAACCCCTCTCCCAATGTGGCACATCCCAGTTATAACACACAATGAAGAAGCAGCCCTATACTCAACTTGTAGATCCTCTAACTTGCTAGAAAAGGTCCTATGAATAACTAAAGCCAGAGCTATATAGCCCCCGCAGTTGTACGTTATGTCCCGGATGATCACTTACAGTTTGAATCTTATAGAAACCGTATTTTAAATATTAGTTGCATAGTTATTAATCAAGTTATAAGATCATGGTTATAAAGCACTAGCACAAACTACCCATATGCAACCCAGTTAATAAGGTAAACAGGTATTCAAAACTAGAGAAACTTAACAGGGTAGCAAAGAGATGCATGCATATGATTTTAGTGTGTATAGTGAATAGGTAACAAGGATGGTCCCAACTATACTTGCCTTGATCAAAGCTCTCCTGATGAACCTGCTGATCTTGGTTGTCGAAGTACTCTTGTTCTCCAACAAACGGCTCACTCTCTAAACTCAATCAACAATCAGCAACACACAAGCATCGAGCAGTCATACATGAGCAAACAAATAGATTTAATTAGAGCAATACACCATGTCAACAAAACAGTATGAAAAGAGTTTATAAAACTAATCTATGCAATGCTACGATCACATAGACTTAAAGATCACCAAAATAGGAGCTATAACGAGAAAGTTATAGATTTTACAAGATTTTCTATTGTAAAATAATAAATTAAAATAAATCTCAATTTTCAAAAGTTGGAAATAAATCTAACAATGGCACTAACACATAGATTATAAAATTACGAACCTAACGCAACTTGAACAGACCAAATTGGAGCTAAAATGGAGAAGTTATGAGCTTTTGAAAATAGTTGCAAAACTATAAATAAAGGAAAACATATTTTTGAATCTGCTTAAAGGAAAATACGCTTTCCAACGGAGAAAACGTATTCTCTGAAAACTGTAAAGGACTCTTAATTAAATAGATAGAAACTCGAGGGGTTTTCTACAAAGTTGCCACGCGAAGGGGTACGGGCTAATCTGATCCATTGGATCTGGGTTGGACGGCTCAGATTAGATCGGCGGATGAGAGGGAGAGAGCTCGCCGGGGAAGACGACCGGCGGCGAAGGACCTCGCCGGCGTAGATGAAACTGACTCTACGGACCTCGGATTGACTCGAGACTTGAACCAAACGGACCCGGAGCTTGTTGCGATCTCACCTGACATGAAGATGGAAACTGGAGCGGACGATGACAAGCTGGCGATGAAAGACGGTGGTGGCGAGCTTCCTGCATAGTCCGACGAACATCCGTGAGCAAACCAGAGTGGGAAAAGAGGGAAAAGGAACTCGGCGAGTTCGTTAGGTCAAGGAGAAACCCGGCGGCAAGTCAATGGAGGCGGTGCCGCGTCGAATCGTGATCTCAAGATGAATGGCGGCGGCTAGGGTTTCGCGGTGGCGGCTGGAGCTCGAGCAGAGGCAGCGCTGCACGAGGATTCAGGCAAGGCCGATGCGGCGCGCGGCTGCTGCTGTTTATGGGGCGGCTGCGCGTGGGCGGCACGCTAGGGCGCAGCGCCTAGGCGCGGGAGACTCAAGCAGAGTCCTGCTCGGACTCGAGCAAGAGAGGATGACACCGACATGCGGGTCCCGGCCATCTGTCAGATGGAGAGGGAGGGAGGCGGCCGGCTTGTAGCTGGGTCGTGGCCTCTTGGCCCAAGATAGAGGACCGAGCGGGCCGCGGTGGAGAGAAGGCCTTTGGGCCAAGGGAAGGGGAGGAAGGGAGGAGGCCGGCCGGCTAGGCTGCTTGGGCCAGAAAGAAGAGAAGAAGGGGGTGAGAAAAGAAAAACCCTTTTCTTTTATTTGAATATTTTTTCAAATAGATTTTGATGTGGATTTTGAAATCCAAAACAAACTCTGGAAAAACCAAACATCACAATAATATTTATGCAGCAGCATGAGTGCACAAGCATGCTTCTTGTCTATAATTGATTTTATTTTTATAAAAATTACTATTTCTCCTATGTTAAATGCTCACAAAATTGCATAATTAAATCAATTTAACTATTTTCAAACCATGCAAATTTTAGGGTGTTACATGAGCCGTGGTCGGTGTTCACACCAGAGGAGATGACGGTTGCGATCATCAACCTCAGCAACAACATGAAGGAGATGCCCACAACATGAAGGAGATGCAGGACATGAGCGGGCTCTTCTCCACGACCAGCTGGTCATCCAGCCGCCGCAGCCATCGCACCTGCCCCCACCACCTCCGCCACTGCCGTCCTCCGCCTCAGTGCCGCTCATCACCTACCCCTACGGGATGCCAGGTGGCGCCTCAAATCCCAATCCATCTGCTCCAATTCCCCCATTCACCATCACCGATTCTAGCTTGGGCTATGGGTCCTCGACGACGACCTACTCCACGTCAGCGCCGATCTATTCCTCGGTGACCCCACGAACCTCCATTCCCCTAGCACCAACGACAAGGACCCTAGTCTCCCATGGGGGACCATATGCTTCTGGTACCATGTATGGCAGCGTCGTCACGACAACAGCTTCATCACCGCCACCTCCACCACCGCCGCCGCGATAACAAGACACAACACCCAGGACAGGGCGCATGGTAACAACCAGCGGGGCGACCATGAGCGCCCTCTGCCGAGGAGGGGGCGGCCATGATCGCCCAAAGACGCACCGACTCGAGTTCTCCATCTATGACGGCACTGAGGATCCCCTGAACTGGCTCAATCATTTTGAGCAATTTTTCAGGGTCAGCGTTGGCCCACCTCCGACAGACATGGATCACCTCATACCATCTCCGGGGCATGGCGCAGACGTGGTATTATGCCCTTGAGAAAGACGAAGGCATGCCACCATGGGAATGCCTCAAGGAGCTTTGTCGTCTCCATTTTGGTCCTCCGATCCGCGGGAGCCGATTGGCTAAGCTGGGCTGGTTGCCTTTTGTCTCTACTGTGCAGGAGTTCACTGATCGCTTCCATACGGTGCTGTGTCACACCCGGGACGTCTCGTCATGGCTGAAGGCCGAGCTCTTCGTCGACAGCCTTCCCGAACATATCCGGGTGGACGTGGAGCTGCGCGAACCCCCGGACCTCCAGACAGCCATGTACTTGGCCCTGAGCGTTTGAGCGTCGCGCGGCGGCCATGACTCCTTCCCACAGCGTTCAGGTTGCCGACGCTACCCCGCCTGGCTGCTGGTTCCTTGGCATTCCCAGGCACTCCACTGGCTCTTCCAGCGCCAACACTAGCTCCAGGCGCTCCACTGGCTCCTCCTACGCCAACTCCTACGCCAACACCAGCTCCAGCCCCTCCCTTCCATCGCCTCACACCAGCCGAGCAATTGGAGCACCGTCGCCAAGGGCTTTGCTACAATTGTGACTAGCCCTATGTCCGTGGCCACCAGTGTTAGCGGCTGTTCTATTTGGAGTCGGCCGACTTCCTCAACGACGATGTGCCAACTGCAGTGGCGACCGCTGCTGCGTTCCAGCACGAGATCGGTGTTGGCTGACGACACCTCTACTGAAGTTTCAGCTCGAGGATGAGCTATTTCTCCAGGCGGGGACATATGTTATGTCGGGCTCAGGCATTAGGTCCATTAGCAGTCGAATTGCCCAATTATCTTAGTTATTTATCTATGTTAGAGAAAATAGGAATAATACTATATTGTCTAGTCACAAGAGTGTTAGTCCTATGTACCCTTTATAATCAGCCCATGAGGCACGATACAAGACAAGCAAGAGCAATCATATTTGCTCGGCTTCCCTTAGGGAGCCGGGAGACTTTCCAGCAACCGTAGCCACCCGATCCTTCCTGCACGCAGCACCACGGCGCCCAGGAATCGATCTGCTTGTTTCAAGCCTCGTTCCCCAATCTCCAACAACTACAACGATCAGTGAGGGGTAGGACATCGGTTCCTATCAATTTGTTTCTGAGCTGATATTTTGTTCTTGTAAAGGATATTAAGGGTGATGACGTAAAACTGAGCGAGTATGCTGGAAAGGTTCTTCTTATCGTCAATGTTGCTTCGAAATGGTAACTATTGAAACTGAACTTCTTTGTTTAACATTCCAATCTACTCCTTCCGTCTCAAATTGTAGTTCACTTTGACTTTTTTGGTGCATGTATTTTATTATGTATCTAGACATATTATTTATCTAAGCATATAGCAAAATGCATGCATTAAAAAAGTTAAAATGAACTATAATTTGGACGAAGGGAGTAGCCTACATCAGATCATATCGAACATTTTAAAAAAAGGAAATATTGAATATATATCATTGGTCTTCTGAATTCTGATTAAAATGTCCCTTACTCCAGGTTTCAATTTATTCATTTGAGAGAAAATCATATAAATCTACCTTTTAATCAATAGAGTTATCCATCATGCATTCATGCTGTATCTGTTTTCCTTGATATGATAGAGCGATCTTGCATCTGTCAGCATGTATTGAGTTGTTGTACAGTATAAATAGGTTCGGCTATAACTGAGAACCAATGGCTTCTGCGTGGGCCTTTCAGGAATGCGAATCTCACATTTTATATTCTGTTCTTAGACGGATGTATGTTTTTGCTTGTTGCTGGCTATACCTAATACACATATTATTTACTGTAATGCAGACTACTCATGCTGTAAACAGGTCATTCCAGTGTAGCAAATTTGTGCTTTGTTGTACATGTTTTGCCTTGTTCAAGTCATAGTTGTAAGATTGAATGAAGATGCTTCAGAAAATAGATGCTAGAGCAATGTTTTATTTTATTTCACAGTTGAAACATATGTGGAACTTGTGGTTAATTAGTTTTACTTATTTTGCAGTGGACTAACAAGTTCCAATTACAAAGAGCTAAATGTCTTGTATGAGAAGTACAGAGAGAAAGGTTTGTTCTTTGACTATAGGGTTCTTTGACTATAGGGTTCTCATGCAGAATCATACCTAAAATAATATGAAACTATAATTTTCCTTTATCAAAATGAATTTATCTCATTTTCTTTGCCTTCCTTTCACTCTTGCATGCAGGCCTTGAGATACTTGCATTCCCATGTAATCAATTTGCTGGTCAAGAACCTGGCAGCAATGAAGACATCCAGGAGACAGTTTGTAGCAGGTTCAAAGCAGAGTTTCCTATTTTTGACAAGGTAAACAATTTGACCTGTGAGTTTTTCTTTTTAGTAACTAACATATTACGAATTCAGAGTTTTCTATTACACATCTGAATATGTGAAATAAAAACAACCCAGATTGCTATCTCCTGGATCCTAGATGATATAGTTTGCATGTCATATCAGTTGTCATTCTTCAGTGTTCTTTGAGGTGACTGCTATTTACTGTAAATTTGAAGTTTGTTATAATCAAGTTGATTGGACCAGGCTGACATGTGAACAGAGTAGGAAATTTACACGTTCCTTAACTCTTGACACTAGTGTTTTCGTTTCAGAAACCTGTTGTGCATGAGTACAAGAAAGCATGGGGAGTAGGAAATAGTGGTGAGAGTGGGGTTTGAGGGAGTAGCAATGGCATGATCAGCATATGGTGTGCAACTGGCAGACGAAGATCAGAAAGAGGTTTGCGCACTGTAGCAGGGGCAGAGGATAGGATGAGGATAACCTATTTTTCCTTGCTTGATTCATCCTTTAGTTCCCCTTTATTCCCTAATCTCGTAAGCCAAATCTTAGGGCGTGTTTGGATTTTCTCCAGACAAGGATGCCTAGCGCATGGAGCTACCCCAGGCATCCGATTTTTGACGTCTAGTTGAAGATCCTTACCTGGCTGGCTGGTGTGCTGCCTGGCATGAATACAGCCCCTTATTGCATGACCAGTCAATGACAATCCCATCATGGTGGGGATGGATGTCAGCCCTAGGGCACATCAGGGCGTGCACCCTGGCAGGGAAGGCAGCCACCATGCTGCATTGTCTGTTGCCCTCTCCTGCAGACCCACTTGATCCACATTGCATAGTGGGTCTTGACCAACTAGTTTTCTGAAACTATGATAATTGAAAAGAAAATAATCATACATTGTGAACTTACTTCGTGGCAACTATTTTACTTTAGTCTTACATTGTTAGTCTACCCAATGGTTTATGTATTTATGGTCACAGTAAAAAATGTTTGACTGGCAAATGTCATGAATCCTAGAACGATTTAAAGCTACAACTGTTGGGAGTAGTAATTTTTTTGAATGGAAACAGAAACAGAAGTAGAAACAATAGGGGAAATGACTTATATGTATATACTATCAGTCTCTGGATCCTTGCCCTAGGTGTGAGCAGGATCCTTACTCTCATCGAGAGGATAGCACACAGAGAACTCAGAGTTGAGATAATTTTCTAGGTTTATTTCTCACACAATGCTATGTCAACCTGAGGGGTTGGGGATACATATTTACAGGGCTGCTAACCAGCCAAGCATATGCCAAGATGCTAGTCTAAGATGCTAGACTAAGATGACACTAAGATGCTGTCCTAAGATGCTGTCCTACAGATGCTAACTGATGTCCTACAGATGCTGTCCTAAAAGCATTCAAGGATGTTGTTTACAAAGGACACAAGGACCATGTGCTGCATACTGCAGCCCACAACCACCAGCTAAACACAGAGACTTATACATCACTCTCCCCCTAAGTCTTGTGTGGCTCCTTGTAAGGTATCTGAGCCATCCTGATCCTGGTGCGAAATTCCTGGAACTTGACCCACCCAAGGGACTTGGTCAGGAAGTCGGCGAGCTGATCTTGGGTGTTGATGTAGTTGGCCCGGATGCTGCCTTCCTCTAGGCAGCTCCTGATGAAGTGGTACCTCACCCGGATGTGCTTGTTGTGCTCATGGAAGACTGGATTCTTTGCCAAGGCCAAGGTGGACTTGCTGTCCACCCTGAGCTCCACTGCCTCTATGTCTCTGCCAAGGAGATCGCCAAGCAGTCGAGCCAGCCACAAAGCCTGAGTAGAAGCAGTAGTGCCTGCGATGTACTCTGCCTCGCAGTTGGACAGAGCCACCAGCTGCTGGTTGACCGACTGCCAGCTAATCGGACACTTGCCGAGGAAGAACAGTGTCCCGCTGGTGCTCTTGCTCATGTCGATGTCGCCGGCATGCTCGCTGTCACTGTACCCGATGAAATGTGCCACGCCGGGGCACCTCGGATAGTGCAAGCCATAGTCGGAGGTGCCTACGACGTAGCGGAGGATCCTCTTCATGGCCTGCTGGTGCTCCGTTGTTGGTTGTTGCATGAATCGGCTGACGTAGCCGACGGCAAACGCCAAATCCGGTCGCATGTGGACAAGGTAGCAAAGGCTGCCCACAATGCGCCGGTACTGCGTCGTGTCCACCTCCTCCTCTGTACTCTCCCAGCTCAGCCTCAGCCTCTCCTCCATAGGAGTGTGGGCAGGGTTGCAGCCGGTGAGACCACCAAGCTTCACAATGCGCTTGGCGTAGGCAGTCTGGCAAAGACAGGTGCCGGAGCTGTCCTGGTGGACCTCGATACCCATATAGAAGGAGAGAGAGCCTAAGTCGCTCATCTAGAAAGTCGCCCTCATCTTCTCCTTGAACGCCTCGATCTCCACCTCCTCGGTATCGGTGATCACAAGATCGTCGACGTAGACACCTACCAGCAGGGCTTTTCCTCCACTGGCCTACTGGTAGATGGCCACCTCGTGCAGGCTTTGCTCGAAGCCCATCCCCTTTAGTGTAGAATCCAGCTTGGCATTCTACGCCCTCGGTGCCTACCACAAGCCATAGAGGGCCTTGCGTAGGCGAAGCACCTTGCCCTCCTTATCGGGCATCGCAAATCCCGGCGGCTAGTGCACATAGACCTCCTCCTTCAAGTCGCCGTTGAGGAACGCTGACTTGACATCCATGTGATGGACACACCAGCCCTCCTGGGCAGCTAGCACAAGGAGAAGTCACACGGACTCCATCCATGCCATGGGGGTGAAGGCGTCATCAAAGTCGACCCCGTCCTACTGCACGAAGCCTCGTGCCACCAAGCGAGCCTTGTGCTTGATGATGGCACCGGCTTCATCCCTATTTAGCTTGAACACCCACTTAAGGGTGATCGTGCGGTGACTACGAGGGAGGTCAGCGAGCTCCCAAGTGTGGTTCTGCTTGACCGCGTCCATCTCCTGCTGCATCACAGCGCGCCATGCTGCGTCTCCCTCTGCCTTAGCTAAGGAGTGAGGCTCACCGTCCTCATGTGCCAGGTGTAGCTCTGCATCAAAGTTGTGTACGACCAACCTAGGGACAGGTTGGTTGCTGAGGATGTGGTCCATCGTGCGGTAGCGTAGAGGCTCGTCATCATGGTAGGCGTTGATGTGGTCCTCGTCATCAGACAGTGGAGTGGCAAACTCCACCGAACGCTGATGGGCCAAAGCTACTGGTGCCGACCTTGGAGATGCCGGCGCTGGTGCAGGATAGTGGGGGGCCATGCAGGAGTGCATGGCATAGCTAGTGGTGGTGGACTCGTTGGTGGCGGAGGCAGTGGAGGGCTCGTCGAAGCTGATGGCGAGTCGGGTGCCGAGGAGGACGAGCTCGGTGAAGATGAGCTGCTAGCTCCCCCGGCTCCCTCCAGGTGGATGTAGACGATAACGAAGTCCCTGAGAGTCAAAGCTAAGCCGTCGTCCACTGCCTTGTCCTAGGCCAGCCTCGTCCTTCGTTGAACACGACGTCCCGGGGGATGCGGACACGCTATGTCATAGGGTCGAGGATGCGGTAGGCCTTGGCGCCCTCCGCATAGCCGATGGACACTCCTGGAGTGCTTTGGTTGTTGAGCTTGCCGACGTGAGTGAGCTCCTTGGTGAATGCCAGACTGCCAAAGATGCGGAGGTGGCTCACCACCATCTTGCGCCCGTGCTAGGCCTTGTACGGCGTCTGTTGACACCGTTTTTTGGCACATGTCAATAAGGATCGGGAGACTAAACTAAATCGACAAAAGGTTGGTTGTTCTTCAGCGTTGCTTCTGACCTGCCGATAGATGGTTGCCGATGAAGAGCATGTTGATCTGGATTATTGCCGATGGTGCTGAAAAGCTGATAGAGGATCGTTGCCGATGAGACAGAAAAAGCTATTGCCGATGAGATAGGCAGGAAGGCTAGAAGGTTGTTGCCGATGTCAGGGATGTGCCGATAAGGAGATAACTTCATCATGACGGGAGCGGATAGAGGATCGGCAACACAGAGCTTAAGATTTCTCGTATTGTAGTTTAAGTCCAACTCCTATACAAGTTTTATTTCTTTTTCAAGAAATAGAGTTCGTATAAGGAATTAGTTTATTTCTTCTATATTTGAGCTCTACGTATTAAATTAGGACTCTTTGATTAGCAGAGTATAAATATATGCCGAAGGGCATTGTAATGGACATCCAAGCATCAATAAACAAATCTACTTTTTATTTTACCTTTACTAGTACTTTACTTTTTGACGACTTCGTCAAGTACCTTTTCTTTTTTAATGAGTTCTTTCAAGAATCAACGGGCTGCATCAACTTGATCTCCGGCGACCTTGCAAGTTCCACGTCTACCGAGCACGATTCAGGCTTTGACGTTCGGGCGTATTGCTGTCGTCTCGCCTGATCTGTTCAACAGTTATCGAATACCTTGAGCTTTGACGTCCGGGCGTATCGTTGTCGTCTCGTTCAGATTTTATTCAAATTTATCATCCTTGTCGATTAACAGGTCAAATTGACTGGCATGCTTCGGATATCGATTTTGGGTATTAGCCCGGTGTGTTTGCAGATAGAATTTTGCATCAACACATCTTTTGGCACACTCGGTGGGACCAAGTCAACAGATCTATCATGAAGAATCCTGCTGATATCAATCCAGAGAACATCATCGAGATATCAGAGTCAGATCTCAAGGAGGATCAGAAGCTAGCCATGGAAAAAGCTATGGAGGATTATAGGCAGCTCTGCTTGAAGTCTTTCAGCAAGAATAGGGGCAGAGAAGTCATCCAGAAGCAAGATCTGCCGTTGCCTCGGCAGGTAACCTTTGACTCCAACCCTGGTAAATTACAGGAGATGGTTAATTCTGCATTAAATCAAGCTTTGATCAACCACTCCACCGTGCTATCCAACACTGTTTACAATGATGTTGTGCAAACATTAAGAGAAGGACAAGCACCAGGGTATGTCGGGCCGGCATATCATCAGCCGGGATCAGCATCTATCAGTACTCCATCGGCAACTCCAGCCGTTGAGAGTATGGAAGCGCCTACTCCTCCAGTTATATTAGGACCATCTATCATTGAAGCCACGCTGATAGGATCAGACCTAACATCTCAGGAGAGGCCTAGTACTCAGTTGAGCACAGATCTATCGGCATCGGCAATATCAGGTCCTTCAGGTCAACACAGTCAGGTTGCTGCTAATTGGTGGGGATACGGGATGCCTCCAGGTCCATCTACTGCCAACTCTGGACTGCCTCAAGTGCATGATGTAGCAGGGAAGGGTCCAATGACTACTCCAATTCGGCTGATGGTTCAAGTGTCACACTATTCCACTGCACTTCCTGTTATACAGCCATTGTTAATGGGATTCCACGCACCTCCGCAATAGATATCTTATGCGAATCCATTAACTAATCCTCCACCAGTTCAACAGAGAGTTTCCACTGCAGAACAGCTCATAGTGCCATTCGTATCTCAATCTGGGTTATCTACAATTCAGGGCAATTATGCTGGCCATCATTCACCTATACAAGAGCATCAATTGTCCACAAGCTATCAGCCATCGGCAAGTCAGGTGCCGATGAGTTATAATCTCAATTGGTCAGGGCAAGCGCTAGTTCAGCAATCTGCTATTCAGCCTAGTTACCAGGAAATGGGGACTCAGCAATATAGTCCACAGGCAGCTTTTCAAGATCAAACATCGACAAAACAGCCGATGAACTCTACTCCACAGATTGGTACCGTGCATATGCCGATTCCTTCAAGACAAATGCCACAGGGGTATATAGAAGCATATTAGCCAACACCTCCAGTGGAGATTCAGCTAGTGCATCGGCAAGATCAGGATGCACTCTTAACCGATAGGATCGCAAAAGTGATGAAAGAGCAATTTGGGATTCAGCCCAAGATTAATACTTACTCTTATCGGACTCCCTACCCTTCAGCTTATGATTCAATTCCTTTCCTGAATCAGTACAAGGTGCCAGATTTCACTAAGTTTTCTAGGCAGGATGATACGTCAACGATGGAGCACATCAACCGATTCATCATCCAGTGTGGGGAAGCAGCAAACAGGGATGAGCTGAGGATCCGTTTATTCTCGTCCTCTTTGTCTGGATCAGCATTCACATGTTTTATCTCATTACCACCAAACTCTATTCTTACTTGGGCCAATCTAGAAAGATAATTCCATAAATACTTCTTTGCTGGTGTCCATGAGAAGAAGCTTACCGATTTGATGAAATTGAGACAGCGAAGCGATGAATCGGTAGAAAGTTTTGTGCAAAGGGTACGAGACATGAAGAACAGGTGCTACAGCCTAGTGCTTGATGATCGCCAGTTAGCTGGTTTGGCTTTCCAGGGTTTGTTGCCGCATCTCAGGGACAAATACGATTCTCAGGAGTTTGAAAGCTTAAGCCATATTGTGTAGAGGATCTCTGATCAAAGTGCTCAAGCTCCAGAACATAGGAAGAGCTAGAACAAGAAGGTGTCCTTTGTAGAAGTGGCAGAGGAATCAGACTCAGATGAAGAGCTAACTATCGGCCTGGCTGAGTGGGTGAAGGGTAAAAAGCCTTTATCTTGTCCTTTTGGTTAGAAAGAGCCAGAAAGATTCACGTTCGACGTCACAAAGGCCGATAAAATATTTGATCTGCTGCTTCAAGAGGGCCAAATCAAGCTGTCACCCAATCATGTGATTCCATCGACAGATGAGCTAAAGAAGATGAGGTACTGCAAGTTTCATAATGCAACTTCGCATAGTACCAATGACTGTAAAGTTTTCAGGCAGCAGTTGCAATCGGCCATTGAATCTGGGAGGATCAAGTTTGACAACTCTAAAGCTCAGAGGCCTATGAAGATTGATCAACATCCTTTCCCAGCAAACATAATGGATGCCGTAAGCAAGACCAAAGTATTGACATCAGCAAGCGCTAAAAGGAGAGCATCGGTGGATCCTAGAAATCAAGCAATTGCCGATGACTTGAAGGGGAAAGAGATAATTGAAGAAAATAGTAGTTCTAGAAGACCTCCTAGACCAGCTCCGTACAGAATTTCAGGTGACCGCTATCGACATCGGCAAGTGGAGTTGCGTCGGGAAGAATGGCGTCGGCATGAAAATCATTGGAGATGCCCGTTCTTCATCTACTGCTGGGAAGAAGGCATTAAATTGCCTACTATTGATAGCTGCCCCGAGTGCAATGGTTATGATCGAGCCGATCTGACAGAAAGAAGATCGCGCTATGGTAATCGGAGTGAATACACTAATAAGCCGATTAGAGAGAGAGCATCGGTACATGATTGGCTAGGGGGCAGAACCAATGTACGTGAAAGGCTAGGCAGGCATGACGACTGCTTGCCGATGAACCGAGAGGAGCTCGAGGAGATGGCCAATGCAAGAGTTCCTGATGAGGTGATTCTTTGCAGAGACTCCAATATAAGCTGCCTAGGTTCAAATACAAAACTGTATCAGCCCGTTTGGAAAACGAAGCTTCCTCAATGGTGCCTTGAAGGTCTAACGAAGACTCAAAAGAGGAAGATGCAATGGGAGCGCAAAGAAGAAAACTCCCATGGGGAAAAAACTTAAGTATGGTGGCCGAAGCGCAAAAATGAAGGCCCATCGGCAGACATCAACATAGTTTTCATATTGCCGATGAAATTCCGAACACTTGCTTATGAAGAAAACAAATAAAGTACTTGTTCAAAAGGAGTGTATCAGCGCTACGTTAATTTTACAAGTTGCCGATGCATTACTTTGCCAATGAGGAAAAAAGGTTTACAAGCTCAACAACGAGCGGATGGTTGATATTGCACGCAGGTGAATTTGGTCGGCTTCCTCCAGTGTCTTTGCGTCTTCATCGGCATTGCCTTCAACTGACTTGATTTTCTTCTTAAGCGCCAGCGCCTTGAGGACTTGGTTGTCCCTTTCTTGCTGAAGAATTTTGATAGCTTCGGGCATTTGGGCCTTTTCTTGATTTGTTGCGTCCAAGGATCCTTCGATCTATCTCAGTTCCGCTAGTAGGGCTTCTCTTCTTGCCGACAATTGAGCAATCGTGTCTTCCAGATCTGCACGGGAAGCTTCTAGTTTACCGATGTCTTTGTGTTTCTCATCAGCAAATTGCTTATGCTTCATCATGTCCTCCTAGAGTTTTGCTTGAGTGGCTCTATCGGCAATTCGCTGGGCAGCCCTCTGATACTGCAACTGCCGACTCTCCAGATGTGCAGCTTGGAAGAGTGCTTCCTCGACATCGTCAGGAATATGGCCTCGAATTTCTTTGAAGGTTGCTCTTGTAGAATCAGAGTCCTGGATTAGCAAAGAAGTCTCCTGTTGCAGCAAGGATAATAATGTCTCCAGCCGGGATTTGGTTTCAGATGATAAAGCTTCAAGGGCTGGAGCAGAGCTTTCTTCAGGCTCTTCATCATCGGGAACAATCCCACTGATAGAAAAGGAGAACAGACTGTCGGGGGAATCTTGCTCCTAAAAAGGAAAAAGTGACGTCAGCAGAAGAACCCAAGTATTAAAGGTTATCTAAGGGAGTTAACTTACTTGTTTCAAGGCAATCTCTCTCCTTTGGCTTAAAGAAGCAACCTCATATACAATTACCGATGGCATTTCCTGTGTTGGTAGCTCGATCGGCTGCTGCTGCGATACCGGTGCCGATGAAGATCCTTGTACGGGTACAATTGCCGATGGAAGAGCAGTTGCCGATGGAGAAGTCTGCACAGGAACATCAGGCGATATCGGGCGAGGCGAGGATGCTGATGGTGAAATTGGAGCTTGTGGAAGTCTCGCCCGCTTTGATTGTGATTCTTCGCCCGATGAAGCCTTATGCTTGTGCTGTAAAACATTGGCATCGGATGGCTGGGGGGCATCGGCAATGGATGGTTGGAGTGTCTGCGCACTCGGAGCAGTTGCCGATGCGACTACTTGGTGCTGTGAAAGAAACAGATGAGCAAAAGTGCCGATCCAACAATCAAGGTTTAAATAAAGAATACCTCTGGAGAATCATCAAGGATGATGAGGCGTGGCGATGAAGGTGCTGTAGGTGGAGACGAAGGGCGAGTTACCGATGAAGATTCGATTGGTGTAGAACTCACGCCCTAAAATATAAGATCGGTAAATTACAGCAATCGGCATCTGCAAAAGAAAGAGAGGTGATTACCTGAGATGTCTGTGCCGAGGATGCGGTCGATTTGGTGCTCTTCTTGGAATGACCATGGCCCATCAGAGCATCTAGCGAAGGAGCTTTATGGCCGATGATGGATATTGGGGAGATCGGCTGCAGCTGTATGACCTTGCCGCTCTTACTTAGTGTTGGAACTAGGTCATCGACCTGTTAAAAAAAGGGGTTAGTTGCCGATGGATTAAAGGAAAGTTGAAGTGCAGATGGTCAGACTTACCGCATCGGCAGGAATGGCATGATCGGGATCAATGAGATTCCAGTAAAGGTGAGGAGATGCAAAGAATAGTTGCTCTTTCCATTCTTGCCACCATAATTTGAAGGACTCGGTGATGAAGGAAGCCGGTACCCAATCGGTTAGATCAACATTAGAGGTATCAGCATCAGGAAGGAGAGTAACAATCTTGAGTCAATCCATGCAGTTCGCAATAATCTCTCTCGGTTTAATCACATTGGCAAAGCAGAGGTTGATGGGCAGTTGTCCAAGGGCTAGTTGTCTTGCTGCTGCTGATGGATAATAGAACTCATATGTGGGATTGATGTTCTTCTCGCTTCCAAATATGTTGATCGGGATGGCGCGAGGGGTGATTATTGCACTAAGAATATCGGTATCTTTATTCAAAGCCTCATCGATAAGGTTAAAGGAAAGAGGGAATCTTGCTTCCTCATCAACATACGGAACCCAGGCCCGAAGCTTAGAAGGGATGCCTATGTAGAGTCTATGGAAGAGATTACCGATCTGAGCTCTGTTTGCTTCCACCCCTGGTAATACTGCCAGTGCTTCTCCAAAGTTGATAGGGGGCATGTTGCCGATTCTTCTTCCCCGAGTTGATAGTCTTCAGGAAGATTTCAAGGGAATCGCTGGGCAAACAGATCAATGTGGAAATACTTGTGCATATGGGCGTTCAGCCACATATTGATAAACCACCAAGGGCCTCCCAAATTGCCGATGGATTTGCCTTGTAGCATCCTTTGTGACACTTGGTGAAGGAGATGGTAAACTGAGCCAAGGAGATATCAGCCCAGTGGGAGTCTGACGCCGTTAGCCAACATCTCTGCTACAGGAAGGTGCATATTGGTCGGTCCAACTGTTCTGCCATAGAAGATGAACTTCTCAAGTCACATGTTCAAAAAAGCTAAGTGCTCCCTGTGATTGACTGATCTAGATTTCTTATATTCGCTGATATAACCAGTCCAGCCGCCGATGTTCCTGGTAGTCAGCCGATGCTCAGGTTTTCTCTAGAACAGTGCGTTGTCATCGGCAGATGAGATGTCCAAGCCAGTGAGCATATACACAACGGCAAGGGTTGGAGAAGCTGGTCCATGTTTAAAGATGAAGGCATTCCGAGTATCAGACCAGAAATAGGAGGCGGTGATTAACAGTGACTCATTCCTCTCCATATCGGCAATAGATAGTCTGATGCACTGTTCTAATCTATGTTCCACCTAATACAGCTCCATTGGCTTGGCGACCCTCAAATACCAGTCTTTCCATCCCTTAGTGGTTTTCGGCCAGGATCGAAAGGTATCAGTCCAAAATCCCAAATCAAAATTCTGAGCTCTAAAGGGGATTCGATTGGTTTCTACATTTATAATGTCGATTGGGTCTGGATTTCCCATTGGGCCTAGGCAGATAAATTGATTTTGATGTGTTGGGATAAGAAGATTATTGCAAAGTTCCTGAGATTGAAGATTGAAATGAGGAGGAGTCATGAACTGCGCGAAAAAGGAGAAATGTCAAAGGACGGGTAAAAGAAGAAGATTAACCTTGGAGACGTCGAAGCGAATAGCCATGGCCACGACGAAGATGGAGAAAATGAAGAATGCTAATGGAGGCTAAGAATCGCCGTTAAGAGTGGCGCCGATCGAGTTCATCGGAGGATCGCCTGTTGATGTCGCCGCTGGAGAGAGAAAAGCTAGGGTTTGAATTGCAGGTGAAAGAATGGGCCACGGTGGAGGAAGCATTATATGGGCCTCAGGATTTCCACTACCGCGCGCGCAACCCTCGAGGAGAAGTTCAAGCGGTTTGGGTAATCATGACCTAGAGGAAATTTTGGTGCATAAAGTATTTTATACTCCGAAATTGGGGGCATGTGTTGACACCGTTTTTTGGCACGTGTCAATAAGGATTGGGAAACTAAACTAAATCGGCAAAAGGTTGGTTGGTCTTCAGCATAGCTTCTGACCTGCCGATAGATGGTTGTCGATGAAGAGCATATTGATTTGGATTATTGCCGATGGTGCTGAAAAGCTGATAGAGGATCGTTGCCGATGAGACAGAAAAAGCTATTGCCGATGAGATAGGCAGGAAGGCTAGAAGGTTGTTGCCGATGCCAGGGATGTGCCGATAAGGAGATAACTTCATCATGGCGGGAGCGGACAGTGGATCGGCAACACAGAGCTTAAGATTTCTCGTATTATAGTTTAAGTCCAACTCCTATACAAGTTTTATTTCTTTTTCAAGAAATAGAGTTCGTATATAAAAAATTAGTTTATTTCTTCTATATTTGAGCTCTACGTATTAAATTAGGACTCTTTGATTAGCAGAGTATAAATATATGCCGAAGGGCATTGTAATGGACATCCAAGCATCAATAAACAAATCTACTTTTTATTTTACCTTTACCAGTACTTTACTTTTCGACGACTTCGTCAAGTACCTTTTCTTTTTTAATGAGTTCTTTCAAGAATCAACGGGCTGCATCAACTTGATCTCCGGCGACCTTGCAAGTTTCACGTCTACCGAGCACGATTCAGGCTTTGATGTCCGGGCGTATCGCTGTCATCTCGTCTGATCTTTTCAACAGTTATCGAATACCTTCTGAGCTTTGACGTCCGGGCGTATCGTTGTCGTCTCGTTCGGATTTTATTCAAATTTATCATCCCTGTCGATCAACAGGTCAAATCGACTGGCACGCTTCGGATATCGATTTTGGGTATTAGTCCGGTGTGTTTGCAGATAGAATTTTGCATCAACAGCATCTTGCCGTCAAGCACCTTGGTGGGCGAGCGGTTGAGGAGATGGACGGTAGTCATCATCGCCTCCCCCCAGTAGATCACCGGCATCCCTCTCTGCTTGAGGAGGGCACGGGCGGTGGCGACCACCGTCTGGTTATGGCGCTCGTCGACGCCGTTCTACTGCGGGGTGTATGGCGCAGTAAAGTGGCACTAGATCCCCTCATCGGCACAGTACGCTGCGAACTCAGCCGCCATGAACTCACCGCCGTTGTTTGTGCGCAGCACCCAAAGCTTGTGGCCGCACTCCTTCTTCGCAGCAGCTTGGTGGTGCTTGATGGCGTCCGTGGCTGCCCCCTTGGTGTCGAGGAGGATAGCCCACATGTAGCGGGACACGTCATCGACGAGGAGGAAGTATTATCGTCCTCCAGGTGTAGACAGTGTCACGGGGCATGGAAGCTTGCTTGGCGGGGAAAGGGTAGCCATCGCTGCTTTGTGAGGACGCAGGTGTCACAGAACTGCTCCACGTGGTCGACGCACGGCATGCCCTGCACCATCTCCTTGTTGCCGAGCTGCTTCAGGGCCTTGAACTTGAGGTGCCCAAAGCGCTCGTGCCACCGTCAGGCCTCATTGTCCCACCGAGCTGCAAGACTAAAGGGTTGCGCCACCTATATGTGAAGAACATAGAGGCGGTTGCTCCCCCTGTTCACCTTGGCGAGAAGTCGGTGATGGGGATCCCAAATGCATAGCATGCCGTCTTGGATCTCCACGCGCGAGCCGTTCTCATCCAGCTGTCCCAAGCTTATGATGGAGTTCCTCAGCGCGGGGATGTAGTAGACGCTGGTGAGCAGCTAGTGCTAGCCGTTCTTAGCGACAAAGATGACAGAGCTGGCGCCCTTGATCTCCATGGCAGAGGTGTCCCCAAACTTGACAGAGCCTTGAACATCGGAGTCGATCTTGGGGAAGAACTCCCGCCGGCCTGTCATGTGGTGGGTGGCACCGGTGTCGAGGCACCACCCATTGATCTTGCTGCCGTTGCCGGACCCGCTGCTGAGGAGGGCATGTGCCTTGGGCTCGTCAAGGTGGAGAAGAGCCGCTGCAGCCGGTGCTGCTGGAGGTAGCTCGGTGCTCGCATGTGCTATGAACAGAGCTGGTTGCTCCTCCTCTGCCTGCGCGACATGGGCCTGGATGCGTTGTGGCTGTCTGCAGTCCCTGGCCCAATGCCCAGCACGGCCATAGTTGCGGCAGGCGTCATCTTGCGCCGGCTTGGGCTTCTCAACGACGCCTGTTGGAGATATGCCCTAGAGACTGCTAACGGGCCCAAACATTGGGCGTTCGTGGAAACCCTAAAGGAGGGATGCTAATGGGCCTTTTCTAGAAAAAGCCCATTAGCAGGGCTATATAACCAGAAGGGGTGGGGGCGCCCAAGGTGAACCCTAATCTAGCCGCCGCCCACCTCACGCCGACATCTCCCTGTTGCTCTCACGGACCAAGCAGTCCAAGGCATGACGCTTCTTCTCCGCATGTGTGGATACCTTGGAGATGCTGCACTTGGAACGCAAGGACGAACCGCACGAGAGGATTGAGGTGACGGACGACCACACAACTGCACTACCTGCTGCGACGTGTATGACTACATCGATCGTCTTCCGCTGCACCTGCGCTTGTAGTGGTAATCCCATAACCTATAACTAGCAGTAGATCTGCTAGTCTTGGTTGCACGGTTTGATTGGATCAATCTGTGAAACGGGGTGGTAGATGGAAACTCAATCTGTTTTCATGCTCTTGATGCGTGGCCGTGTAATGATCTACTCATACCGGTTGGTTTAATCCGTCACCTGAGTTAAGTGATACACGTAAGACCATACATGTTGTGCATAGATCAATGGGATTGATCTAGTGAAAATAGAGGGACTCCGAATGGTTCAGATTCAGGTTGATGAGATCAATCTGATGAGATTTTTATAGCAATTCCATAGATGGGACCGCCATTGCTACCAGTCGTACGCACATAGAATCATTCTGCGCTTAACTTGTTTTTGCAGGGTATGGTGTGTATGGTATGGCCCATGTGTATGTATGTAATTTATTCATGGCCTGCGTGTCACGTAAGCAACACGGCTGGAGCCATATGTGTTGCCATTTGATGTATTGGCCTGCGCGCCATCTTGTGATTACGCGACTATGTAATTAGTATAGCTTGCGGTAAAATAGTTCTTGGAGGGCTCATCACAAGAAGGATGGCACACATAGATCATGGAGATGGAGATCACCATGATGGACAAGATGATGGAGATAGAGATCACCATTTGATTAAGGGCCATACCATGTCGCTATGTGTGAATGTGATTCTCATTACTTGTTCTACTTTTATTTATTGCTATTCATGCTTGCGATGATAGAAGTAGAACGATCCCTCATAAATATCTAAGTTTACATATCCTCCCAAACCTAGCATTGTCACATGTCCTATACAATTAGTAGTAGGTCTATAAAATTAGGGTGCCACTAGTTTTCCTTGATGTGACAAGTTTGTGTCGGACACTTACATGCAAAAGGGTTTGGTTAACTTAGACAAAGTCATCTTAACGGTTAAGGACTTTGGGATATGGAGGTTGGGCGCCGAGACATAGAGATGTCACCCAACAACAGGGATCATATGTGATATGATTGGCAAGCGTTGCCTACTGATCTACCTTGTTGTCTAGCGGTGATGCTGAAGCTCACTAGTTGACTTGGTAGTTGTGGATCCTAAATTACTAAGTATCAATGGAGGGATATTGATTTTAGTGGGAGTAGATTCTGTTAAAAGGTTAATGTGATTTACTCCATCAATACATTGTCTTAGTATTTTGTGTTACTTTTGTTGTAGATGGCCGCTCACAGTCAACCATTTTCTTTGCGTACAATTCTTGAGAAAGATAAGTTGAATGGAACAAATTATGCAGATTGGATCTGCAACCTGAGAATTGTTCTCAGGGCTGAGAAAAAGGAAGAAATTCTAGACACCCCATTACCAGATGAGCCTGATGAAAATGCAACTGCTGCTAAGAAAAACGCTTACAAGATAGCATGTGATGCGGATCTTGAAGTGAGTTGCCTCATGCTTGCTTGTATGGAACCTGATCTGCAGATGCAGTTCGACAACAATCATTCAGTGAACGATATGATTGTGGCGCTTGAAGATATGTTTCAAACTCAAGCACGGACTGAAAAGTTCAATGTCTCTAAGGCGCTTGCAAAAACCAAGCTAGCAGAGGGCGCAACTGTTGGTCACATGTAATCAAGATGATTGGTTACACTCAGAGATTGGAGAAGCTAGGCTTCCCAATTGGCCAAGAGTTGGCTACTGATTTCATTCTTGCATCGCTTTCGGCCAGCTATGGAAACTTCATCTCGAACTACCATACGCATGGAGCGGAGAGGGGCTTGAATGAACTATGTGGCATGCTGAAAACAGTAGAGGCCGACATCAAGAAAGGTGCCGGTAGTAGCCAAGTGTTGGTGATCCAGAACCGACCTTGTTTTAAGAGGAAGGGCAATTCTTGGAGGAAGAAGAAGGGCAAGGCTAAAGATGAGATCTCTAAGACAAACCCCTCTGCTACCAAGGCTGGACCATCTGCAAATTCAGATTGCTTTTATTGTAAGGGAAAAGGTCACTGGAAAAGGAACTGCAAGGAGTACTTGGTGTCCTTAGAGAAGGATGGTTGCGGTAAAGGTACTTCTACTGCTTGTACTCTTGTTATTCATGTTACAGACATTTTTCTCGCTAAATCTTATATCAATTCTTGGGTATTTGATACCGGATCGGTTGCTCATATTTGCAATACAATGTAGGGAATGATAAGAAGTAGAAGCGCGAAGAAAGGAGAAGTTGATTTCCGCGTGGGCAATAATGCAAGAGTTGCTGCATTGAACATCGGGACGATGCAACTTCCCTTGCCATCAGGATTTATTTTGGAATTGAATAATTGTTATTTTGTTCCTAGTTTAAGTCAAAACATTGTGTCACCTTCGTGCTTGATGAAGGATGGTTATTCATTTGCGAGTAAAGACAATGGTTGTGTGATCTCAAAGAATGATGTGTTTGTGGCTTTTGCATCCATTGTGAATGGGTTATTTATTTTAAATCTTGATGATGCACCTCTCTGTAATGTTAGTGCTAAACGGCCTCGGCTTAATGAGTTAAGTCCTACCTATATGTGGCATTATCGTTTGGGTCATATAAGTGAGAATCGCATGAAGAGGCTCCATGATGATGGTCTTCTAACTTCATTTGATTTTGAATCATACAAGACATGTGAGGCTTGCTTGCTAGGCAAGATGACCAAGGCACCATTCAAAGGATTTCCTGAGAGGGCATCTGACTTGTTGGAACTTGTACATACTGATATATGTGGACTAATGAGCACGACAGCTAGAGGCGGATTTTAATACTTCAGAACTTTTACTGATGACTTTAGTAGATATGGATATGTCTACCTAATGAAGCATAAGTCTGAAACATTTGAAAAGTTCAAAGAATTTCAGAATGAAGTAGAGAATCAACATGGCAAGAAGATCAAGGCCTTGCGATCTAATCATGGAGGCGAATATCTAAGTCACGAGTTTAGCAATCATCTTAAGAGTTATGGAATTATTCCATAGCTTATGCCACCCAGAATGCCTCAGAGAAACGGCATGTCTGAGCGAAGTAATCAGACCTTGTTGGACATGGTTCGGTCTATGAATAGCCAATCGAACCTACCTTTATCGTTTTGGGGATACACTCTAGAAACAGCCGCTTTCACATTGAATAGGGTACCATCTAAGTCCGTAGTTAAGACACCATATGAGATGTGGACTGGTAAGAGTCCCAGTTTGTCTTTTCTGAAAATTTGGGGTTGTTGAAACATCCTCAATTTTCCACGAAGGGAAAATGCACAGAATGGCAGATAATATAATAGTTTGAAGCCTCAAACCATCTCATTATCTCGCAGCAGTCGATACAGGATCCATACTTCGAATAAAAGAGTACAATTAGGGGGAATTACATACATAGTTTGCTGCCACACTGGCGGAATCATCAGAGTAGCAGTAGCCTCTGGAGCGACTGCGGAAGGCGAAAGTACAAAACATCTCCAAACAAAGCCTGAGTGTAGGAACGAGACGTCTACTCCTCCTCATCGTCATAGTCGTAGTCAGGCTCACCTGCCAAATAATTTTCAGTACGGTTTGTACTGGCCATATCTCCCACCCTATGCTTTGCTTTCGCTATGTAGTATTTGGTGGGATGCAAAGGATATAATCAAATCGACCTAATATATGGCTGTGGTTTCCTATGCAAGTAGTGACCAATAATATATAATATAATACATCAAGTTTTAACCCATCTCATCCACATATCCACCCCATTCCATCACCATGACACACATCTCACCCTCTCGCACTCAGTTGATAGGTCCACTCCCTCTCGGAGCCTGTCTCAGCGGCTCACAGCCGAAAGGGGAACACCAGGGGGAGAAATAGAAGGACTCCTCTCACTACTCCCGAGAAGCGTGGGTCTTAGGAAAAAGCCATACCAGCGGCTCGTGGACTATATATATATAGATTCATAAACTCTGCAGAGCGTGTACTCCCGTAACCACAAGATCACTATCATCGGCGGTGCCTCGCCTAAGCTGATTCTGGCTGCTTTCTAACCGGTGCGATGCCACCCTACCACTCAGTACTGGGACATCCCGGATAGGTACCACCGGCACACTGAGACTGTGAGACATAGTACCAGGCCTCCGAGGTCACTATGTTGTCTAAGCAGGGTGTGGGTCTCCACGCCCGTACCTCCCAACACTGTCTGCTAACCACCTAGTAGTAGTGGCACCGTCCTAGCTAGTCAGACATCCGTCTCCCGCCCATACAAGAGCGAGTGGTGAGCACGTAAGTCCCAAGGTTCCAGTCCTCAAGAGATATCAGATCCTAGGGGGATCAGACAGGATTATCTTCCCTTATGGACTACAACAGTCCGTGCTACAACAACACTTCCTACCCGGGGCTTCGCTCCACGAAGGTTCTCACCCCCGGGATCTCCTTATACCTCACAATGTGCCCGCCACAAGCACCTCACACGGGAATGCCCAGAACACATTCCCCGGCAGGACTCGCCCCCATGGCTCATCGTAGAATCCTGTCCGATCGACTCAACCCTCACCACACACCCAAGACGCACGCAGCACTCTCCCCGAGTAAAGTGGCACCACGTGCCTTAGCGTTATAACCATACTCTCCACCACGCATCATCATCACACAGATGTAAGCGTAGTAGAAGTAACGCATCATAAGTACAAAAAGCAAGCGTCTAGCCTATCAGCAGGTGTGCAGGAGTAAGGTTGCGATAAGATAAAGGCTCATCAAGCAGTTCTACCATGCAACCTATCATCAGGTGATATTCATAATTAAAGCACTAGCAACTAGACATTATGCCATGCGTAATAGGATCTACGAGGTTGGGTGGGGTGTGGCACCTGCGAAGTCATCACCGAGCTCCTCCTCATACTCGTAGTCATCCTCCTCAAGCTGATCCTCCTCTGAAACGAGACATAATAGCCGTGTTAGCGGCTCCTATAGAGTCAACACAAAGAAGCAATAAAATTCAATAACTCCAAATGCACTCATACACAAGCCTATGACGTAGAGCTCATTTTTATGAAAATTTGGACACTTGGTTCATATTTTTTGGAGTTCGTATGAAGAAGTTATGAATTTCCGAAGTTTATTCTATTTTTTGAAAAAGAAAAAGGGCAGATTAACCTGGTGCTGACACGTGGTGGCTCCTGATTGGGCCACGTGGCGTGCGGGAACAGTGCAGCCGGGGCTGTGCTGACGTCATTCTGACGTCATGCTGACATCAGCACTGACGCGGTGTCTGAGGCTGGATGACGTCATGCTGACGTCAGCACTGACGGGGGACCCAGTCAGCGGCTGACAGGTGGGGCCCACGGATCTGGTCACTGACAGGTGGGGCTAGGTCAACGGTCAACGTTGACCGATCAACGGTCAACGCCGACCGGGCCTCAACCGAGCCTCGGCGGGCCTGGGTAGGGCTGGATCTGGGCCAGGTTGGGCCGGCCTGCCCCGGACATGTGTCGTCTCATAAGCTGGGCCACGTGGCGGGTTGGACCTGCATCGGGCCGAGTCCACGATGCTCTGGCTCACGGACCCGGTTCACGGTGCACCGGAGACTGGGTGGCTAGGTGGCGCTGCGCGGTTGGCTGGCTGGGTCCACGTGGTGGACTTGGTCCACGCGGGCGGGGAAACCTTTCCCCTTTCCTTCGTCTCCCGCACGCGCGCGGCCGGTGCGGTTGAGCTCGCCGGCGGTGTGCGCGCGGGCAGTGGCTGCGAGCAGGGTTGGCCGGGCTGTGGCATGGCTAAGCAAGCACGAAGGCTAGACTGGTGCAGCGGCGGGGTTCATGCGGTCCCACGGGGCTTGGCCTTGCCGGTGCACGCGCATTGGCGGCGACCGGCGGTGTGCTCGCGGCGGTAGGGTGCTACGGCGCGCGAAACGCCTCACGGACTAGTGCACCCGCTTTGCAAGACCGAGGCGTGCACAACGGTGGCTTCAATTTGGAAGAAGCGGCACCCCGGCCGGTGGCGGGCAGCAAGGCATGGTGGCGGCCGGCGGCGACGGCGAGGCCCAATTCACCGGCGAGAACTGGCATTGGCCTCCATCTTCCCCTCCATTCCTCGATTGGAGCAGCTAGGAGCTCCCTGACCTTCCTATCATGGCGTGTGCTGGCTCGGTGGAGGCGCACGCGGCGTGTTGGCCGCGGCGGCGCTCTGGCGGCCGGGGTCCGGGCGAACCAGAGTCGGCAAAGGTGCCAGGCTCCTCTGTGGTCCTTGCCGGCCCACGAAAGGTTGCCAACACTGCGTCCTAGGCTAGCGCGGACACACTGGTCAAGCTGATGAGGGGAGAGGGGAGCCGGGTGTGCGGGAAAACGACGGCGCTCTGGGCGGCGGCCATGGCAGGCCAGGGGAGAGCGGGGAAGCTCACTAGCGCGGAACTATCTCGGTGGCTGGCGGCTGAGGTCGAAGTGACGGCCTGGTGGGGGAGTAGCAGTGCCGCAGCGTCGGAGGGGTAAGTCGGGGCCGAGCGGGTCCGTCGGGCTTCTCCGGCACACGGACGCGGACGGCAGAGGTGGTGCTCTGCTCTGGTCCGGCTCCTCCCCGCCTTCTTCACCCCTCCTTCTCCGACTCCTTCAACACCGATGGGGGTGTGCAGGATGGTCAGCAAGGCGGCTGGACATGGAGGAAACCCTAGCGTGCCGTGCTTCTCCTTAAATAGGCATGGCGGCCAGCCATGGACGGCGGGGGCAGAAGATGCCCATCGGGCGGTCAGGGGGCTCTTGCCGATTAGGGTTAGGGTTTCGGGGGAAGGCGTGGCCAGGCAGTTAGATGGACGACACAGAACGCGGCCGTACTCGGGCGGACGGCGGAGGCGCGCGGTGCGCAAAAATGGTGCGGCGGACGCGACGCGCGGTCGACCAAAAATGGGAAGGGAAGGAGCTGACAGGCGGGGCCTGTGTGTCAGCGAGAGAAACAGGACGGCGTGGCGCGGGCGCACGGCAGCATCCTTGCTGGGCCGCCTTGTTGGGCCGACGGCCATCGCGGCGCGCGCGTGAGCGAGCGGGCGGTCGGCGCGGGCTCGCGGCGCTGTGGCGGGCCGCCTTGCTGGGCCATGACGCAGGCCGGGCGAGCGAGCAACGGACCAGCCTCACGGGCGAGCGCAGCGCTGGCGGGCCACCGTGTTGCGGGCACTTGGCAGGCCACGCGCACGAGGGCGAGTGGGCTGGCGGCCGCGCAGAAGGCCGGCCTGGGTTGGGCTGCAAGCTGCTCTGGGCTGGTTTCCTATTTCTTTTTCTTTTTATTTCCTAATTCCTTTTCTATTTCTATTTCTTGCAAAGCAACTAATTTAGCCGCAACCCTAGGTTAGTGAGGTTAGTGTCCATGATGTATACACCATGGTGGGTCCACTAGGGTCTGTAGGTCATGATGGATCCATTTCCGGAGTTAGCGGGCATATATATATACATGTGATAAAAGGTTATTCAATTTTATTAGTCATCACATAAAATCGATAAGAGGCGAAACATTCTCTGGTAATTAAATGCAATGCTCATGCTAACATCAGGTGCTACTTGTGCAACTATCAGGGGTTGCCTACATGACATCCACCATACACTGGTAATCTTTTAGAAAGAAAGAAATTTTTTTTTGAAAACCCGTATTTTCAGTGACCGGGTTTCTAGGGTTGTTACTGTCCTACCCCCTTATGAGAATCTCGTCCTCGAGATTCAAAAGTGTAACTTACTCTTCAAACAGGTAGGGGTAGAGCTTCCTCATTTCCGATTCTTTTTCCCAAGTTGCTTCCCGTTCTGTGTGATTGCTCCACTGAATCTTCAGATATGGCGTGCTGGAGTTTCTAGTTTCCTTGGTGGTTCTGTCCATAATGCGGATGGGGTGCTCTCTGTACTCCAAAGTGTCGTGAATATCGAGTGCCTCTACGGGTATTGGATGCTCTAGCGGTTGCAAGCACTTGCGCAGTTGCGACACATGGAACACTGGGTGTACTCCTGCCAGCTGAGGGGGCAACTCTATTCTGTAGGCAAGCTTGCCAATCCTTTCACTGATTCTGTACGGTCCCACATACCTTGGTACTAGCTTTCACTTCACATGGAATCCGACGGTTCCTCGAAGCGGGGAGACCTTGAGATATACATAGTCCCCTACCTCAAACTCGAGGTCTCTACGCCTCTTATCGGTATAACTCTTTTGACGGCTCTGTGCAATTTTCAAATTCTCTCGCACCTGGGCGACTCCTTCCTCGGCCTCCTTAATGGTGGCCGGGCCAAAGAATGATCTTTCACCCGTTTTAGACCACATCAAGGGTGTTCTACATGGCCTTCCGTACATAGCCTCGAAGGGCGACATCTTGAGGCTAGCCTGGTAACTGTTGTTGTAGGAGAACTCTGCAAAGGGCAAGCTCTTCTCCCAATCAGTCCCATATTTTAGAACACAAGCTTGAAGCATATCTTCAAGGATCTGGTTCACCCTTTCTGTCTGTCCATCTGTCTGAGGGTGGTATGCGGTACTGTAATCTAGCTTGCTCCCTATTGACTTGTTTAGGGCCATCCAGAACTTGGACGTATACTATGGCCCACGATCGGATATGATGCTCTTAGGGGCTCCATGCAGCTTGAGAATGTTCTCAACATACAGATCTGCTAGCTGGCCGATTTGGGCATCAGTCTTGATGGCTAAGAAGTGAGCTACCTTAGTCAAGCGATCGACTATCACCCATATGGCATCATGGCCCTTCGGGGTTCGAGGCAAACCCACAATAAAATCCATAGAGATGCTATCCCACTTCCATTCAGGTATATCAAGTGGCTTTAACAACCCTGCAGGTCTCTTGTGCTCAGCTTTGATGCGTTTGCAAGTGTCACATCTAGCAACATACTCTGCGATGTCTGATTTCATGTTCTTCCACCAGAATTTTCGCTTCAAATCAGCATACATTTTAGTACTGCCTGGGTGGATACAATACTTGGAGTCATGACCTTCTGATAGGATTTCGTTGCGGACAACTGGGTCGGTAGGCACACAAATCCTGTCCTTGTACCAATAAGTGCCTAGCTCATCCTCACTGAACTCAGGGCACTTGCCTTGTGTCAGGAGCTCGTGTATCTCCCAAATTTCTGGGCAATGGCGTTGGGCTTCATGGATCCTATCCATGAGGGTGTAGTGCACGCGAAGCTCATTCAACAGGCCATGAGGTATCACCTCCATCTATAACTCATCAATGCCCCCTTGCAACTCCTTGGGCAAGGTGGTGGTGAATAAGGCATGACAATGGCTTTTGCGACTAAGAGCGTCAGCGACCACATTGGCCTTCCCAGGGTGATAGAGAATTTCCACGTCGTAGTCATTAAGCAACTCGAGCCAACGACGTTGTCTCATGTTCAGATTTTCCTGGGTGAAAAAATACTTCAAACTCTTGTGATCGGTGTAGATCTTGCACTTGTTCCCAATCAGGTAGTGCCTCCAAATCTTCAAGGCATGGATCACAGCTGCAAGCTCGAGATCATGGGTGGGGTAACGCTGCTCGTGCTCCTTAAGCTGGCAGGAAGCATAGGCAATGGCTTTCCCATTCTGCATTAGAACACAACCAAGCCCGTGGCGAGATGCATCGCAATAGACCACAAAGTCCTGGTGGATATCGGGCAAAGCTAGAATAGGCGTTGTGGTGAGCTTCTCCTTCAGGGTTTGGAAACTTTGTTCGCATTGGGACGTCCATTCAAACTCCTTGGTCTTCTTCAGGAGGTTGGTCATGGGGCGAGCTATCTTGGAAAAGTTCTCGATGAATCGGCGATAGTAACCAGCCAATCCCAAGAAACTTCTCACATCAGTCACATTCTGTGGCTACTCCCATCCCTTCACTATCTCAATCTTAGACGGATCAATAGCTACTCCGTCAGCATTGAGCACATGACCTAGGAAAGTGACCTCCTCAAGCCAGAACTCACACTTGTTGAACTTGGCATAGAGCTGATGCTTTCTCAACTTCTCTAGTACTATCCTTAGATGTTGCTCATGCGCTTCGGTGGTGGCAGAATAGACAAGAATGTCATCAATGAAGACCACCATGAACTTATCCAGCTCCTGCATGAACACTTTATTCATCATGTTCATAAAATAAGCCAGCGCGTTCGTAAGACCGAAGGACACGATGGTGTACTCATACTGTCCATATCTGGTGACAAATGCTGTCTTAAGAATGTCCTCCTCTCTGATCTTCATCTGATGGTAGCCTGATCTGAGGTCGATCTTGGAGAAGTACTTGGCATTGCGAAGCTAATCAAGCAGGTCATCTATCCTCGACAAAGGGTACTTGTTCCTTACAGTTACGGCATTAAGGTTTCGGTAATCAACGCACATCCTCTGCGTTCCATCCTTCTTCTTAACAAACAGAACAGGAGATCCACAGGGCGAGGCACTGGGCCTAATGAACCCTTTCTCGGATAGCTCCTCAAGCTGTTTCTTAAGCTCCTTAAGCTCGTCAACTGCCATACAGTAGGGTCGCTTGGAAATCGGACTCATACCAGGCATTAGGTTGACCACGAACTCAACATCTCTGTCTGGTGGCATTCCTGGTAGCTCTTCTAGAAAGACATCCGGGTACTCACAAACTACGGGCACTTCCTCAAGTGACTTCTCTTCCAGGGCACATAGCATGGAAATATCTGTCCCTTTGTTTGGCTCACATCTGATCTGACGGCCACTTGGATGGGTTATATCCACAAATCAGGGTGAGCAAGATATCACTCCTTTGTTCTGGGTTAACCAATCCATCCCTAGAATGACGTCTAGGCCTTTGAAGGGTAGTAAGGTAAGATCAGCAAGAAAGGTAAGACCCTTGATGGTGATACTCACTCCCTTACATATTTTGGTACAACTAATGTTGCCCAAAGGTGAACTAGTGTATAAGGCTTCTTTTCGTGGAGTGACAGGTATAAGGTGCTCTCATGCGAACTTGGAGGATATATATGAACATGTAGCACCTGAATCAAATAGCACGGATGCCTTAACTCCATGCACTAAAAACATACCATACACCATGTCGGGGGCACTCTGGGCAGCCTCTGCTGAGATGTGGGTGAGGCGGCCACGGGGTGCTCCGGATGGCACCTGCCTGTGCGGGGTGCCCTGGTTCTGCCTGGTGGGCGCTGGTGTAGCTGGTGCAGCCTTGTTCGGGTACTCGGCTGCCTTGTGACCTGGCTGGCCACAAGCGAAGCAAGTGTAGGTCACGTCGCCTGTGGGGGTTGGCACGGCGGACCTCCATGTGCTACCTCCAGGTGCGACATGAGTGTATGCTTGGCGGTCCTGAGCAGGGCAGGGGTAGTTGCTGGTGTGGGTACCACCACCCCGGCTCAAACCGTGAGCCGCTCCCTAGGCGAAGCAAGAGCGGGGAGGCTGAGAGGTCTCACCACGCGACCTCCGTGGGACAGGTGCGCAGGAGGTGCCCTCAGTACGACGCTTCTTGTTCTTGCCAAGCGCGTCCCTCTCCGTGAAAACCTTGTCACGGTCCTTCTCAATCTCCATGCACCTGTCAATCAGGTCACACAGGGTGTGGCTCTTGGTGCCTGAGAGAGAGAGCCTGATGTGGCTAGACAAGCCCTTGCGGTAGTAGTACATCTTCTCCTTCTCAGAGTTCACCACTGAGAGGGTGCATAGCGCAGCAGGTTAGTGAAGCGGGTGGTGTACTCATGCACCTTGTCAGCTCCCATGGAGATGCTGCGGAACTCGTTCTCCTTCTCTAGCGCACCTTCACGGATGAAGAATGCGCGGAACTCATCCACAAACTCATCCCAAGAGATGTTAGCGGGGTCCCGGTGGGTTTCGCAGAGGCTGTCCCACCAAGATCGCCCAGCACCCACAAGCTTGTGAGCTGCCAAGCCAACACACTCCTCGTTAGTGCAAGTGGTCAAGTCCAGCTTCTTCTCAATCTCCTTAAGCCAATCATCAGCAGCGATAGGGTCGATGCTGGTGCCATCGAACGTCGGGGGCCTCAGCTTGAGAAAGAACTCCGGCTTCTTGTAGCAATCATCACGGGGCTCCCGGTGGTGGGGGTGCAGCACATTCTCAGCTAAGACTCAAAGAAGCTCGGTCTGCTGGGCCATCACATCCGCCAAGAGTGGCACGAGAGGTGGTGGTGGAGCTGCATCGACTCCTGCGGCAGGCCCGGGCTCGGGCTCAGTAGCAGGCTGTGGCTGTCCCCCAGCCACGCCTCCGGCAGCTGGTTCCGGCTCAACAACCGGCGGTGGCGGTGGGTGTGCAGGCCGTGGGGTGGCAGCGCGGGGTGGCTCCTCAAGGTCGAGGGGTATGCGACCAATGCGTGCACGACCACTTCTGCGTCCGCGGCCCCTGGCGGGCACGGGTGAAGGAGAGCAATTGCTCAGGTGGCTGGCACGATGAGTGGACATCCTGCTCAACATAAACCTCAGATTAGGGCATACGCGCTTAATATAACTTTGATATTAAAGACATACTTATTTTGAAATAATTTTAAAACATTACTAATTTATCCAACACTCAGATGAAGAAGCATGAAGATCCAATAAGATGTGATAAAAATCGAATCATTCATTACATCAGGGTGGGTACATGGCGATGTCTTTAGCGGCTACGCTTGGAGACTCGCGAGAAGCATACTACACGAAGGTAGTCTTAGCAAAAGGGGTCGACAATTACTCAGCATCATGGCGAGTCTGGTCACTTGGCCATACAGGGCCCATCATCTCCTGACCTGATATTACTCTAGACCATCTCTAGAGGCTGGTCCAAATTGTAAGCTGTGGGAGGTATACCGATGCCAGAAGCCCGAATCTGCTCATCAATCATCTAAAGGCGAGAGACGTAGCGACGGGCCTCCTCGAGTTGAGGGGTGGTCACTGCCTGTCCACTAAGTCTAGTGGCAGGACATCCACTCAAGTTGAGGCGAGATTGCCCCAGCTCGAATGTCTCAACCCTAACCCTTTTACGGGCACGTAAGGGAAGCTCGTCTTGCAACTCCTCGTACTCTCTGACCCTCTTGCGATCTGACCTCTTCCAAGCTTCCATAGTGCGTTTGAGCTTATCCATGAGGTATGCCGTCTTATGGACATAGTTGATCAGGTGTCCCTGGTTGTAGCTAGCAAGAGTGTAATCCTGCAGCAGCTTCTCACGTTGAGCCTTGCACTGCTCGTGGAGTTTGTCCCTATAGGCAGCATCTTGACTCTTCTCCTGGAATCTCTTTGCAATGTCTTCGTTCTTCTCAGCCATAGTGGCCTTAAGCTCCCAGATATTCTTATTGAGACAGCTGTGTGTATTTGAAGCTTATCCATCTCGTTCATCAGACTAGTGATCAGATCCTGGTGACTGTGATCTTTGTGTGCTACCTCACGCTCTAGGTCCGCAATCCTTTGCTTCCATGCTGCCTCCTTACCTTCCGAACTGTGGATCCTCTTGTCAACTTCCATCAAGTAGCGACGGTCACGGTGTCCCTTTCGCTCCAACTCAGCAATGTACATTTCCTGGCACTGCATGTACATCATAGAGGCGCGGTGGCAGGGGTTGCGGTCAACTCTGGTATTCTGCTCGATGTAGATGACCTCTCCCCAAGTACCCTGCTGAACGTCGAGGGCACGAGGAAGTAGACGAAAGCAACTTTCCTTCAGATAGTCAGCTCCGTTGCGCAGCATAGTACAGAGTGCCTGGCGCGAAATGGTCTGAACACACATGCCGGTGTCGTTGTCGAAGGCGAAGTCAGTGAAGGCGGTAACTTCGGGCAGGTTCATGCTTGCAGGCACGTTGATGTGGACTGCCTTGTAGTCCTCATGCCTCCTCCAAGGGTGGGCTTTCCACGGCAAAGATACTCGACGTTCTCCATGGGAACACCCAGCTCGGTGAGAACCTCACGAAGCACATGAGCATAGCCTCCATGCTCCGTTCCGTCGAGTCTGAACTCAATGACATCCATTGGCGGTAACGGACCAAGCGGCAAGTTGGGGTCCATCTGCAGGTGACACGAGAAAGAAGTTAGAAAAGTTGCAGAGAGAGGTAATCCATGCATAAAAGCGTATGCAGTGGTTGGTGTATAACCGAGAGATTTCAAGATTTTCCTAATTCTATCGTCCAATCCTATGGGTCTCGTCCTAGGGTCAAGCATGGCTCCGATACCAACTAAAACATCCTCAATTTTCCACGAAGGGAAAATACACAGAATGGCAGATAATATAATAGTTTGAAGCCTCAAACCATCTCATTATCTCACAGCAGTCGATACAGGATCCATACTTCTAATAAATGAGTACAATTAGGGGGAATTACATAAATAGTTTGCCGCCACACTGGCAGAATCATCAGAGTAGCAGTAGCCTCTGGAGCGGCTATGGAAGGCGGAAGTACAAAACATCTCCAAACGAAGCCTGAGCATAGGAACGAGAAGTCTACTCCTCCTCATCGTCATAGTCGTAGTCGGGCTCACCTGCCAAATAATTTTTAGTACGGTTTGTACTGGCCACATCTCCCACCCTATGCTTTGCTTTCGCTATGTAGTATTTGGTGAGATGCAAAGGATATAATCAAATCGACCTAATATATGGCTGTGGTTTCCAATGCAAGTAGTGACCAATAATATATAATATAATACATCAAGTTTTAACCCATCTCATCCACATATCCACCCCATTCCATCACCATCACACACATCTCACCCTCTCGCACTCAGTCGACAGGTCCACTCCCTCTTGGAGCCTGTCTCAGCGGCTCACAGCCTTAAGGGGAACACCAGGGGGAGAAATAGAAGGACTCCTCTCACTACTCCCGAGAAGCGTGGGTCTTAGGAAAAAGCCATACCAGCGGCTCGCGGACTATATATATAGATTCATAAACTCTGCAGAGCGTGTACTCCCGTAACCACAAGATCACTATCATCGACGGTGCCCCGCCTAAGCTGATTCCGACTGCTTTCTAACCGATGCGATGCCACCCTACCACTCAGTACTGGGACATCCCGAATAGGTACCACCGGCACACTGAGACTGTGAGACATAGTACCGGGCCTCCGAGGTCACTATGTTGTCTAAGGAGGGTGTGGGTCTCCACGCCCGTACCTCCTGACACTATCTGCTAACCACCTAGTAGTAGTGGCACCGTCCTAGCTAGTCAGACATCCGTCTCCCGCCCATACAAGAGTGAGTGGTGAGCACGTAAGTCCTAAGGTTCCGATCCTTAAGAGATATCAGGTCCTAGGGAGATCAGACAGGATTATCTTCCCTTATGGACTACAACAGTCTGTGCTACAACAGCACCTCCTACCCGGGGCTTCGCTCCACGAAGGTTCTCACCCCCGGGATCTCCTTATACCTCACAATGTGCCCGCCACAAGCACCTCACATGGGAATGCCCAGAACACATTCCCCGGTAGGACTCTCCCACATGGCTCATCGTAGAATCCTGTCCAATCGACTCAACCCTCACCACACACCCAAGACGCACGCAGCACTCTCTCCGAGTAAAGTGGCACCATGTGCCTTAGCCTTATAACCATACTGTCCACCACGCATCATCATCACAAAGATGTAAGCGTAGTAGAAGTAACGCATCATAAGTACAAAAAGCAAGCCTCTAGCCTATCAGCAGGTGTGCAGGAGTAAGGTTGCGACAAGGTAAAGGCTCATCAAGCAGTTCTACCATGCAACCTATCATCAGGTGATATTCATAATTAAAGCACTAGCAACTAGACATTATGCCATGCGTAATAGGATCTACGAGGTTGGGTGGGGTGTGGCACCTATGAAGTCATCACCGAGCTCCTCCTCGTACTCGTAGTCATCCTCCTCAAGCTGATCCTCCTCTGAAATGAGACATAATAGCCGCGTTAGCGGCTCCTATAGAGTCAACACAAAGAAGCAATAAAATTCAATAACTCCAAATGCACTCATACACAAGCCTATGACGTAGAGCTCATTTTTATGAAAATTTGGACACTTGGTTCATATTTTTTGGAGTTCGTATGAAGAAGTTATGAATTTCCGAAGTTTATTCTATTTTTTGAAAAAGAAAAAGGGCAGATTAACCTGGTGCTGACACGTGGTGGCTCCTGATTGGGCCACGTGGCGTGTGGGAACAGTGCAGCCGGGGCTGTGCTGACGTCATTCTGACGTCATGCTGACGTCAGCACTGACGCGGGGTCAGAGGCTGGATGACGTCATGCTGACGTCACGCTGACGTCAGCACTGACGGGGGACCCAGTCAGCGGCTGACAGGTGGGGCCCACGGATCTAGTCACTGACAGGTGGGGCCAGGTCAACGGTCAACGTTGACCGGTCAACGATCAACGCCAACCGGGCCTCAACCGGGCCTCGGTGGGCCTGGGTAGGGCTGGATCTGGGCCAGGTTGGGCCGGCTCGGCCCGGACACGTGTCGTCTCATAAGCTGGGCCACGTGGGGGGTTAGACCTGCATCGGGCCGAGTCCACGATGCTCTGGCTCACGGACCCGGTTCACGGTGCACCGGAGACTGGGTGGCCAGGTGGCGCTGCGCGATTCGCTGGTTGGGTCCACATGGTGGACTTGGTCCACGTGGGCGGGGAAACCATTCCCCTTTCCTTCGTCTCCCGCGCGCGCGCGGCCTGTGCGGTTGAGCTCGCCGGCGGCGTGCGGGTGGGCAGCGGCTGCGAGCAGGGTTGGCCGGGCTGTGGCATGGCTAAGCAAGCACGAAGGCTGGACTGGTGCAGCGGCGGGGTTCATGCGGTCCCACGGGGCTTGGCCTTGCCGGCGCACACGCATTGGCGGCAACCGGCGGTGTGGTCGCAGCGGCAGGGTGCTACGGCGCGCGAAACGCCTCACGGACTAGTGCACCCGCTTTGCAAGACCGGGGCGTGCACAACGGTGGCTTCAATTTGGAAGAAGAGGCACCCCGGCCGGTGGCGGGCAGCAAGGCATGGTGGTGGCCGGCGGTGACGGCGAGGCCCAATTCGCCGATGAGAACTGGCATTGGCCTCCATCTTCCCCTCCATTCCTCGATTGGAGCAGCTAGGAGCTCCCTGACCTTCCTATCGTGGTGCGTGGTGGCTCGGCGGAGGCGCACGCGGCGTGTTGGCCGCGGCGGCGCTCTGGCGGCCGGGGTCCGGGCGAACCAGAGCCGGCAAAGGTGCCAGGCTCCTCTGTGGTCCTTGCCGGCCCACGAAAGGTTGCCAACACTGCGTCCTAGGCTAGCGCGGACACACTGGTCAAGCTGATGAGGGGAGAGGGGAGCCGGGTGTGCGGGAAAACGACGGCGCTCTGGGCAGCGGCCATGGCAGGCCAGGGCGAGAGCGGGGAAGCTCACCTGCGCGGGGCAATCCCGGTGGCTCGCGGCTGAGGTCGAAGTGACGGCCTGGTGGGGGAGTAGCAGTGTCGCAGCGTCGGAGGGGTAAGTCGGGGCCGAGCGGGTCCGTCGGGCTTCTCCGGTGCACGGACACGGACGGCGAAGGTGGCGCTCTACTCTGGTCCGGCTCCTCCCCGCCTTCTTCACCCCTCCCTCTCCGACTCCTTCAACGCCGACGAGGGTGTGCAGGATGGTCAGCAAGGCGGCTGGGCATGGAGGAAACCCTAGCGTGCCGTGCTTCTCCTTAAATAGGCATGGCGGCCGGCTATGGACGGCGGGGGCAGAAGATGCCCATCGGGCGGTCAGGGGCCTCTTGCCGGTTAGGGTTAGGGTTTCAGGGGAAGGCGCGGCTAGGCGGTTAGACGAACGGCGTGGAAGGCGGCCGTACTCGGGCGGACGGCGGAGGCGCGCGGTGCACAAAAATGGTGCGGCGGACGCGACGCGCGGTCGACCAAAAATGGGAAGGGAAGGAGCAGACAAGCGGGGCCCGTGTGTCAGCGAGAGAAACGGGACGGCGTGGCGCGAGCGTGCGGCAGCGTCCTTGCTGGGCCGCCTTGTTGGGCCGGCGGCCGTCGCGGCGTGCGCGTGAGCGAGCGGGCGGTCGGCTCGGGCGCGCGGCGCTGCGCCGGGCCGCCTTGCTGGGCCACGACGCAGGCCGGGCGAGCGAGCAGCGGACCGGCCTCAAGGGCGAGCGCGGCGCTGGCGGGCCACCGTGTTGCGGGCGCTTGGCAGGCCGCGCGCGCGAGGGCGAGCGGGCTGGTGGCCGCGCAGCAGGCCGGCCTGGGTTGGGCTGCATGCTGCTCCGAGCTGGTTTCCTTTTTCTTTTTCTTTTTATTTCCTAATTCCTTTTCTATTTCTATTTCTTGCAAAGCAACTAATTTAGCCGCAACCCTAGGTTAGTGAGGTTAGTGTCCATGATGTATACACTATGGTGGGTCCACTAGGGTCTGTAGGTTATGATGGATCCATTTCCGGAGTTAGCGGGCATATATATATACATGTGATAAAAGGTTATTCGATTTTATTAGTCATCACATAAAATCGATAAGAGGCGAAACATTCTCTGGTAATTAAATACAATGCTCATGCTAACATCAGGTGCTACTTGTGCAACTATCGGGGGTTGCCTACATGACATCCACCATACACTGGTAATCTTTTAGAAAGAAAGAAAAAAAATTTGAAAACCCGTATTTTCGGTGACCGGGTTTCTAGGGTTGTTACAGTTGTGAAGTTTATGTTAAACGACTTATATTAGATAAACTAACACCCAAATCGGACAAGTACTTTTTCGTGGGATATCCGAAGGAAACTTTTGGGTATTATGTCTATAACCGGTCAGAAGACAAAGTGTTTGTTACTCAAAACGGTGTTTTCTTAGAGAAAGAGTTTCTTAAAAGAGAAAAGAATGGACAAAAGTTGTATCTTGAAGAAGTTCAAGATGAGCTGATAGGGACTGACTCTATGAGTGATGCTAATGTAGCAGAGCAAGTTGAGACACCCGTGGCAGTGGAGACACCGCCACAACCACGAAGATCTGCGAGACTTCACGCATTGCATGGGGATTTGTTATTGTTAGACGATGATGAACCTGCGGATTATGCGAAAGCTATGATGGATCCAGATTCTGAGAAATGGCAAAGTGCCATGAGATGCTTAAATCTATTCTCGCTGGTAGCGATGCTTAAATCTATTCGGAAACACAACCACCAGCCAAACACAGAGACTTATCCATCATATACATTATATTATGAAAAGCTAGGGCCCATTCAAAATACGGAACTGAAGAGAGAAAGAAAAGTGCTTTACAATGATGAAAATTAGCTAATGGAAACTAAGCCAAGCCATTAATCTTGTGTTATCTCTCATTTTATGAATCCGAAGAAGCACATCGACAAAAATGCCTTTTTTCAGTAGAGAAAGTTTGGGCTGCTTGTTGCTAGCTATGTATACTAAGGTCCATTTCAAAATAACTGGCAATTTGGACATCACTATTCAATGTGTCACCATTTGTCTTTTCTGCAAATATTTATACAAATAGCTATTTATAAATGACATGCTTAAAGTAGTTTTTGATAAGAAATCCAGTGATACTTTTCTCGCTTTACTTAGCCCAATACTTTAGCAAATTGCTAGCACAAGGTTGAACAGTGAAGGTTAAAGTTGTCAAAGTTGTGTTGAACTTCAGTAATCCATAAGCTTATAGCCTCTAAATATAACTTCATTTGGCATTATCAAGCTTCTGCAAATAAGGAATTCATCAATAATTTTGAGGCACCTTTTTTACCTCATTTTTCCAATTTTGACTATATTTAATTTGACCTACTAGTACATTATGTTATATATGATAAGCACCTTATTGATGGTTGATCAGTAACATATGCATGAGTCCAAATAAGCTTATTTGGAATCAGAGTGAGTATTTGATATCCCCTGGTTCATGGAAGGTACATGTCAATCAGATATAAGTGCCCACTGAAAAGTTTGTTTCACTTGATTTCTCAGATTGATGTGAACGGTAAGGATGCTGCACCATTGTACATGTACTTGAAATCACAGAAAGGTGGCTTCCTTGGTGATGGTATTAAATGGAACTTCACGAAGTTTCTTGTTGACAAAGATGGCAAGGTTGTTGAGCGATATGCTCCGACGACTTCTCCTTTGAAGATAGAGGTTTGTTTCTCCACCTAACCGTGCATACTCGGCCCACTAAATGCGTCAATGATTTTTCATTTCATTCTCGTGGTTTCTTCTACAGAATGACATGCAGAAACTTCTGGGCACAGCATCATGATTTGGTTGTATGAATTATGTTCCCTGAATTCTGTATATCACTTTGTTGTAATTTCATTGAAAATATGGGCTTGGACATCTGTAAGTTTGCAGTTCTCTCAGTTGAAAATTATGATGGTCCAGTGTAAAGAAACTTTGTTCCATGTATAGAATGCTGTTTCTGTATTTTACCTTGTTATTGGTCAAATATGAAGGTCACTACGGACAAATTAGTCAGGATCATGCCACTTGATAATATATGATGTTTGGCTGGCACACACGCAAAAAATAGTTGTCCTGTCTCCATACTACTATTTTTCTGAAGACTTCCATTATACTTTGGATGTGAACTTGAAGCGGCTGGAGGCATAACATCTTGTCTGAGGTAACTTCAAAAAAAAAAAAGGTGAAAACTACATGTGAAAAATTGTGCATAAGTCAAATTCGGACATGGCCCCTGATTAAAAAAAAGAACCTTCTGTTTGTCATGCTTGGGTCATGGTCATCACAAGTCATGCGAGCTGCAGCATCTTGACTCACATTTAAGGCCTCTTTGGCAAGGCTCATACTGACTTCAGCTTCTCCAATTTGAACACAGCAGCGATACTATATGCACCCTAGCAAAGAGCCCTTCCCTCTCTTTCCAAAAGATGGAGAAGCCAGTGAAGCCAGACTTTAGGCCTTGGGCTTCACCTAACTTTACTACTTGCCCTCTTTAGTAGGGATTCACTCAGCTTCAGCTTCAATACTGGCTACTATAGCATGAACCAGTGGAAGGTACGAAAAACTAGCTTCACCGGCTTCAACATATACCTAGTTTACAAATGGCTTTGTGCTAATGTAAGGGGTATAAACCCGGAGGGACACGTGGCAGCGAGGCGGGCGGCGGCGTGGGCGGCGCGGCATGTGGCGGCGCTGCGCGGGTTGCGGCGCGTGGGTGAGGAGGGGGCGGCGGCGCAGGAGGTAGAGGAGAGAGGGAGTAGAGATAGGGTTTACCCCTTTCTTTATTGATTTGATCCTAATGATTGCATCTTCTACTTATAGATGGCCTAGCTTGATTCTTAAGCTAACTAGGAGATCCTCATAATTATGGATTCTCCTTTTACAATTTGGTCCTTTCTTTATTTGGCCAACAATTTCCAAATCGAGAAGACTCAATTAGGGATACCTAACGAACGACGGATTTGCAGTGGCTTGAGGGGGTTGCACCCCGTGGCCGGCACGCCTGCGCCCTAGGGTGCCTACTGCCCGCGCCCAGTGACGGCAGCGGCTGTTGGGCCCCCTCCTATTGGCCCAACTTGGCCCAAATTCTTGCCTATTTCGGAGAGCCTACGTTGGACTTGTTATAGTACTCCCCTTCTCTGCTCGACGCGTCCTCACGGTGAAATACAAACCAGCTGTTGATGTCGAAGTGTGGTAGGATGATTGATAGCGGGAGTTCTTCCAAGAAGCAGGTCATGCGACCTTCCATTGGGTTGGTGATGATGACGTTCTGGTGTATTCGAAGTGGTGCAAAGTTGAAGAAGTGGTGGAGGTTGCCGATGCTACTGAAGAGGTGATAGAATGTGTCGTTTGTTCCTAGCCCGTGCCTTGAGCCTCCTCACACTGCAGCCAATAGGTGCTTGAGAATAGAGATGCTCATCTCAAGTGTAGCCATCACCTTTGGGGACCTGTTTAAGTGGCGAATGTGGTTGCTTGGTTCTGGTTCGATGTACAACGGTAGACGACGCTACATGGTCATCTTGACAAGTGTTGGTGGTGATGTGGTCAGGTCTAGCATATCGCCAAACATGAATGTGCCCATGTCAAAGTTGTCGGGGCAGAGTCATTGGCCGCATGTTGCCTGGATGACGTCGATGTCAACATGCTTGACACGGATGAGCATGCATCCCCTTTCATCAAGGAATATGGTCTTTGTGTCCAGTACTGGTTGTCGCGAAGTCCATGGATGTCCCTGCAGAATGAATGAGGGCAGCACACCTTGTTGATCCATCATCGTTTGTCGGTAAGCTCCAAGTGTGAGCCTCTTGGTGTTGTTTGGTCCATCCTGGCTGATGTAGGTTAAGATGTCAGGTAATAGAGGCGATGCTAAAGTGATGAAGAGGCATCCATCATAGAAGATGAGTCCGTCGGTGAAGCGCCATGCATTTGCTTCCGTGCCATCTGCAATAGCAAGGGAAATTGCACGAAGGTCCCTCTCTTCTCGTATAGACTTGCGTAGTTGATCGAAGATGGCATTGTCGCATAGTTGTCGAACATGCTTGGTAGACACGCACACTATGCCCTGTGTGTCATGATGCAGGGGCATATCGCTGGGCTGAGCTCCAGGTGTTGGTACTGGCGTGGAAGTTGAAGGCAAGCCGCAGGGGGTGCTTAAAGATTTGGCAGTGCATGCAGTAGGTGTCAGCACCCGTCATGATCGTAGGTGAGAGTTCTATCGATGAAGTCCCATATGACACGCCCAAGGCTTGCTAGCTATGGAGTGCCTAGTATGGCATCGATGTCGTGGCCGAGGTCGATGAGGAACGCGTCAAAAGTGTAGGTGTTGCTGGCGATCCGTAGTGGTACTGCGAATGTTGCAGAGCAGCATGGTGTTTCTTCTCTGTTCCCGATGATGATGGAGGTGTTGATGCAGCGTTTGAGAAGGCCGATGCTGTGGACGATGTTGATATCGACAACGTTGTGGATTGATCCCGAGTCGACAAGGACGTGGACGCCCGAGTTGATGATCTTCCCTTGAAGGTGCAGTGGGAAAGCTCCTTGTACCTCTGCATTGCATTTTTCGATCATCATCATCACTCTGTTGATGGGCGAAGTAGATGGTGTCGGTGTCAGTGAAGGCGTGGGCGACGATTGGCAGCGTCAGCGCCGACCAACCCACGGTGGCACTCGTTGTGCCTCCTCCAGGTTCCGGCATGCTCCATTCGCATAGATGACGACGTTTTGGTTGATGGTGATGGCTGTTGGAGCGGTGGTGCATGCGTCCGTCGATTCAATCTCGATGTCGGTCATCATCGTAGTTGTTCGCGGAGCGTCCTGCTTGTTCTACAGCATTTGGAGACGAGTGTTGATGGCGGCGAGTACTCCATGGAGATTGTCCATCTTGTGAAGAGTTTCGGCGACGAAGCTGTGGAGAAGCTCCTCGATCTCTAAAAGCTTGGCCATGGCAGTGGCGTGAGATCAAATCAGTCATCCGATACTATGTATAAGGGGTATAAACCTGGGGGGACACATGGCAGTGAGGGCGGGGGGCGGGGTGGGTGGCGCGGCATGTGGCGGGCGGCGGTGCGCGGGTAGGAGGGGCGGTAGCGTAGGAGGTAGGGGAGAGAGGGAGTAGAGATAGGGTTACTCCTTTCTTTATTGATTTGATCCCAATGATCATCTCCTATTTATATAAGACCTAGCTTGACTTCTGAGTTAACTAGAAGATCTTTATAATTATAAATTCTTCTTTTACAATTCGGTCATTTCTTTATTTAACTAATAATTTCCAAACCGAGGAGACTCAATTCAATTAGGAAAACCTAACGAATGACTGATTTGCGGCGGCTTGAGGGGGTTGCACCCCGTGGCCAGCGCGCTTGCGCCCTAGGGCGCCTGTTGCCCGTGCCCGACGACGGTGGCGGCGGTTGGGCCCCTCCTGTTGGCCCAACTTGGCCCAAATTCTTGCCCACATCGGAGAGCCTGCGTTGGACTTGTTACAACTAATTATCTAACACTGGTGCTACAGTACATTTGTCAAAGAATTTGAAGCCGTTTTTTGATGTGCCAAAGACAGTGGTGCTATAGTAAGATGGGTCTCCATTTTTTTTTCCTGTTGGGTGACCTCTAAATCTCTCCATAGCAGCCAACAAGGGCCTAGCTTCAGGCATGATCATGGCGCGCGTACAGTAGGGGATCCCCTCTCACCAATGCTATTCATCTTAGTCATGGACCCTCTGCAGAGGCTTCTTGACCTTGCTGCCCAGCAAGGTATTTTCCGCTGCTCTGCTTGCCGTAATGCCGTGGCTAAGTGGAGGACGTCCACGTGTGCGGACAATGTGACAATGATCATCAATGCCAATAGCGATATCCAAAATGCAAATTTGAATCTGACTTGTTCGGCTTGTCTTGGTATTCGAGAATATTCGGATCTCTATTCGTATATCAAGCAAAAAATCGATATTCAAAGTCTATCCATATCAGTTTCATTTCCACCCGTATGCAGGGGAATATAGCAGGGTAAGGTGCAGAACTGGAGAAAATTGGTACAGAAATGTTCGTATTGAAAAATATTCAAATCTCTATTCGTATCGAGCAAAAAAATAAATATCCAAAATCTATTTGCATCTGTTTCATAATCCACCCCCTATGGCCCACGGGAATATAGCAAAGTGACAGAAGTGGAGAAAATTGGTGCAAAAATAGGATGGCATGGTGTCGGAAGTGGAGAAAATCAACACGAAAATATGATGGTACAAGGCTTGCAACGTAGGACCAATAAGTTGGAGAGCACAATCTTGTACCCCCTGTGCTATGTTATGTGTTTATATGTTGATTGTTGAATATGAAACCTCTGTGATTGGACCAATTAAACCTTGAACCAAGAGCTTCATGGATCCAATGGCTGGATTGGTTCTAATAACTATAGACTCTAATCTATCTCTTATAAAGCTAATCTTAATACAAGTCTATCTCAACATGTAAGCCATTGACATCATCATCAACTAATTATCAACATCATCTTTCACTAATAGTCATATCATTTCATTAATTTTCAACCTCTTAATACAAGCTAAACAAATAATCTTGACCGAATTTCATTCCAAATTCTTCGTACTCCCCGCAGAAACGCACAAGGTATCTTCTAGTTCATGTATTGTTCTGCACCCATGTGTGGTGCCAACACTGCATTGCCAAATTGCCGAAGTATGATAATTGTGCAGGTCTTGAAAAATGAACAACCTAATGCATAAGTCACCAGAAGACTTGAGTTATTATTACATGGTTTAATAAAGAAATATAAATACCTCCTATTATATATTATACACACAACCCAAGCATCACTCCGGATGGCAACCTCCACCATAGAGGAAACGAAGACCCAAACCATCATCAGAATTTGTAAAACTAGTCCGTCAACCCGTGCTTACGCACGAGTTAAAATCTCATGAGACATAATAAAAATTATTTCTATTTCACATTTCTAACTGATATAAAATTAAATTGCATGTTTTTCACTTTGTTCATTTTCCAACACAAAAGACGCGATTTATCTAGTTGTGATAACTGTATCAATCGCCTATTGTTCATCCTTATCATATTTTCTTCTCTTTTCATGGAACCTTGTGTGTTATGAACATCAATTTTGTTCAAACATTAGCCTAAAACATGGTTGTTTTGAATATTGGCGGCAGCGGTAAGTCATATGTAAATTTAAGGTGTATTATCTATCATAATAGTAGAAAGATAATTAGACATACATTTAGGTTCACTTTACATAGGTGGCTTGGTTAAAGTTTATGTTGTTTTACACAGTAGAAAAAATAGGCAGTATATCCGATGCATTTACACAATAGCATATGTTGGTAAGTTGAACGTAAACTTAGGGGAGTAGAGGTGGGTAACTTATAAAAGGAATTAGTATGTTATTTTGAATCAACTTTTTTATAATTGCCAAGGTATATATTCTAGTTACAAATTTAGAGAGTTGTTTTGAATCGTGGTTCACAATAGCAAAGAAGGTTAATTTAGGGGGTAATTTTTAGTTATGTTTCATAATTACAAACACTTGTGATTCAAAACAAATATAGGGTGTTACTTTTGAATCATCTTTCCATTGATGAAACAAACAGAGTGGATGTCGAGTAAGATGAATTCCTTGTGCCAACTCTTTCATTTAACTGGTTAATGTGTGAAATTCTAATATTTAACTTTCATCTTTTAGCACGTTTGGTGGGAACTAACGCGTAGAGCCTGGGCTCCAATTAGCCATAGTAAGTATAGATGGATATGGATGGATGGATAGATGGATGATAAAAGCTAGTTAATTAGAGAAAGTTTCATTGGCTATTTTGAAATATATTTCATAAAATTCATATGTAGATTTAAGGTAGATTGTCTATCATAATAGTGATGTAAATTTAGGTTCACTTTAAATAGATGGATACTTTAAATATAGCATCATGGGTTAAACTTTACATTGTTTTACACAATAGCAAATATATCATATGGATCTTACATAAAAACATATGTTGATAATATAAATGCAAGACTAGAGGTTACATAGATTGTCTTTTATAATGGTAGAGATGCCTCATTTATAAAAAAAAGTATTAGTAGGTTATCCTAAATTATCCTTTATAATAGCTGAGGTCTGTATTCCATTTATAAATTTAGATTGTTATTTTAATTTGTTGTTCATAATAGCCAAGATAGTTAATTTAGAGAAAAGTTTAGGGCTTATTTAGAATTATCTTCCATAGTAGCCAACATACCGTACGGATCTTACATTATAGTATTGCTGGTAATTTGAACATATACATAAGGGTTACATTGTATTATCTTTCCTAACGATAGTCATGACTAATTAGAAGATATTAATAGGTTATATTTTAAATTATCATTTATAGTGGCCGAGGTCTATATTCTATATACAAATTTATAAGGTTAAAATATTTTTCATTCAAAAAATATGGTTAATTTAAAAAATTTAAGGGTTTATTTTGAATTATCTTTTATAATAACAATATTTGTAATTTAGATGCAACTTTAGGAGTTACTTTGAATCACCTTTCCATCGATTGATTTCTTTTGTTTTACAATTTTGGTTATAATAAAATTTGAGAACTTCTAGTATTCAGTTTGAAATAATGTTAGATTATATTAAAGCTTGTAGTCGATTTTTTTATTAAAAACTATTGACCAAAAGTGAATATATAGTATTTA